>JAQQSE010000153.1:1200000-1800000 GCA_035772565.1 Antheraea assamensis
ATTTATAATTTTTGATGACCTCGTTATCTATATATGTTGGACGGAGTGGACTCTTTGATCAAACCTTAAATTATATAGGACAAATACTTTTTTCGAATAATTCTAATAATTATGTTAAGATCGAACAAAAACAAAAAGTAATACATTTTTGAGAAACATTATATCGATATGCTTTATCCCCGCTACACCTAATTGCTACCACATTGGAAAATGTTTATACGAGAAAAAGTTAGTCGCCTCTTCAAAATCAAGCTACTCGCGGAAAATTAGCTTGATAGTAATCAATGGAAAAAATAGACCGGCATTCCTGGACTATTCAATAAGCAACTCCTTTAATTATGACAAATGCGTATTGGACTCATTTAGCGCAATCGCAGTCGAGTTTAAAGTTGACATATTAAATCTCTATAGCAAGTAACTACAAATAATTTAATGTATTACAAGCGATGTTAACTTAGAATAGCGTGGTTGGACACGCGTCAGTTTAGGTCCGGGAGGCCCTCAGAGGGGATAGGGGCTTGGCGGTGTCCTTGGACCATCGCAACGCCTTCAACAGGCCGGCACGCACGGAGTTATTCGGAAAGTGCACTCCCGATAGTTCGGAGTGCCCCCGTATCTGCGGCAGCTGTTGGAGCATACCTCGAGGACATGGAGGTCGCCTACGTATACGGCGACGGGCGGAACTATCCGCCGGCCACCAAATAGGGGGGTTCCACAGGGGTCGGCGTTGGGGCCCGCTCCTGTGGAACATGGGCTACGACTGGGTGCTCCGCGGCGCGCTCCCATATGGAGCGCGTCTCATCTGTTACGCGGACGACACCCTAGTCGTGGCCCGGGGTGGGGGAATGGCGGGAGGTGGAGCGCCTGGCCACGATGGCCACAACCCTCGTGGTCAGGCGCATTAGGAGGTTGGGCCTCAGGGTGGCCTTCGAGAAGACCGAGGCCATACTTTTCCATGGGCCTCGGCGAGGGCCACCACCTGGGGCCCACATAATGGTGGAGGGCGCCCGGATCAGGGTATCGGCTCAGATGAAATATCTGGGCCTCACCCTGGACGGGCGCTGGCGGTTCGAGCCCCACTTTGCGGGGCTCGGGCCGCGTATTGCTGGGGCGGCGGCGGCACTCGGCCGATTGCTCCCCAACATAGGGGGGCCGGGTGCCGGGTGCCGTCGACTCTTTATGGGAGTCGTGCGGGCGATGGCCGCCTACGGGGCACCGGTCTGGGCTGATGCCCTCGGTGCCGCCAACGTGCGCGTGCTGCGTAGTGCGCAGCGCACGGTGGCACTGAGGGCAATCCGGGCGTACCGAACGGTGTCCTCAGCGGCGGCCTTCACGCTCGCCGGCTCCCTGCCTTGGGAGCTGGAGGCGGGAGTTCTCGCCGCCGTGTATGAATTCACGGTGGCGAGGAAAGGTAGTGGGGAGCCTCCGGCTCCCAGGGAGATCGAGGCGAAGCGGAGGGAGATGAGGGAGGAGGCAACGGGAAGGTGGATGCAGGACCTGGCGGACGCGCGTTTCGGGACGTTCACCGTCGACGCCGTCCGCCCGGTCCTGCGGGAGTGGTTGGGGAGGAGTTGGGGCTCCCTGACGTTCCGACTGGTGCAGGTACTCACCGGCCATGGCTGTTTTGGGTGGTACCTGCACCAGATCGCTCGCAGGGAGCCGACCGCCGCCTGTCATGAGTGCGGCGCTGACCTAGACACCGCGCAGCACACTCTGTCTGAGTGTGCTGCGTGGGAGGGAGAGCGCCGCACTCTGGCGGCGGTGGTGGGAGCAGATTTGTCGCTGCCGAGCGTGGTTCTGTCCATGCTCGGCAGCGAACAGGCGTGGCGAGCTGTGGCCTCCTTTTGCGAGGAGGTCATCTCGCAAAAGGAGGCGGCGGAGAGGGCCCGAGAGGTAGATCCTCTAAGTGGCCGTCTCCGCCAAAGGAGGACAGGCGGGAGGAGGCGGCGCTTTGCCCAACTCCTCCCGCCACCGTAGCCGGACCTGAGGGGATGTAGTCGGGGGACTCATCCTCTCATTGCACAGGTCCGGCGGACGAGGGGAGGCAGCTGGTGTGTACCCAGTCTGCCTCTCTATAGGTATGAGCCCGGCGGCCACCTTCCGCCGGGCGGACCGTTGGGGCGGCTATTCAAGGTGATTAGCGAGCACGATCCCTTGCCGCCCCAACAACACGGTCTGTCGGTACACCGTGGGGTTTTAGTCCGTGCGAGTCGGACATAACCCATCCTCTCCCCCGGGAGGGTGGGTATCCATAATGGATTTCCCCACGTAAAAAAAAAAAAAAAAAAAAAAAAGGTCCGGGAGGCCCATCTCCCCATTGCACAGGTTCAGCTGACGAGTACTGATGTGTACCCTGTAGCTTGTCCCTATTATTAGGATGATGCCCGGCGGACGCGTTCTGCTAGGCTGGCCGCTATAGGGGCATGTTGATAGCACTGCACAGTCCCATGTCGCTCCAACCAAAGCGGCGGCCGGTACAACGTGGTTATTATGGGTGGGTATAGCGAGAGTAGAGTATAGAGGGTGGCGTGTCGACGATGGATTTCCCCACGTAAATAAAAAAACAATGCTCGATTCCACCAATGAGTTGGAGGTTTTGGTACAGGAAGCTACAGCGTAGTAGTACAGCCAACGTGTAATTTTTCTTCCCTTTTCTTTTTTTTGTATGTTTCTTAAGTATTGCATAACCAAGGTATCAATGTATTTAAGACTATTATACACATAAAAGAGTACAGAAATAGTTTATTTGGGAGAGGGAGAATTATATAACATAATTTTCAATTATGGTTTTGATTTTGTCAAATCCGATTTTATCGATGAAAAAATCATCAAAGCATTTTTTACAAACGGGTTTTGTACAGTTTGATAATGAGAGACAATTAGTGGAATGATTTAATTTATTTGAAACTAGCTGATAACCACGATTTCGTCTGCGTTGTCTATTATCTCATTAATAAATAAGGAAAAAATATAAAAAGATTGAAAGCAAAATATACTTTGTTTACCGAATTTCTTTGTTATTCATTTGTTCTCTCTCTCCCGATCATGCGCTCCTCACCGCTTGTCCCATTTTTCCCGAAAAAAAACACACATATCGCTAAACGGGTAATGCTTTACAAAATTGTAGTATCTTTAAACTTTATTAAGATTTAAGATAATTTGATATTTTTTAAAAACCTTTTTTAGATAAGGGCTAGGTGTTAAAGAAGTAAAAAAAAAATCGAAATTTATCCAGTAGTTTTGAGTATAATACAGATTATAAATTTTGAAGAATATAACGACTCTATAAATATTATGTTCGGGTGTCGCCTCGCCGCGCTTTGGGCCTGCATTGTCCGTAGTACAAATGTGATCAAATTATAAAGAGTGGCAGAAAGCCCGCGGCGATCGCTCCTGCCTTGGTCGTGTACCGAGCGGATAATCGCTCAGCTGTTATAAATATGTATGTGTTATCAATTTTATTTGCACTTTTTAACTTATATTGCTAGATAACAGTCCTCGTCTATTGTTAATATAATGGAAATTCATGGTAAAGAGTATCATCGTTAGGGAAGACTGAGTAACGAGACATAATAATAGCAATAGGTATTTTTTACATATGACATTAGCGTTTTATATAAAAATGTGAAACGAAAAAGACGATTATGAAATTATATATTTAATCAACCGAAGCATGTACCATTATTTTCTAATGCACTTTCGCCAATCTATAGATAGTCGGTGGATTCAACTGCTGAAAATATTGTGGTACCGAGAAATGAGAATGAATAACATTTTTGAAGACGGTTTGGACTGCTTTAATGTTATTGAATTTTTTCCTATGCAAGGAATTGGTCAAATTCCGAAAAAAGTGGTAATCTGTTGGAGCTAGGTCTCGGGGAGGAAAGGACATAGAATATATTTTATCCCGCAAAAATGTATTATTCCCGAAAGATAGGTCATATCTACATCAATGCGGACAAAACCATTGGCAAAACCTAGTGTTGAATAAGAAAAGATTCGTTAGTAATTATAGAAATATATTTCTACGACTATCTATGAATACATTTTTTTTATCGATACAATTTTCAGAAAATAATCAGATACAATGCCTGGATACTATTAAGGTCCACGACTCTAATAAAAATAAAAACTAAGTCATCAGATATAACTGAATCTATAATGTTATATTTAGAAATTCATGTTATCTAGGGAAGCTCTAGAAAGCTCTCGACCAGGATACTTCCATTTTATTAGAATCCAGATATGCTAGTCACTGAAGCTTTTTTTTTCGAACTGACTTACACTGTTGTCTTCGTAAGGCCTCTACAGTTCCACCGGACTTTTTTCCTTCCTTTTTCACTGAGGCGATATATTTATAATCGTACTTAACACACCTTTGCCTCACCTTTCCCAATTTATCTTTCTGCATGACGCGTCGCACTGAACTAAGGACATACTGAAAAGAAGTATATGTATAAAAGTATATAAATTACGAAAGACTTTTTTACTAAATCAAACAAACTAATCGGTAATGTATAAGTTATTACAAACAGATACATTAATAACAACCAAAAGATTAGAATTTCCAAACAGGTCTTCAATTATATATTCAAGTAATACAAATCATTAAAAAATATTATAAGGTAGCGTGTAAATATATTAATTACATTACTTTTTCCCTCAAAAACTTTCTCTGTGTTACAATCGTAAACCGTTACAGATACATCATTTTAAACTTCTCATCAATATATTGGGTTATTTTTCGATGTTCGATCTTCGAAAATAAAGAACTGTTAAAATGCACATATATATTACCACAGATATATATCGACTGAAGTTCTTTAAGTAGATAGTATTAGTTCGGTAGAAGTTGAATGGTAGAAATCGTCACGTAAGAAAAAACCATTATGTCCCCTTTATGCGACTTTTTATGTTTCTGTGTCTGCCTGTGGGTGCGTGCAAGTTTCCAAATTCCAGCAGACGAAAATCGTATGCTAGCTGTTGTGTAACCTCAATATAAAACGCGAGGAAATTTCATTAAAACTTATTTGTATTTAGCCTTTTTGAAGTGAAACCTCGTATGGGGAGGGCTTTGAAATTTTGATCGATAACCTTTTTGTTTGACGTAAAGTAGTTGAGGTAAATACTGTCAGATAAAGTGTTGAAAACACCGGTTCTCGCCCGATCAGCGAAGTTAAGCAACGTCGGACGTGGTCAGTAGTGGGCTGCGTCTTCCCGAAAAGTGAACTACAGTAACAGCAACGTTGAATCGGGTTGACACGGATCTCCTTACACCTCCTTACATCTCCTTAAACCTCCTTAAAAAGTTACCGTGGGAGAAAACCACGTAAAAAAGTAAGAGACGGGTGTGCCTTCGGGTGGTGGGAGGGAGGAAATCTCGGTAATAAGTCACCGTGGGAGAAAACCACGTTAAAAAGTTACGGGTGTTGAGGAGACAACCTCGTTGAAAAACAGACGGGAGGCCTTCGGACAGAGTGAGGTAGAAAACCTCGTTAAAAAGTTACCGTGGGAGGAAACCACGTTAAAAAGTGACAGAGGGGAGGCCTTCGCGCGGAGGGAGAGGGAGAAAACCTCATTAAAAAGTTCCTGTGGGAGGAAACCAGATTAAAAAGTGACAAAGGGGTGGCCTTCGGGCGAAGGGAGAGAGAGAAAACCTCGTTAAAAAGTCACCGTAGTAGAAAACCACGTAAAAAAGTTACAGGTGGTAGTGGTTGGAGTGGGTGACGCCTTGATTGCCAAACCAGACCAAGCAGGGAAGGGGCTGGGGACCTGACTTTCCTTTGCACATTGGTTCCATAGACGGGTAGGCAGCTTGACCGGGCTGTCGTCGCGGTAAGGGCGTTCGCGCTGGGTCTTGTCGCCGGGGTGGCATGGTGCTTGCTTGTTTGATCCTGTGCCACTCCATAGCGTGGCAGGCGGTATTTCGTGGGTTTTTTTAGTCAGTAAGAGTCTGACACCCTACAGCTCCAGAGGGCTGTGGGTGTTTAATGAAGGATTTCTTCCCACATAAAAAAAAAGGATCCACATAAAGCGTGTTCGGGTCGGTGATGCATTGAGTCGTGTATAATCGGCTCCAGTCGCCATTAGATACGTTTATTGTCATCCAAAGAGTGCTTCCTTCCGATATTTATGATTTTATTATAATGTATAATAATAATAGCACTATATTATGTATGTTTTGTATATGACCAGTGTATATTAAAATTTATAATATTAACATATTTTATATTGGAACATCAGACGTTTTTACTTCTATCGTATGGTCATAAGTATACACCCACTTATATTTTTATGAAATTTATGTTGCGGTATAAGCAATTTTATATTCGTAAAGGAATTTCGAAGTTCCAGTAGCTAACGACTCATTTATTTTTTCTGTAATCTAATTAATAAACTCAGAAGTTATTTCGATAGACTAAAATATTTTAAGATGTTAACACTTAAGGATCGAAGAGAACTTTTGGACAGGATATTTCTGTTTAAATTAGTAAGTGGTATCTTAGATATGCCAGAACTTCTATCGCAAGCGAGTATTACGTTACCTTCTCGGATACCGCGATCAGGAACATATAAACTGTTTTGTGAAAGAGGATCTCGCACGAATTTGGGTCATTTCTCCCCATTAAATAGATTAATGAGACTGCATAATGTTGCATCTAAAAGTACTATAAGTAAAGTTGATATTTTCTTCGAAAGCATTACGACTATTAAGAAATCATATGCTCATAGCATTTAAAAAATGAAAGCAGTTATAATTTTTAAAATAAACACTTTTTACGACTTTTCTGAATAACTCTCAACAATATTGTAACACATAATTTCTTAATACTTTAATTTTAAACATTTTAATAAATTAATTTTTATTATAAAGTAATAATATTTGATATACATGCCATTGTTATCTGTAAATAGGGTTATGTCTAGCAATAACGTTAACTGTAAATTTATTCTGATAACAATGTTTTGATGTTGACTTTTTTGGTAACCTAAATAAATAAATTTCTGTTAGCCATCAGTGTGACTTTATTTTAGATAATCCACTTATCCATGATGAATTTAGGCAGATTTGCCAATTAACTATAGATAGTTGAAAAAAATAATTAGTGAACTATCTCTGCTACTTTTATTATGACATTTCCAGGCACGGATCAATGGGTATCAATAAATTTTCTATCGTACCGCATCGTGCCTCTTCCATGGGAACACGGACTTCAGAAGCCGACCATTAATATTATACTATAGTCTACCGTTAAATTAATTAGGTAAGAAAAATAAACTGCCTACTTTTCGTGTATACATATAATATTTTCTAAGTAACTCTTAGTAATTTGATCACTCAATTATAGAATCAACGTGGTATTAAGTATAGGTAAAAAATTAATGTTATTTATGGATACATTTTTCAATGGTATTTATGGGAATTTGGTCAATAGCTTCAGTCATTAAATTCTGAGAAACTTTGGACAACGTCCAAACAATACATTTTTAATTGATAACGCACACGTATGCAGTTATATTTATTGCTTACTAGCTGATACCCGTGACTACGTTTGCGTCGTTTAATATCTTAATGTATTTTGTGTATGGAGAAAAAATATAAGCATCACACCGCTTACCTCACTTTACCACAGTAAGAAATCACTATTACTGAACACGTAGTGCTTATAAAATTCATAGGTCCTTGAAATTGTAATTACTTTATATTAAATGAAGCTACAGTTTTTTTAGAATAAAAACCAAGTTCTAAGAAGTACCTAAAACTAATAAGTTTGATCGAAATGTATCCCGCACCTTCTGAGTAATACCCGCACAAAGGCAAACTTCTATCGTTATATTTATATAGATCTCTTCAATTCCAAAATTTACTTTCGTAAAATCCGATCCCACAATATTTACAAGCAAATTGAAATGCTGTAATAGCATATATTGGATAAATAAACAGAATAGAACAAAAATTGCGAGTTCTCACTCATATACCTCCTATAAAGATAATTAAGCAGAATATGAGATTAAATTTAGAACCTCACTTTTTTCCGTTGTTTGTTTCACTTGAAATGTCGTATTTGCTATGTAATAGCAAAAATGGATACACTTAATCTTTAACGATTCGCGTGGAACCAAACCAGAACAAGAAGCGTTAATGCAATTCCAATATGAAAACAAGTTAAATAAAGACATCGGTTAGCGGCATACATAAAAGGCGGTGGGCAGTACAAAAATAATCGATCTAAAATCGATAAGGGATCGGCTTAATCGATTCAGTAAAACAATTTAATCGAGAAACATGCATGTTGCATGTGTTGATGTGGTTCTCACATTTATATAGATCATATATTGTTTGTTACACAGGATGTTTTAAATCTTTGTGTATTTTTTATACAACTATCTGACTGGTGTAATTTAAATCTATTGAAATCAAACAAAAAGCATTTTTAATTTGATGATAAATGACGATGTCGACTAAGATGGTAAACACGACAAACCCAGAGGGTATTGACTCTCAAGTGCAGCTGCCAGAACATACTATCAGTTGCTTGGTGACAGATGTTTTTCTTGAGGGTGGTAACTAGATGGGCAGATTTAGAAAAAGCACCATCATCGTGCTCCGGTTTCATCACGATGTCTTTTGTTTACCGAAAGCTTTGGAGCTGGAGTTGGCGCAGTCGTAAGAAATAGAGCCTACATCAATCGATGCGGCTGTCCGAACACGCTATCAATTGAGCTAGCTGTCTTTGCTTGAAATTGCGAGAGGTGTATGGGGTAGCTTGTGACGCACGAATGTCCTTATCACTCAAAGGAAAGGTGTATAAAACTATTACCATACCAATCATGCTGCATGCATCTGAATGCTGGGTTACAAAAGAGACGGATGAAAGAAGACTAACGCGTGACAAAGATGCGAATGTTAAGATGGATGTGTGGTGTAACTACAATTTATAAGATTAAGAATGAGTATATCGGAGGTAGTTTTAAAATAGCATCAGTGACAAAGAAGTTGAGTAGTAACAGTTAGTATGATATGATATGATATGATGGTAGGGTATATCACGAGGACAAATGAAAACCATGTACCTAGAAAAGTTTTAAGTATGAAGGTGGATGGATATAAACGTAGAACTAAACTAAAAAATGTATGGATAGATTTTGTGAATAATGATATATGTATAAAAGGTGTAGATACTGAGATGACATCTAATAGATGATAGTGGAAAAGCAAAACAGGTTGTGGCGACCCTACTTAGATGAGATAAGGGTAAGAAGATGATGATAGTGCAATTAATCCCAAAGCGATCATTAAAAGATCGGTCATCAATCGCTGGTTATTGCTGTCATGACGGCTTGCAAGCCTCTCCACAATAGCTAATCCCAAGACGCGGTAAGCTGAAAGAGAGTCTCCTGCGATAGGTATAAAAAATTGCCTGTTAATGGACCCGGAAATCTGGCCGAGTTTATTCTATATAAATAAAAAACAATTGCCGAATGTATGTAAGTACATCATTTCAGAACGGTTCCACTTATTTAATTTATTCTTCTTTTTTTGCCTTTGTAATTTTCCGGACAAGGTAAATGAAATTTATTTAAACAAATTTGGTTAAAACATCTCCATACAAGTAAGTGAGTTAAACAGAAGACAGTGAGGAGATCTTCAAAAATACTGACACAAACAGATTGACGTTTAACTGTTCAGTTGCCATTTTATTTCATTATATGGACGCGTACTGAAAAGGGATGATTGGTTTTATTTTCTTCGGTTTCTTTGTTTTTTTTTTATACTTTGTAGGTTAGCTTTTGACCACAATCTCATCTGATATAAAATAATGATGTGTTCTAAGACAGTAGTCACACTAAAGCCAGTGGAAGACTGGCTCTCAAGCGCATCTGCCGGAATACACCAACAGGTGCTTGGCGACAGATTTTCAACTTCAGGGTTGTAGGGTAGCTAGCCAGGCAGATTTAGAAAAAGCCCTACCTCCAGGCTTGCGAAGCCGAGGCGGGCTGCTAGTTACTAATTTAATACAATATACAAAACCTGCAACTGCTGACGCCTATTGTCCTATGTTAAATTACAATACAATTTAGTACGAAAAAAATAGAGCTTGACATCACTATGTGCCGAGTTACAGTAAAATATTATAAAATCCTTCTCAATGGAAGTATGCTCAGGTGTGCCAACTTTATAGATAATAGGTTAAACGTTCTTGGAGTTACTCGAATTCAGATATATCCACAATGCCATTATAAAGAAATGCAAAGAAAAAGATGCAGTCCATCTAATTAAAATACAAACCGAGGAATAGTGAAAATAATTGTAGCGTGCGCCTTTAATGAAGTACGTCTAATTAGTTTTGAATCTGTAATTCGATAATGCTCGTATTTAATGTATATTTTACTTGTCCCTAGTGAATAGTACTTTTTTGGATGCAAGATACCCCGTGTTCTTTGATGATTGGTTTGGTACATAAAAGTATGAAAGCGGAACAAACAAACTCACATTCCTATTTCGAATATTAGGGACGATTCAGTATCGCAACAAACAGTTTACCTCCAACCTTTTTTTGGTGGCGGAATATTCACTTTTAAGTTATTTAATATTTTAACTCAACTGTGTATCCACAATAAATAGCTGAGGACCCATGCGAATTCGCAGATACAGGTGCTTACAACAATAAAATGTAGCTAATAGCTCGGGGATACAATATAGCTACCTATTAGGGAAACAATAATCCTACGTCCAAACCTACAGGCTGAACTTTATGGTGTCATTAGAAACAAAACAATATCAGGGCAATCGACCCGTACATCATAACAGGGTTCAGTCGTTGCCAGTAAGTCTGAATACCACTGTTTAATTGGCTGACGATATTTATTGTTGGAATGAACATATCACAGCGACCGAGACGAGCATGTAACTCAACCGCTTCTGTTCATGGTGATCCGCCATTTTGTATCGGCCGGTGCGATAAGAGGGATTCAAGAATCCATGGAGTAGTGTATAAAGTTGTACAATTATTTATGTTTTATTGTTGTGTTGTACATTTTAATATTTAGATATTTGACGTGTGACCATAATTTCACCTGACATTTTAACATAATTTATGTGATCTAAGATTATGACACAATAAACTGCAGATAACTGGCATCTCAGTGGAGATATCCGAACTCACTTGGCGGTAAATATTCAAGTTGAGAGTGGTAGCTAGTGGCACAATTAAAAAAACCATTGCTGTCGTTTCATCACGATATGTTCCTTCATCGAAATGTCCAGCTCATTGCAATGCTAGAAACTAACTTAATCGAGGTAGTGCTCGAACGCACTACGCTATCAAACATCTAATTTGTGCGCATACATATTTTATAAGGTTCCTTGTGTACTTTCATATTGACTGACTTTATGTCCTTAGATCATATTTCCTAAGTTGATTTATGTGGTCGCTGTCGACATCTGATTACACCAACCATAAATCTTCTCATCTTTTCTTTACTTTAATCCTTGAAACGAGTCTGTGGAAGTATAAATTACATTTGTATTTTTATAATACCACGCTCGATTATAGGAAATGACAATTTGGATCGGGCACTAAGTGGAACATCAAATAAACAGGGTGGGCTGTGACCGATTTAGTCGTATGTGGTATAACCATCACGGTAACACTATTTTACTTATCGTGTTGTTTTGAATTATACTGACTACTATTAGACACAATACACTCACTTTGACGCCTACAGTAGAAAACTAAATTCTTCCTTTCACTGCTTATAGTAACACCAAGTGAAAAGTGACAATCTTACCTTTAATTAAATTTTTGGAGTTGTGCAACTGCGAAATTATAAGTTATACTTGTCTACAACTTTTTAAAATGTTATCTATATAAATAAAATTATAGAGGTCTGCAATTGTACATGAATTAAGTAAAAATCAGTGGATAGATTAAGATTAAACTTTTTTGCTTTTTTTGCATATATTTTCATATAATATAATATTATAGGCACAACGTTTTCAGTGACGAGTGTTTTCTTACTGTGAAGAAGTAGGGCAAGCAGTGTGGTGTGTATACGTAACAGAAGGAAGGTATACCGATGAGATTTTTTACAAAGAAAGTTTTTAAACAAAGCATACTTTTGCTTTTAATTTTGTTTATATAATTCCACTATGTACTTACATATACTATTAAGATAATAAAGTATTCGCCGATATCAGCTGGTTTTAAAATAAAATATGATGATATATTTAAAAGTATTAATGGAAAGCCACTCTAATACGGAACAGAGACTGGAGATAGCAATTTAACGAAGCCGCATCACGACAACGTCTTCATTTATTCAATGGGAAATAAAAACAAAACGCCAAACGGATTACAATATCAATTTAGGAAAGTGAGCGAAGTGATTTATTGTAATGGTACATGTAAATATTGCTCCTGGCGTTCGGTCTTGTGCGTTTTGTTAACGCTAATTACTTTGTCTTGGTAAGGTAGTAGCTTAAAAGGTTTTATATAAATCTGATGATGGATGGACCAGTCTATATTATATTTAATGGGTGTAACACAGCTCGCTGTATGCAATCGCTTCTCTGTTTATTACATGTTTGGTTTTAATTTTCTATAGAATTATTCTATAATTGTTATTAATAACCTCAGCTGGGTTTAAGTCACGATGTGATCAATGATGATAACATACAAAGCCTAGAAATTAAACAATAGAGATAAAAAGAAACAATAGAGCATATGATTAATTTGAGCTTGTTAATTAGACAAGAGATAGTTTGATAAAATCGTGTGATTAATCTCATTTGGATAAAAAAACATAGTCTAGAAACTGAGCAAGATCTTAAACGCAACTGTTTGAATTCACCAGATTGGTAATAAATTTTCAACTTGAGAATCGTAATCAGTCAAGCGATAGTTTGATAAGATCCGTTGACTATTCCTATCCCATATATCTATAACTTGCTTACGGACTTGTTAACATTTCTGTATAAACAAAAGAAGTATGAACTAAACTAGTCGAAGAATATAAAGCACTTTAAAAGAACACGAGACATGGGATAATAAATCAATATAAAATATAGAGAATTTGAACAAGAATATGACAAAAAACAATCTGAGTAAGTTTCACAAAAAGAAAATCATAAATACTCTATTAAATTTAGACCTTAAGAATATATTTAAAACGTTAAATCCCTTCCACTTGTTCGGAAAACATCAGATTTATGGAGAATAAGCGATAAGAGACATGACTATCATTTACATAATGAATCATACACCCTATAACACTCTCTTTTTATAGACTTTGTAGATTTTAGAATTTGACCACAATCATGCTTAATGTTAAATTATAGTCTTGTCCAAGATGATAAACATGCTAATCCTAGAAAGGGACTAGTCTCTATCTCTCAAGACTAGCTACCGGACCACATCAACAGGTGCTTAGCAATAGATTTTCAACTTGAGTGTGGTAACTAGTTAGGCCGAGATTAAAAACCTTACCTGTTGTCGCTTCATCATGATATTTTTCTTCACTGAAAGCTCCTATTCGGTTGTATCGATTCGAACCTACGTCGACAATAAGACTTGTTTCATATGATCCTTCAACCTATTGTTCAATAAATTGGAACGTAATAACTATTACCTAAAATGGATTATCTAATAATAATCTTTTGTCTTATTAAATACAAAATATGCTATCACCAGTTTATAAATATTTCATTTTATAAATAAACATACCCATAGTTTAGATGTTCAGATTTACCTCATCAACTTGTATAGATAAAAAATTTCCTTAAATGTATTGGTGAAGTTACTAAATCCCTCAAATTTATTCATAAATTACTCTCGAGAATTAATTGTAGAAATTGCTCGTAAGCCCCAAAAAGCTTTATTTTAGTCCAAATAATTAACAAAATCCACGTAAAACGTTAAAGATAACAATATTATGATAAAACTAATAGAGAGATGAATATGATAAGCTTATATTATTGTAATATATACATTCCTTCCATTCTAAATTATGACAACGCGACACTGATGTCGAAGCGAAATCAATTTTGCATAATTTTATACTCTTTTCGCAGAGGTTAAACATCGACATTGTTTTGCTAATCGATTATGCAGAATGTTTTAACAGTTTCTTCAAATTCTTTTGTTGTCACAAACAAAATTTGTTATGCAAATCTAGAACAATAAACACGATATTAATAAACAAATCCGGGGTCAATCTTACACTTGTGTTAATGCTAAAAGCTTGAAATTTATTGTTATATATGTAGTCTTTATTGCATTGTATAGTTATATGTCGCGAATAATTCGCAACATTTGATGGAATTATGCAAAATTTTGACACTTTTGATTATTATTTTATTAATGTTTTAGAAAATAAAACAATTCTTCCGTCTACTTGTAATAAAGTACTGTTAATGTGATATGTATATTTTTAAAATGATAATTTATTTAAGAAATAAAATTTTGTTAGTTATTTATTTATTTCATAAAACGACAATGGATTTCTTTAATGCTTTGTTAGTTTATAACATAGTTATCCTTTAAGATGAGGTGACAATGACGAAGAAATAAATCAATTAACAGTAAAACAGTTCAGGCACTTCCAACATTATTATTTTTAACTAACTAACTGATGCCTGTGATTTGTTCTGATTAAAACCGATTTAATATATCATAGGAATTAATGACTTATGTAAAGCGATATTTAAAGCAATGACAGTACAAATTTTTATCTTTTACTTACAAGTAATAATAGATTTTCTGCGAAGCTATTTCGACCAGTTCAATTACATATGGGTTTAAATGTAAATCAAACTTGCTCTTTACAGTATATAATTTAAATGAATATTTTCTATTAAATAAGATGACGCGCAAAAACAAAAAAAAAAGGTTATAGTAGTTAAACTTGCGAAGATTCTTTGAATTTTATGGACAGTCAATGTCACAGCACCAAATCGCTTGGGTATTTTTGACAACGATTTGTATCCGTGTGAAATCGGGGTTCAGAGCTATTTATTAATAAATGTAAATAACAAAATCTGACTTCGAGACACCTTGATAATTTTTTAGTTACAATAATAAAGGAGAGTAGCTCAGTTTGATACTGGGTAGCAAAAATACATTTTGCCGGCCTTCGTTTTTTATTTTATTTATAATGATCACACAAAAATATTATAGAAATTACTCACCTCAAGAGATTTAGGTAGTGTTAAAAAAAACTATAAAAACATAGTTTTGTAATAATGCATTAATCTAAATTCTAAGTGTTCACCAATTAAAATGGCTGCCGGCGCAGTAGCGAAATGTCGCGTGTTGCCAAACACAGGCGACAGTACGACGGCCCGCATACCGACAACCTGATCTATGTGATGACAGAGCATTCGCTACTTGCTACCGACGAATACTTTGGAACAAGTCATGGGCGATAGGTATTAAACAAAAATAAATATTACATCAATTTCGCTATCAGTATTTACCAATAAAATATCCCCAATTCAAATACCTCTTTCTTCCGTTTTCTTTTTTTTTTCCGAGCACGACAAATTGTCTGCATTGTACCTCATGGTAAATACAATCCAAAAATATCAGCGACCTCCAAATTGTCTACAATCCATCGCCAGTTGTTGCTGTCATGTGCATATGCATGCCAGTCGGTAACTGAATATATACTAGGTGGTTCTGAAAAGCGACAACCCAAAAGAGAGTCACTATCACAGATTTATGATCATATGTATAGTGGTCGCTAGTTCGGTAGAGATTTCTATTTCATACTGAAAAGCGACATAGTGGTAGGACTTTTTATAAACACGTCTAGCTAGCTACCACCCTCAAGTTGAAAAGCTGTCGCTAAGCTCCTATAAGTGAGTTTCGATAGCTGCACTCGAGACTTAGTCTACTTAGATTTAACGTATTTACCATCTTGGACTACATAGTCTTATAATATCAGCTGAGATTGTAGTCAAACCTTATAAAGTATATAAAAAAAAATCCGTAAACACGATGATGCCGGAACACGAAACGCCTAAGAGTACCACTTTTTATGTCCTAAATTGATAGGGAAATTTTGCATAGTTTAGTCATATCACAAATATCAACGAAAAAATACGCTCAACATCATTTAAGAACCAAAAATTATAATAGATTGCTTAGATTTTTTTTTTTCGAACTGACTACACTGTTGACCTATCAAGGCCTCCACAGTTTCACCGGACTAGTTGCTTAGATTTAGAATATAGCTATTATAGTCAATGTCTCCTCGCTGTAAAGGGTGACAACCGACAAACAACACTTAAGTATAGCTAAACATAATTTAATCTGAATTTGAGAAAAATGTGTATACTATGAAATAAGACTTATTAGAACCGTGAGGAAGCAAATCTCATAGCGAAATTTACCGCCAGGTTTTAAAAGATTTTTGATGTTGTAAAAAGAGTAGTAAAAGAGAAACATGCAATGGCTTAAAATTAATATCTAGACTAATAGCTAACGTGGAATAACAAGGAACAGTTCCATACCTAACATATAAGGTGTATTGTTGCATGCTAGTAATTATATCATTAACCAATTTTACAAGGTTCCTCTTTTACAATTTTCTGTTTTTTAATTTGTCGCTTTTGCTTATACATTTGGCACAGCATAACCGGTAGCCTAAGTAAGTAAACGCTCTGTTACAAAAATAGTTTTAGTTGTTCCTCGTAGCTATACCGTATCCTTTGATATTTCTTTTAAATTTATTCAAACGTAATGTTTCTTTTACGAAAGAGTTCCAATATATGGAGGATGTAACTATTAGTCATCGTTTCGTAAAAGTATTGCAGTGTTTTCACTTTCTCCTTGTGATATTACTTCACTTCCTATACATTTTTCAAACTTTATTACGAATAGATACAACTTGTTCTCCTAAAATATTTCACCTTCTAATAATATTCAGTACAGTTGTCACACTTCACATTATACTTTTTTATTAATAAGAGAAAGAGGATAGTCACTGAGTTGGATTAGATAACATAAGATTAGTCGTGAATAATTGCCATGGCTTACCAATTGTCAGTATTATAACTTAGTGTAGAACATAAACCCATTTTGTGTTTAATAATAATTTAAGCTAAAATGATAATAACACTCTATTTATAGACAATGATGTGCATTTTATATCATAAATTTCTACCTTAAAAATATAACTTCCAAAACGCTTTAATTGATGTTTGGTGAAAGAATTTGAACTCGTGGAACTAGAAAACAAAACACCATCATTTAAAGATGACAATAGTTTCGACATTTAAACAATTATTCAATTAGAAAGACTTAAAGGGTGTTTTTGACGAGATCTTAGCCTGGATTTTATATTTTATTTATAATCCTGTGTTATTTGATTCTATATTATGTAATATTTGTGACATTTCACGTAATATGGTTCGGTTATTGTGCTTAAATGGAGCGAATGGAAAATAATACCATAGAGTATGAATTCTGAGGTGGCACAGAAACTTCCAGGGAAGTTTTAACAAGGGGGCCACCATCTTGTTAGATCATTGAAATTATTACAAGACATTTGTAATATTATTACATACTCGACAGTTGCAGGAATAATTTAGAAGATTTGTTACAAGAAAATGAACTGAAATAAAACTTAAGGGCTTATTTATTATCAATACTAAAATACTAAGAACAATATACACTAACATTATAACAATTTCGTGGTGAACGCAACAGACTCGATCGAGTGGCGGTTTAAAAGTGTGTTTAAAAATACAATAATCTCTGGACAACTCACGAAAGCAATCAGCTTCCACTGGCACGAGAGGGCCTTAAGATAAATAAGAAGGAACATTATAAAGGACAATATATATATATACATATAAATAAAAATAAGAAATAAAAATTAGGTAAGAGCTTCGCCGAGACTCGATTTGCATTTCGGCTACCGGTTCGATAATGTTGCTTTGATTTTATCGAGATTTGCTGGTCAGTTTGAAATGCTATTGTTATGTGGCAAGCGTTATACATACGCTGGTTGGAACTTTTAGAGATTCCTTTAAATTAGAAAAAACAAATGCTATTGCCTGGATAAGAGTTACCGCTGCATGTGTTCCTTTTGCTGTTAACTGTTGCATAAGATCTGTGTCTAGCATTTTGTAATACTATAGTTATTAATACAACTGGTTTCTGCTATTATACTTTTGTATACATACAAATAATGAATTAATATTCCTTTTCTCTCCATGCAAAGAATGTAGTTAGCGCTGCTGAATCAAAATAATTATTTATTATCATATCTGTGGCAGTTTTTGACAAATAAGGGTGAATCAATATACTAATTTATTGATAGCATATCCTGATCACATATAGAGGAAAAAGCATAGACAATATTTCTAGAGTAATAGAATAATTACAACTTTATGGTTAATTTGACTTTTCCGTATATTTATGGTGACATAATTAAATCTTGATTTGGAATTCCATCGATTAAAATGTTCGTAACTAAATGTTAGTATGTATATCTCTGACACGGTTATATATGAATCAAACTAGCAGATAGAGGACTTTTCAGAATTCTATCGTTTACGTCTCTTGTAGGATAGGGGTTAAAAAGTAATTATATAATTTAACATAGGTCATTTGTAATTCTTAAAAGAGGTAGAGAGTAATAACGAAAATTATAAAATAAAAAAATTGCCTCCATGACACAAAATATAACTTAGAGCTAACTCCATTATGATCACCAACTAGTAATGGAACAAAAAAAGACACAGAATTTATACAAGTTAAATTACATATTAATTTTAACTTATTATTAAATACAACTTTATGGCCGGATGTACATTGACCATAAACATAATAATATAAGAGAGTATAATCGATTATACAAACACAAAAAATGTTGACACCTAAACATAAAAGCGTTTTCGGCTTTAATAGCTTATTTATAACATCCTGCGAAATATTAACTATCCATTAAGTCTCATGCGCTAATTCTTTTTGGTAATTAAATAACGATTTTTGATTAAGCATCTGATTTAAATTGTTCTTATCTTAGACGTCGTTCTAGTATGTATTATTCTTCGAATTACAATTATTTGTTCATTCGCTTCATTTTCTATAATTTTTCATCGAGATAAGTATCTGTTTGATCTTTTAATTTATAATTATTATGTTATATTCTAATTTAACGACGTGGAAGTGCACTGGCGTTATTACCTCAGAAACTGACTGGGTCACGAAAGAGATGTATAAAAGAAGATTACTTGTGATAGAAATGCAAATATTAACCTAGTGGTGTAACCTGAATGGATAAGATTCTGAGAATATAAAATAAATTTGAAAATGACAGCAGTGACAGAAAACTTGAGGAGTAATAGGTATATGTGGTATGGATATATCATGAAGCAGAATGAAACTCATGTAGCCAGAAACGTTTTATGTATGAAGGTGGATAGGTATAAGAGTATTTTGAGGAAGATCAAAGAAGCTATGGGTAGAGTGTGTGAAGAAATGATGTGTATAAAAAGAGTAAATAATGAGACGACATCTGACATCTGAATCATCTCCATGTCCACCCACCATCTAAGCTAGCACTGGTGGTGGCGGCCTGCGTCTGCTTGCCTTAATAAAATAACTTCAACAATGTCATTGGTTAAACTATTTAGTTTTACAGCTTAACATTTTCTTCTTATTTTCTGTCCTGGTGGTTAACTTTTTCCTAATACATCGCTCCCGTAATAATTATTATTCAGGAACAAAAAGCAACGCACATCTATGTGTAAAAACTATGTATGTATGTATGGAGATGAGAAATCTGCGGGCTATTAAAAGTGCTTTGAGCAACTTTACATACGGACTAAGAAATAATTCTTCGCTGTTGACGCATACAAGGTCAATGTACGATATCCGACATTCTGTCATTAGGCATTCCGATGTTCACCAAAAATAATAAAAAGTCAAAACCCCAAAATATAAATAATACAAATACAAATATTACTTAATGTTGTAGATTAAAACGAAATCCTTTGAAGTAGGTAGTGTCCGTCGGTGCCCGTTTATTTTTATCGCTTAAGCTGAGAAAGTGTTAAATCGCCGTGATTATTTCGATTGCCTCCGGTGGCTGTCCCCTGAATAATCTCGTGTGTTTTAATTGCTTTTAAGCGGCGATCTGATCATCTCGGTTTCGTTTCGACATTTGTATCTGACTTGTATGTCGAAATGTTGCTTTGTCTTAACGCCGCAGCGTCGCAGATATATATGCGACTTTTTTCATTGTGTCTAAAAAGGTTGGTTATTTTGTGTGATTTTTTATTGTCCAGTATAGTATTCGACGTGCGATATATTTTGTCGAGTACACGAATAATCAGTTTATAAGATCGAATTTTTATGATCTTGCTCAGTTCAGTGTGTGCTGCTTATTGTCTTTGTGATTGCATATTATTAATTTAGACTTTATTGATAGATCTTTTTAAATACCAATATTTATTCGATTTTATTTTTATTAGCCAAATAATGAGACCGTATTTTTATATTTTTTTAATAATTTAAACAATGATTGCTGATTATAAATAATGTGTTTAGGTACACTACTAAAACAGACTGTACGGGTAGAAATTTAGTATCGTTGAATTTACTTTTGACTTCATGAATTGCCGTATATTATGTAACTAGTTTTGGAGGATGTTAGTAAATTGTAGAAAATATAAGATAATGTATGCCGGAATGGTGCTCCCTGTCGTTTCGATTGGTGCAGGTGCTGACCGGGCACGGGTGCTTCGGTTGGTACCTGCACCGGATCGCGCGGAGGGAGCCAACCGCCATATGCCACGAGTGCGACATTGAGCGGGGCACCGCGCAGCACACTCTGAGTACGTTGCGTGGGAGGAGCAGCGGTGGGTCAGAATTCCTCGCTGCCGAACGTAGTAAAAGCCATGCTCAGCAGCGAGTCTATTTGGAACGCAGTAGCCTCCTTCTGTGAGGAAATCGTCTCGCAGAAGGAGACGGCGGAGAGAGCACGCGAGTTGGACCCTCGGAGCGGTGGTCTCCGCCAATGGGCACTGGGCAAACCGCTGGGGCGGCACGATGAGTGCTCAAGAGAACTCGTGCCGCCCCAACAAAAGCGGCGGATGTACACTGTGGAACTTTAGTGAGTAGGTGTCTCACACTACCCACCCTCTCGCCCGGGAAGGTGGCGTGGCGTGTCCAAGATGGATTTCGCAACGAGAAAAAAAATAATAAGTAACCAGTCTTTTGTGAATGTAGTTTATGTTTTTTTTCTGTACTCCTGAGAATGTCTGTGCAAAATATAATGATTATCCGTTAGGTGGTTAAGAAGTGAAAACATACAAACAAACTTATTTTCCTATTTATGCTATTAGTAACGATAAAGATATAATAATACTCCTACCTGATATATTAAAACGAGGTCAGAGAGTATACCTATGATATAGAAAAGAATTGCGTAAATCGGTTAACGAATTTTAGTATTATAGGCCCATAAATAGACATACAGTCAGAGAGGCAACATTGTTAGATAATATACACGGAAACGCAGACGATGCAGTTAATAATAGCTAGGGCCAATAAGAATTGTAGTAGTAGGTCTGTCTCGATTTTGGTAAGTACATGAAGTGAAGTAAAGAATAATCTTACATAGTAGTAATTTGCTTTTTGAAGTAATAAAATTGTATCAGGAAATATTATCTAAATAAAAATGAAGTCACGTCTCAATACGTTCATTTTCTAAGAAAGTCCTTGCAAATTAGTTGACAATAATCGCCGTTTTCCCGTGCCATAAATATGCTCGTACAAAGGACGTAACGACGTCCCGAGGGAGCGCCGGGAAGCGCCGATATCGAAGGGGCCTCGACGGATGCGCGCTGGGGACAAATATAGACAATGGGACGAAATTACAACCGGCCAATTGAGTCGCTTGTAAACTTGATCCCCCTATTGTTTCCGCACTTGATACTTGATGGAGAAAAAGAAAGTTTGATACTTAGAATATTAATATTAGAAATTCTTACTAACAATATAAATGCGAATGTGGAATTGTTTGTTTTATTGTTAAGCAATCACGCTTTAACCTAATAATTGTCTGTAATTTTGTCCGCATTTTATCTACGTATGTATAATGAAAGTCTGAATCACAATTAAAACTACTGAACTCATTGACATAAGACTATAATAATTCAATGCGATATTTTTTATAGGTGCGTTCATATTATATTTAAAGTCTTTTATTCAATTAAAAATTTGCCATTTTTGACGTAATAATGCATTATAAATTGATGTACGCGGGCTGCATACACGAAAAAGCATGACTCATTGTCACGTTCCATCTGAGCCGAGCGTACAAGCGACCTAAGCGTACGGCTTGTGACGCATCTATGTCTTTTCTACTCCATTGGCCGATGCATCCGAGTAGAAGAGAGACAGCGGCAGCTCACAACCTACACGTGAACTGTTTTGTCAACTGTTTATAAAGTGAAGTGAAAAGTTGATGTGGTTTCCATTGTTTATTACAACAACAATTGCGGCAAAAGGTATGCAGTTTTTCATCAACGTTTTCTAATGACGTTATCCCGTAAAATTGTCGTCCATAAGCCACAGATACAGATTAGACAGAGACATTAAAGATTACGATTTTTTTAATATCGAACGAAGCGGACGGAATTCAGATAGCTACAATATGAAGCTTAATAACACAGTAACAAGTTACAGTAAAATATATAGCATCAAACGTCCTTCATTAAAAACACTTATGCCGAGTTTCATAATGATCGGGCAAATGTTGTTGGAGCTTATTATTCTCATATACATACATCGATATGCTAATTATAAATTAATTTTCAGTTGTATCCCAATAGTAAAGATATATTTCCGATAATAAGACATTTGTTTGATGAACTGAAATACTTTTTAAAAACCAGTACTTACAACTTCATTACAAGAAAAGATCTTAGTATATGAACTACTCAGGCTTACACGATACTATGTCTAGTGCGTTTTTTGCTATACCTACCTTTGTGTTTACTATAATTCGTCTCCATAGCTCAAGCTAAGTCTATTCTAAATTTGGTCAAGATCGTCTCAAAAGTTTGGCTGTGAAATGGTAACAAATAAGATGGAATTATGCACACCAATAGGTATGAATAATCTAAATAAGATTAATTATTTCAGACTCTTAATGTGCACCTATGTTAAAACTATTTTTACCTTTTATATACAATTGAAATTTAGTTTAAGAAGCGGGGGTTAAGTTGGACCTATTAACTTTGTTTTTGTTTAAAATTATTACTACAATATAATGATACTAGCTTTTGCTCGCTGTTTCACTTGCGTTAATTGTAATTAGACCTAGCTCTCGAAACCAATATTGTTTTCTGGATGAAAAGTGTTTAATTCGATGGAATATTCTTACACGTTGCTATGGTTACTGAGTTATTAAGACCGTGAGTGCTGTAAATAAAAGAAAATGGTTGACAATTTGACGAAAAGAACAATATAATTCAAATTACAAACATATACCATAAATAATATATAAATTTTAATTATATTTATTCTTGGAGACCAATACAGCATACGCCTCATATTATTCGAATCTTTTAATTGTATTTTAGATTTTTTTTTCTCATATTAAAATTAAGTATTATATGAAATAAAGTGAACAAAATACTATTTTGCACTATTGTGTCGCTTTCTTTGAAGGCGGTTCATTTTTCTTTGAATAAAAATTATTTACACTTCCTTATAATATTAATAAGGATACGAGTGAGAGTTGGTTTGCTTGGCATGAAAGCCTTAAATATTCTACCGATCTTTTTGTTTTTTTTCGGACTGACCTACACTGCTAGCCAATAATGCCTTTACAGTTCCACCGGACTACATATTCTACCGATCATCATAAAGTATTTCATACTTAATGTTAGAGGTACAGAAAAGGACATGGGGTACCTTTTATTAAAAAAAAAGTACTTTTCCCGAAGGGTACTTCGAAACTATATTAACGCGAGTGAAATCACGAGCCAAAGCTAATTTATAACATTTGTTACGATTGTGTTGTTGAAATTAGGTGAAAAAGGAAATGTTTAACTATTGGCAAACCTTAATTTAACACAAGTAATGTTTTTATTGTTTTCTTTTCAGTTCTGTTTACATTGCAGTTTTGTTCGTCATTCGCAGATTGGAGGTCATAATCTTCGATAACATGCAATATAATCAAGGGTCCTGAAACTTCGGCCAATATTACAGTTGATATATGTAATGACCTATGAAATGTAAGTACAATTGAATGTAATGTAATTATAAAATAATTGTGTGGTTTTATGGTACCACGATGCAGGTACAACTTTTATTCGATCGCGCCAGCATATTGATCTTGGCTGCTCTGCTAAGCGCCTTTCACTTAACTCCTACTCTGCGGTCGGTTGTAATGCGAAATGCGATAAATAGATTTAAAAAACTTGAGCCAATGATAAAAAAAGTTTCTCTTTATAAAAAGACAAGTATCAAGAAAATTTAATCCTTCTAAATAGGTGCGATACCGCTCGTCAATTTGTTCGCGTCAACGCGCCTCTATTTAGGTCCTCGGTGTATCCGTGTGACGTTTCATTATTCTATTGCTGATTTTATGTGACCATTTTATTTGACCCACACTTGGTAAGTATATCATGGAAATATATTTTTAAGCGATGATATCGCGGAGATAATTGTCTTTAGTCGTTGCTTTAAAGAAGTATGGGCTTGTATGAGAGAGACATCGTGCTAAAACTATGGCTTGCTGTTAGAAATGTTCAATGCTCGGCTATTTAGTTACCAATAATATTTATGCGTTATTCTAGTCGTGCTTTTGATCCAATCTCTAATAATACATTATTATGTGTTAATTCATTAGCATAAAGTTGTTCAGCCGCGTTGAGCGATTTTTGGCAGAGGAAAGAATTATGGGTTGGGTTGCGTTATGGTTATGATCTCGACATGCTCGTGACGTATTGCGCATGCTCTAGACTAACGACGAGTAGTATAGCGGCCTGTGTACATGTAATGTTGATATTTTGTATCGAGTTTGTGCTGCCCGTTATATGTTTGATTAACTACTAAAATGTATATACGTACTGCTCGGAGTGCCAATAAATGTGAAAACTAAACTAATGTTAATAATTTTAATTTACAGATCATGAAATTTAAATAAATCAAACTATAATTGATTTAAAAAATAAAATTAGAACACAGTTATTCTATTGTTTTGAGTTTTCACTTCTATCGGCAGTCATCATGACTGCTTCGACTTTTTTTTATTGTATTTATTTGCTTTGTTCCTTTAGAGAAAATTAATAATTTGCGGATAAGATTCTTCCTCGGGATTAGTTCTATATTAATCGAAGAAAATATCGAGGATTTGCTGTGAGGAATAGCAATTGAGGTAGACATTATATTCTTACTACAAAAACGGGTAGTTCGAGTAATATATGGTATAGGACACCGCAAATCATTAAAGGTTTAAGTTTCAAGAATTTGATGTCTTAACTCTGCTCTCCCAGTACATTCTTGATAAAATACCGATATAAATTAAATACTAGAAACAATGACAAAGTGGTCATTCTATGTTTCAGGCTCACTAAGAGCTGTAACAGTTTTTTATTCAGTAACATTCATGCAAGTGCTAACAACAATTGAATATTTTTTCTATTCAATCCAAATAACGGTGCATGAATTCATAGTAATACTAGTTTTGTCCGGGGCTTCACTCGCGTGAGTGTAGAATTGATTTATCGCTCGGGAAAAGTACTTTTGCTGAACGAAAGGTACACCATCTCTTTATGTCTTCATGAAGATCGATCAAGTAGTTAAAGCGTAAAAGAACAATAAGCAAACACACTTTCGCATTTATAATACAGATTAGCAATAGTTCTTGTTAAATCATAATATAAAAATAAAAACACTAAAACATAAGCTAGCATCACCAAGCATCCAGTTATACTAAAAAAGATAGAATAAGAAGTAGTACACAACAAAAAAACTTTTAGTTACACCAACTGATTAATCTTAGATATGTATATACATAGCTTAACAAGAGTATTAATTAAAAAACCCACATCAAATATTTTATATCTCGTCATTATAATCCCAGGATAATATCTAGATCCAGTTTCGTCGAGTCTGAGTTTCTAGATGCAGCAGAGTCTTAATGTCGTCCGCCCGATAACGTACGGATTTAACGTTCATGGATCTCGCTTCGTTGCTTTTATGCAGTCTTTATTTTCTTATTTTACGAAAGTTTCGCAAAATATATAATGATTGGATATTTTTATCTATTTAAATTTAAAACTCCATATGAAATAGGAAAGTTAATGTCGTTATAAAAGCCGTTAATTGAGGTTATTTTTTTTTTAAATATAGAATTCTAACTGTAGCCGCGTATGTGCTCACGTAAACTATTGGGAATTAAGAACGCAGTTGTATTACTATTCCTTGTACATTCCTTTTTTTATTTTGTTTACATCTTCTAACCAATAAAGCGAGAAGTTTGTCAATTTGTTTGTATGTTTTAAATGTTCGATACTTCAACCTTTTATCACATATAACCCGATTTAAAAAATCCTTTTATTATAAAAGAGATATCTTCAACGGAGTTTAATTTTAATTTCATTAGAAATGGGCCGTAGATTTCAAAGTACAGTGTTATTCTCAAAATCGATACTGATTGGATGGTCGATAAGATATTGCTAGGGTTATGATAATTCTAGACTTGGTAGGTACCTAATTTTGGTCAAGAACGTTTTAGTGAATATTTTTAGAGAATGATTTTTAAAAGGGGGTTTTATTTTTCATCAATATTTTATTGCTTTATCGTTTATGTATCTAATTATTAAAAACGTGTGTCACGCCATCGTAACGTAGCATAATAGCTGTCCAAGAGTGGATATGGAGGCGGCGTGCCCAATGCCACGGTACGGCAGATGGCACTACAAGAACATTTCTCAGGTTTATAATTTAGTTACGATGTTTACCTTCACCGTGTGCCGATAGTGTTATTACCAATTTAAATTAGTAAAACCGAATTCCGTAGAATTCCTTGGAACATGCTGGGGGTAACAATCTACAGACATTTTATTGACATTTCACCAGTCAAACCACTCAATTACTACGACTAAAACAAAATTAATTACTAAGTAAGCCTAATAATTAGTATCAGAATACACATCGCTTATATTTAAAATGAAATAATGAAGAAAATTCTCTATTCAATTTAGGCTCCTGTAAAGACTTTTTTATCAATGTTAAGAAACTACTATCGGTTCGGAAAACATTCCAGTGATCAAGAAGCGCCGACAAGAAACTAAATCTGGATTAATCAATAATGTCTCATTTAATTGCCTTCCTTATCCGTTGTCATCGTGAATCAGAACCATTTATAGATATAAAACGCTACATACGCAATTAAATAGATACTCTAGAATTAATTCAGGGTAATGAACCTTAATATGGATTATTTTTTTATAACATTTCAAAGATACCTATCAAGAGGAAGTGTTACTTCTCACGCCTTGTCTACATTTTCGAACTTTTCTATATAAGTAATATAAGAGAGGTCTGACGTTATACGCACACCATGCAAAAGTACTGAATAGATTTCATTCAATTTCGTTAGTTCGACTTCCTAGACGCTTGTCTTTATGTAAAAAATAAAGATATCCTTATTCAAAAATAAAGTTATCCAAGTGTTAAAAAGCCATGATTTTTTATAAGTACTACCTACGCGTTTAGCTATGTGTTTTCTTACAGTGAAGTAGTGGAAAAACTGCGTAAAGGTCATGCGCAAGAGAAGAGAAGTATATTTTTGCTTTCAATTCTTTTTATGTTTTTTTCCTCTGCAGGTACAATATATTTTATGATAATGAAACACGCTCTTCAAGATCGGAAACAAACATCGCTGCCCCAAGTGTCATCAGATGGGCCGTCTGCCTGTTTGCTGCTGTGTAGCATAAAAAAAATAACAATAATCCAGTCGAATTTGCGGGCATCGGCTAGTTTTAACATAAAATAATACCCCGATATACTACCCCGTAAACAGGAGTAGATCTAAATGGTCATATTATAGGTATAGAGAATACTTTGAAGCCTTATTGGTTAATTAAACATTCAAGTATTTAGACCAGCGGTTCTCAATCTTTTAAAGGTATGAAACACTCATCAAAACTTTTTTTATGTTATATAGGATCCTTTAAGAAATGATAATAAATGTAAGATAGTGTACCGTAACTAGAAATAAAATTAACTTGTCTGTTGTTTATTCGCGCTTATCTCTGAAATAGTTGAACCGATTATGACGATATTTTTCTTGGAAAATACTGGATTTTCTAATGAACTAATTATAATAATAAAAGGACTAATGAAGTCGTAAGGAGTTTTCGGGCGTTTTAATTCATAACACTGGTTAAATGTTATGAGATCTTTCATAATAATATATTACAACATTATACATATTAGCTCAGTAACAAAGAAATCCAATGAAGCATTTCTCTAGTTCAAGTTTCCTCACTATGTTTTCTCTCACCGTCAGCCGATGGTGCTACCAACTGATATTTATTGTACGTAAAATAAAAATAAAATCTTTAGTACATGCCGAGTTTCAAACCTGCGGTTTTTGGATTGACATTCCACGGGTCAAAATACTAGACCACTACGAGATCGATATCAAATTGTATAACTCAAATATTACCTATTATATATTTATTTTGAATTCGGCGCCAATTTCAATTTTACGCCAGCCAGAAAGTGAAAATCCGAAATACTTATTAAACGTCTTTTGTCTTTTACATAAGGATATATGGATTTAGCACCGATTAAAAAAAATATATATATAACCCCATTCTCAACTGACAAAATTCAACTTCGTCTAAATCGGACAAGTAGTTATTAAGAAAATCGCGAACATATGGGCATACCCCTTTTCTGATGTCGGTATATTATGGTTTGCGACACTACTCTAACCAATACAGAATGAATCCTTATAGAATTAAATATTATTATATTGATCATTTAATACCAATTAAATTGTTCTGTACAGCGTAGCGTATGTACATAAGTATACAATATACAATACAAAATTACGTACAGAAAAAAAAAAAGTTGTTTGTATGAAGCTTCTTAGGTAGTTTGAATGACTTTGATGTACCGTATTATCAAAGCGGCACAAAATTGATGTATATCGTTTAAACACATTGGTACATTGCACCCATGCGAAGCCGGGTGGAGTAGTTAGTATTATATAAAAATGGATGACAGGACACTTGAGATCAGTTTTATGCTATCCATTTTATTGTGATCTGCCACTAGATGGTGCCAGGCTATATTTTAGTGTTATTAAGTTTTTGTATATTACACGAGCAAAGTTGCAAGCGGGAGCTAGTTGTCATATAAAACTGACACTACATGATATCAGAAGTCAGGACAAAATTAGTGCAAGACTTAATTGATTTTAATTTGGTATTACTCACAGCTATTCAAATCACCTATTCATACAAACAAAAATGTATATTTGTGTATGTATAATTAATAGGCGATGGTTCTTTCACTGCGGAATTCTTTTGCAACCCTAACGAACACTCATTAGTGACATAAAGAAAAAATAAAAATGCACACACAAACACCTCGTACATCCCAATCAGCGCCACATCAACGCTAAAAGAAACGTCTCGACAACAAATCGGTGACAACCCTGTGTTAGTCATCTGAACATACTGCCATAAAATTTGTGAAGCGAACATTATAGGTTTGAAATATATACTTATATATTAATGTTAATATATATTTGTGCTATGCGAAAAGGCTTGATTGAATAATGATTTATTATATTATAATTTTCTTCATTACACTTCATTATAAGTATAATCTAATGGATTTAAAAATAACCATGGCATAATTTATAAAACTTATATGGTTTTAGTTTTCCCTTTTTATTTGCGTAAAAATATGTATTCTGGTTGTGTTTTACTCAATATATTTCAACCAAGAAGCATACTTAAGGGCATTGAATTAAAACAGAAGATTCAGGTCTGCGTCATAATATTCACAGGCAGTTTCTGTAGCATTACTGTCATATTAGTATTGAATTGTCGGATATACTTTATACATATAAATGAAAAAAAGAATGCATATTTCAATGCACACGCATGTGAAGTGAAACTTCACTCAAGATGGTTACTAATTAATTTTTATTTTACTTAATGTTTGAAATAAGTAGACTAAATAAGGTTTAAGTAAAGACTAGCTTCGTGTTAAATAAAACCCATTTTAAAATAAGTATCTAAAATAATATTTTACAAATTTGAATTATAATTAGTGTATTATATATTCATATTTTTTATTACACATGTATATCAACTATTATAATCATTATACTCATTATATCATCATTATAATCAATAAAACCATTACTTCTATAATACCTTAATGGCTTATTATATTAATCATAAGCTGTTATTCGTGGTTTCGATCGCGCTGAATTTAGCAAACCATTTTTGCTTAGTCTAAATGAGCGAAAAGAGCGTGCGCTATATTGAACTATTCCTTCTTTGGCTTATTTTGCGAGGAACCTCAAATTTACCCACTATATGTATATGTATAATATACAAATGAAGTTTTTTTTTTATGACGGTAACTAATTTTCAGCCTATGTTATAAAGCAGTTTCATTAGAAAATATGATCTACCTAATAATTACGTTACAATCATAAATTAATTAACAAGAATATGTTTAATACGTCCTTAAATAATACATTTTAATGCGTTGCACAAACTTACCGCCCGTGTGTACGGTACACAACAACGCGATACCCAATTAAAGGGGGTTGAGAAGCAAATTTTTCACGACACCGCAACCCTATTTGGTTCGAACGCGCGTTCGTCAAACCCGAACGCATACTTAACCGGCGTTCATACAAACGCCGATCAAGTACAGATTCTTAGCACTCGAAGACCGCTGTAAAAGGAGCCGCGGTTTAAATTAGTAGGAGCAATTGTGCTGTGCGCTCGCTCGGGCAAGGCGTGTTGAACCTTGTATTCGCTGCTTCATTGTCAATAGGATTTATCATGTTGTTCGATGTTTGTCTGTCTGTAGTTTGTTTACTATGTGTTGATACATTCGTTTTAAGTTATCGGTTTTCGTTATATAAACCGGTATTTATATACAGTAGAGACATCTAGTGGTCAAAATTTGATTATAATTCGTACATTTTTCAAGTTTACGTTAAGGAAAAAAATAACTTAAAAAAAATGATAAAATTGAATACACACATTAATAAACAAAATATAAATAAAGAAAATCGGTTGAAAAGAATAAGAGGTCGATGTATTTTATCGTTTTGCTTGAACTTACTTATTTATAAATAATTTAGAAACAGTTCTACTGTATTTTTTTAAAAACACTGACACTTGAACATATATAAGATATTGAAAATTGATACAAAGAAATAATATTAAATTAGCATGTGGTTGTTCGCTCCAATCTTCGAAACGCTTGTGACGAAACTTTTATTATTATAGATAGAAAAGTTTTTAGAGTATTCGTAGTAATTAATCATCTATACAATTACATATTTTGCAAAAGCAAAGTGGAAAATGTAGCTACTCCATCGAAAAAAATGAAAACTTCTTTACAAAAACAACGTCACGCGGTGTTCACAAGTAGTCACCCATTCAATTACTGACCGCGCCCGACGTTACATAACTACTGCGGTAATCGGACCAGAAGCGGTGTTAACGACACTCCACAGTGTTTACTCCCATCACTTTTCGTCACACAAAAAGGTTGCGGATCAGAATTTCAAAGCCCCTATCATGAGAAGTTTCACTTCAAAAATGGCTTATTATCAAATTCCAATGATATACCAGTCGTAACTAAGGCATGGCAGTGGTTCCTCTGTATGCCTAATATTGGAATACTCTAAAGTTTAAATTTATTGAAAGTAGTGCACAGTTTACACCATGTTATGACCAATACATAACCTCATTTTGCTTTTCTGGGATCGATGTTCGAACACACAGAATACTTGCTAGTTTTCCAATAAAAAATAAAAAATGATTATGAAAAAACAAATCTTGTTCTCCATTAAACAGACTTTTTATCTTTCACATAGCTAATTTATAACATATATGTGACCTATATTTCCCATTTCGGGAATACATCTAAAATATCATTGATAATTATAGTAAATATGTACATTCTGGTAGTCATACATTTCTATTGATATTAAAAATAGTTTAATTTTAAAAATAAATTGTGAGGATGGATGGATTTTTGTTAATTCCTTACGTAAAAACTACTCACAGCATTTGAGGGAAAAATATATTGGAAAAAAAATCACTTTAAAATGTTGCATTTATAGACGTAGCGATGTTTACCTTCTTGTATATAAATGAAGTAAAAATGTATAAATTATTAATTTCATATACATTATTCAACACTAGACAGGCAATAAATCAATGTATTTTTGACGTAATTTTCCTTTACGTTGAACCGAGCACGGCCATTAGACTTAACAAGCGTTTCAAAGGATATATATCGTTCATATGTGTTAAAGTAATTTCCGCGAGAATTATTAATGTCAATGTACCTACGCGGTATTATATAAGAAATTACAGTAATGTAACTTTATACCGTCTAGTTACTTCAAATATTATTATTTTTGTTATACAATCTACAGCCGGTATTGAGAATCATATTTATATATCAACTTGTGTAAAACTAGTACGCAATCACTATATATCAAGTGTTACACGCATTTTTAGTGTGAAAGTTTCTTTAAGCGTATTGAACAATGAATGGTATTGAACCATCACAGTCGTCTTGGCATTGGTGCTTCGGGTTTATTCGATATTAGGCGTGCTTGAGATAGTGATAGACCTATGAATAGTTTATACTCGGCAGCAATTGTCATCAACCACGTTTACTATCTGACAAGTAGCGTATTGTTACAATAATTATATTTTATAACCATAATATAATGGTATGTATGCTTAGTATATGTCTAAACAGTATAGTATTTCAAGTGTATATAGGGTGTTCCATGCCAAATCGGACGTTTGATTTTTTTGTTCCACCATTTAGTGGTATATTTTAATACGTTTCTCTACTTTAATAGGTCTCCTGGTAAAATTTGTGTTTTTTTTTTAAATTTTTATTTTTTTTAAAGCTCTATCCATTCCTCAATTTTTAAGCACGGTCTGGAAACTACTGTTGACAATACAACGTGTGCTTAAAGATCTACTTATACATATTGAAGTGACTTCATTAATAATTACGCGTACATACATGGCTTACTGTACATTTACTAACGAATGCATAAGTAAGTAACGTGTGACAGAATCTAGTTTTCTATTTAAATGATACACTTTCGAATCGCCTCATTTGTCCACCAGCTATGTGAGTTAAGCACACGATTTCCAATTGTGACGAGAGCGATTGTGGACGTACTCAATGATTGAATAATATCGCTTTCGTCGTGAAACTTTGTTCTGCAATAAACGTGATTCGTTTATACCAATTATATGTTGAATTTATATATTTTTTACTTTTGAAATAATTGATTTATGTTTGATCCACACCTAAGTTTATGTTTAAGCAAAGATTAAGAACGTAAATCAGGATCTATTTTCATACAGATATTAGTGAATTGAGACACAGATAATGCGAGTAAAAGATATATGCTTTATTTCTAATAAAATCCCATTTTCTTTCTTCAAGTATACGAGAATTCGCTCGTATGACAATAATGTTGATATTATTAAAACATTGCGTTTTATACAGTTTAAAAGAATCATCATCATTGTCACCATCAGCATATAAGATATTCACTGCAAGACCATAGGCCTTTCTCCGATGGAAAGAATGGCATAACCACCAAACCAGCTCAGGACGTATTGGCGATTTTAAACTCTAAGAAATTCACAGCTTAATATCTTTTCATTTACAGTGGTACTACAAGAACATTTCTCGGAAGCAGGTTTCCTCACAATATTTTCCTTCACCGTCAGCCGATTGTGTTACCAGTTTAAATTAGTTAATGTATACGAATTCCGAAAAAATCGTTGGTTCGTTGGCTTCGAACATGCGGTCATTGGATTGATATCCCACCGATCAAACAACTAGACCATAATACCTAAAAGAATGCTGTCGCTTAATCACTTCAGAAAATCGTAAATATATGTAATATATATATGTGATATAAATTAAACCTAAAGTTTACATTGAAAATATTAAATACCAGGTCAAAATCATAGCATGGTGATAGATCACTTTGTAAAGAAAGCTCTTACGTCTAACTACAACGTTAAAGTTAAAAATCTGATAACGAGAATTTATAAGCGTACTCCAGGAACTATACATAAGAGCCAATCATCCATATATCTGGTAAAATTCTTCTGGAATTCTGAACCAATAAATAATAATATCAATAGAGACTGCAACGATTTCTAGCATAATTACTCTTAAAGTACATAGTTAAGCGTGAAAAGGGTAGGATATAATCTTAAGTTTTACATATTTCACCGATTTATAAATCATATCTAATGCAAAGAAGGAAATCCTGTCTAAATCGTGTTAGAGGAAATCCCATCAAAAGGCTCACAACGCTCATATTTTACGTACGAAGTCGATGGTTACAACTTCCTTCCTACATGGGACTAGTATTTCATAAGTCCGTAATTTTTTTTGTAACTACAAGCACCTATATAAGTTTATATATATTTTATAGGTATTTTGCAGGCAGCTGGATATTTATAAATATGAGCCGTGGTACTTCTCTGACAAACAATCAAAACAATATTTTTGGTTTTATATTATTACTATAATAGATATAGATAAAAACGTAATAAAAATCTTTAATTGATTGATTATTATTCTTGCTTCAGTATCCCTCATCATCATCTTACCCTTATCCCATCTAAGTAGGGTCGGCACAACATGTTTTCCTTTTCCACTCTCCCCTGTCAAAAGGCATCTCAGTCATATCATTTTCCACACTATCCATCCACACCCTTTTCGGTCTTCCTCTACCTCTATATCCGTCCACTTTCAAACCCAAAACTCTTTTTTATTATATGACTTTCATCTCTTCTCATAATATGCCCGTACCATGCTAACCTTTACTCCTCAACTTCTCTGTCACTCGTGCTATTTTCAAACTTCCTTTGATATATTCATTCAGTATTGCTTCAGTATCTAAATGAATAAAACATAGAAAGTTCGTTGACAAGTAAGTGTATTCAAGGTAGAAGTGTACTGACATAATTGTTTAAGTTTTTAAATTATATTTGAAAAAAAAAAACGTAACTTGATAAGCATCTGAATGAATGAATAAGAATATTGTGTTTATCTTAAAAAATATATATTTCAACGCGCGTAAAAGTAAACATAACAACATATGTTAACTAATTTATTATAAAGTTTCTTGGCTTAGAAACGAGATGCCCATCTTTGTAACGTTACGGAATCACTGTTGCATAGTAGATTCGTAAAATAATAGACGTGCCGTATGTAAATACTGGATCTACATACATCGATCTGCGACGATGCCCGATACTGTGAGGGGGCACGACATTGTCGTTTACCAATGATCACGACACGGACTGATTACTGAAACAATGTAAAATTATGATATTTGTTATTTATAAATAATGCTGTAAAAATTCCTCTGCTTTAATAACGTTTTTCGAGTCGTTCTGTATATAATAAATTTCCGAAGGATACAGGAATCTTAAAACACTGACTTAATAACCACATGACATATGCATTTATCGAACTCTGTACTAAGTATAGTCGTACACTCAATCATCGTGTTATGAAATATTATCTTTTGTCCTGCGGCTTTGCTCGTGTTAAAGTAGATTTAACATATCACTTGCGAACAGTACCGTTTTCAAGATGAAAGTATTGTATGTTCTTTGGTGAAGGCTTTCATTTATTTTCCCTTATTTTCGAACTAGGTTAGCTATAGATAAGCCTAGTTTTCTAATATGAAATACATAGTTTGAGTTTATAAGGCACCGCATGCCGGTACACATGTGTGTCTCATGAACTTTTATGTCTATGAATAGCTAGCTTAGTATAGCTTAGACAGATCAGCGGTGTTGCATCCAAGGCAACAGCCCAAGCCGAGGTTCAGCCACTTTGACACCCTTGAGCTTGCTGCCGATTGGTGAAGTGACTTAAGCGCTCGGCTTTGTATTCCCGTGAAGCTGTGAAGGCCCGTCTAACCAATAACGTAGTCAGTTCGAAAAAAACAATATCTATGCTCTTTACTGTATTCCTAACAACGTGTTTGTAAAATTTCATTTGGATCGTATATATATATTTATCGAATGATATTAAGGCATTACAAACAAATCCACATCCGCATTTATAATGTTAGTAAGGACAATATTTCCTTATTAGTACTTTAAAATTATATATCATATTATATATTTAAGTATGAAAATGGTGTGTGAAATTGTTCTAAAATTAATAATAAATGAACGAAATAATAAAATAAATATCCTGATTGTAGTTTCTAACTTGAGAATGTTTTATTTATTTCATTTATAAATATATTTATAAACAGTGAAAACATAGCCCAGCGATGCTCATTAACAATATTAATTATATGAATTCATATTATTATTTCAATAGCTAATAATTTGTGCCGTCATGTCAACAACAATGGAAAACAGCATTAAACTATATTCGATGTGGGAATGTTTGTAGCTTGATCTTCTCAACTTGTTTTGAATACGGTCGACGGTGGTCGGGGACAGTGAGTTTTTGTTCTAAGCCTTAATTTGGTTCGCTTTGTCTCTTGCAATTCGTTAGATACCTTAGTTAGATGTTTCTCCATGTATTTTGCATACCTACTCGACATTTGCGTAATCTATTGATATATGTACGTACGTTCGTTATTTGAAAGTGAATTTCTTACTAGTTGGATGGAATCGACTTCTTTTTTTTTCAAACTTTGTGCATACTTTTAAATATAATTGTAATTTATTTTCTACCAACCTCGGGTAACACAATTATTAGTCCTATGACTGATAATTAGTAAAGCAGGCTCAGTGATCACTGTAAAGAGAGATAACAACTAGATCCAATAAGCTAACCACCGGTACAAAATACTTGTATTAACGTTAATTGGTTCCGAAGTGCAACGCAGTAGAGCTAGCTAGCGATTATTTCCCATTTTTATCACATGTATGGGTGTTGCGTTATTGTATGTTCTTGTTGCTCTTCCATAGGATCATTAGACACGCAAATACTTTTTTAAACTGAGATGTTGGTAACAATCTTAGCACACTAATGACACTAGGTGGTACCTGCGATTTCGTTTATGTGAAAATGTCGTGATTTCACGGTAATATAGTTTTTTATACTTTATTGGTTTTTGATGTTTGACCACAACACATCTCACGTAAAATGATGCTGAGATCCAGTAAACACGTTAAACTTATAGAGAGCCTGACTCTCAAGTGCACCTGCTGGAACATACCAACAAATGTATGGCGATAGATTTTCAATTAGAGAGTGCTTGCTAGCCAGGCTAGCTTGAAAAAAGTCCTTCCCTTTTTTTTTTCGAACTGACCTACACTGTTGGCCTGGTAGGGCCTCTACAGTTTCACCAGACTACACAAAGCCCTACCACAAATCTATGGTTTCATCACGATGTTTTCCTTCAACAAAAGTTCCGAGCTCTGTCACAATGATTCGAACTTAATCGATCGATGCCGTGTCCCATCACTCTGTCAACTGAGCTATCATCACGTCAAATTTTGGTTCATTTCGTTTGGTTTCGGTACCATCTTTTATTTTTTTTATGATTTTATCTTTACCATCCTTTTAACTATTTTAAGCTACCTCTATTAAAGCTGTCATTACTGATTACTCTTTATAGAGGAGTGTAATTATATGTAGCTTACATATACGCTCTGAAAATTCTTACTAGCCAGAAAAAATCTTTTGATAACTGATTCAACTGTTTTCGGAGATCGAGGCGGACAGACAATAAAAGACACTCTCATTTTATTTGCATGTACACTTTTATTAAGCGAAACAGTTATAAAATTAAACACGTCAACTCGAGTTACAGAGAGCACTCACTCGAACGAGTCGACCGTCTGGATACACGTACGAACGTACGTCGGACTTTGAGCGCTAACTTGTTTTTAGTACAACAGTGAAGAGTTCTCGATGCCGACGAGATAAACATTTTGAAAAATCGTTTCATTAATAAATTGCCCCTTCAATAAAAGGTAAAAAGTAAAATGGAAGTTTTTATAATAAATAAACAGTGAAACTTTAGAGATGGGATCGACGAGAAAAATGATCTTAACAGACACGACAGTGGTTAAGTTTACCGGTAACAATGTGTTTGGTGGATTACTATGGAGGTGATCCTACCGTCTTATAATATATATATTTTAGGAACACAATGTGATAACACTACTTTATAGTAAGCATAATATCATACAAAAATAAACCGCCTTCAAAAAGGTCTATCCTAAAAAATGCACCAGAACCTCCTTGACCATAATCAGATAGCTACCTAGTCTTGGATTGTCATTAACCTACCAATTTCCTATTCGATTTTTAGGAGCTCCCTGGTGTAACTTCGAAATCCAATTAAAGTGGGACATCCTGAAAAATTCCCTTCCTAAATAAAAAAATATATTTTCTAAGTCGTTTTATAAAATACAAAGTTCTCAGGTCATAAATATTTTTTTAAATACAGAGAAACTGCGAACTTCTTCCTGTTTGAAATCGATTAAAATAATGACAATAACCCTCAGATGAAATACTATTCTATTTAAAATATTAATTTCCAACATACAGTCCGTGTCAAACTTTTTGACCGCTCTGAAGCGGATGCGCAGAACATACATTCAGGTATCAGAGAGACGATGAAGAGGTGGAGGTGGTGCAAGCTTGCCCGCGTGCTTTCTTCGTCCCTATTACACCTACGCAAACACGAGTGCTAGTGTAAGTGCTACGTCCGTACACGAACTATATGCCCAATGATTTCTTGCAGTACAGTCGCATTCAAAATAATTTCGCTGTTGCCAGATTTATGTTATTGCTATTTTCGTTTTTTCATTATTCTTGTTGATATTTATTATTTTTGTTATCCATTATAAATAAATATTTATTACGAATGTATTTAATTTCTAAATATACTATTATAGCGACACGCATTATATCTACATAATATATGCTACAAATATACCCTACAGACAGAAACAAATACTGTATAAAGAGGAACAATTTATTAAAGTATAAGCGATCACCCAAAATTTACACACCAGGTGTTGATCAGATGTTATCTGGAGCTAATTATAACTGACAAATATTATGTATTTAGCAAAGCATAACAACTCTATATAAATCTGTTTCTTTGAAACAACAAACGAAACTTGCGAATGCTTTAAATACCACAGTTGGATTAAAAAAAATTAATTACCACCTTTTTTACCGTACGTAAGATAGATTTCTCTAGATAATTAGATATATACGTGTTTTTAATGGCCCCTATAAGCGTCTCGGCCGACGAAATGTCCATAGGAAACACATTTTTTTCTTTTAAATAACATTATTAACATCCCGCACCAACCGCTGTAGCTAGAACTCTAATTATTGTAAGGTTTTGTTTAAAGAAGGACTTCAGTTGTTTGGTTATTGATGGAATCAGTGGAATAATGAGTTGCATCCTAAATCAAGAATTTACAACGTCCGATGCGTTTGATAATCTAATGGTACAACATTTTTTAACAGGTGAATGACCTAGAAATAATCTGTGTATAGGAGGGTAGAAAAGGCAAAAATGGAAAGTGTAGAAAACTTTGCTTAAAATACATTAACTAATATGGGAGAGGCTAATATTTCTTAGTGGTAATTATTTTCCACCTTTACATATATTTGGTTTTACTTCTTAGATACTTAGTCCTTATCTAAAACAAAGATTATTACGATAACTTCGTTTAAACACTATGCACTTTCGGCGATGTGTGTTTTCATTCCATAAAGAAATGGAGTGTAGTGTGCATGCGCAGGAAAGGGAAATTAAAAAAATAACAATATTTACAAATAAATTTTCTACACAAATTGTATTCATATTTTCAGCTAACTTTTGTTCACGGCTTCGCTTGCATTAATGTAGATTTGATGTATCCCTTAGGAACAGAACATTTTTTTGTATAGAAAGTACCCTATATCCTTTTTATATCCGTCACAACATGTATGCAAAATTTCAAACAAACAAACAAATTCTCTTTCACATTTATAAGGATTTTGTTTTACTTTTTCCTAATATTTAAAATGTATTGTTAAAATAACAAACGACGCAAGCAAAGTCGCAGGCATTAACTAGTTTTAACTAAATCTAGTTGATGGACATGGTAATGCTTTTAGACATCATTGTAACTACCACATACTAAGTCTAACACACGTTCTAGTGGCTCATTGAAACGTGTCGTTTTAAAAGGCAGCCTGTATAAATTGTGTACTTCATGAATTGTTAGGGTGTCTATACCCCACTGGTACGATATCATAAAACACAATGTAATAAACCTGTCACAGTGACCATGAGTCACTTTGTCGCGTTACAAGGTGGCTTTATAACCAAGGTAATAGATATATTGTAGGTATTCCGCTGACCCGTCGACCTGCTTTGCCAAATAACTGGTTACCTTCTTGGTTCAGCTTGGCAGAGTAGAAGTCGCTCCCTCCAACCATGTCCCATTCGTGTTTTAATAGAGGCTGTTTCCTTCTTCGCCGTAACTTTTTTACGCGGTTTTCTCCCACGATAACTTTTTAAGGAGGTTTTCTCTTTTCATACGCCTGAAGCACCACCCGTAAATTTATAAAGTTATTTTCTCTCAATTTAACTTTTTGAGGTAGTTTTCTTCCTTCACTGACGGACGAGAGAGCCAAAGCAGGCTCGTCTTAATCCCGTCCGCTGTCACCACTAATAAGCAGGGTTTAGCGAGGGGCGAGGTCTGCTAGGATGTACTCCCTGACTCAGTATTGGATACCGACTCCCAGAGATATTTAGCGGCTCTTCAGCCTAGATCCATAATGTTCTGTTAGACAAGGTGACCAGCTCCACAATAGGCGCTATATTGCACGCGTGAGTCCACTACCTGTAGATAAGAGATACAAGTATACGTATGACATAGAATTCCTCTTGACTCAGTCATGTGGTCGGCTCTACTCGACAGTTATGTTTTATATGCAATTTGTATAAGCTTAACTGATTGTGTGGTTTATTTTTAAATATCTAGAATTCATTGTTATAATACAAGAAAATAAATTATAAATTAAAAAAAAACACGACATGTAGACACATAGAGTCAAATTAAAGGCTTCATGGCAATAACTCTTTTGTTGGATTGAAAATCTTATATTTGATTCCTATATTTGGCAGACAATTATCTAAAGATAAGAAGTATATAAGATTACAGTGTATTAATATATATCAGCTATATTACCCGTCATACTTTATTTGTCAAACATGTCTTACGCATGTAAAAATAAATGACAACGATATATCGCTTGCAAAATTTTCTTAATGTATATAATAAGGAAAGCAAAATTCCAAAAACACTTAAGAGTTTATAAAGGAGACATAGAGAATATTCTACGACGTCTAATTGTGGTAATGGAGGAAGTTTCTCTTTCGAGGTTAACTCCAAAGGAACAATTTAATAGCTACTTAGTTGTTCTGTAATAATTTTCATTGAGTTTTAATCGCGAAATATTTATCAGTGATATTCCTCGGTATTCGATAATTTATAAAAAATCATTTATATTCATAACACTCCAATAAAATCTAAAGAATTTATTGTTAAACTAAACTACCTGGATACCACAATACGAGTATGTACAATACCTTCCTTTATATCGTTAAATTATATTAACTACTGATAGTCTAGTGGTTGAAATACGACCATAAGGGATGAAAAGGCTTTTCTTCATGTGTTAATATATTGATATTATTTTCAGTATTTCTCTGCTTTTTTTTTAATGGTAAGAACTGTTATAATACATACAGTTAACGATCTATAAGATTACTACGAAGTAAATATTTTAGATTACAAATTAAATTAATCGAAGCAGAAAGAAATTGTACATTCCAGTTAAATATTTTTCAGAAGAATTGTTTATTAAATCTATAAATTAATTAGTGAAGACAAAAAGGTTAAATACTATTTCTCAATTATTTCCTCTGCCTTCTTCAAAAAATTTGGAAATCGTTTTTTATTTTATACCATCGACAAGTTGGTTTTTTTTTTGGAATTTGTAGGTTTTTTAGCGTTTGCCCACAATCTCATCTGATGTTAAATGCGATATGGTCTAAGATGGTAAACGCGCTAAGGCTAGAAGGTACTGGCTCTAAAATGCAGCTGTCGGAACACATCAACAAGTGCTTGGCAACAGATTTTCAACTTGACGATTGTAGTTAGCCAGGCGGACTTAGAAAAATCCCTACCACCATGCTATGGTTTTATCACGATATTTTCCTTGACCGAAAGCTTTGACTCATTTGCAAACATTCGAACCTACGTCCATCGATGCGATGTCCTGAACCCGCTATAAACTAAACCGTCATGGCTATTTTATTTCATACCATCGATAAGTCACAGTCTTTATTTATAAGTCTCTATTCGTCATACTTCGCGATTCTTACGTTTGCAATCTACAATATTTGCATCATACTCAATTTAGTTTTAGCCATTTCGAAATGAAATGCACATGATAATATATTAAAGCATGAAGATAAAATTATTATGATTTTCAACTTCGTTTGTCTAATGATTTTGTAGTTTCCTTGTCTAGTAGGCATTGACGAGCTTTAGGCCTGTTTTAGAGTGTTCAGGCCAGACTTGCGCGGGGTGCGTGTAGTTTTAATATACGGGCACGCGGCTAGAGCATTTACAGTAATACTAGCTACGTTTATATATATTTGAACTACACGCATCCACGAAAGCACCTGCACCAGCCTGCATTCTAGTGTTACTACTAATTTTTTTTTTATATATTTGTTTTTCTGTACTGTCAACAAGGCCAAGTATTTCTTTATGAGTCATTCTTCCTTAAACTTCACAATCTAAACGTCTACAAATTTACATTATTTGTAAAAAAACTCAGTAATATTGAAATTTAAAAATGAATTAATGATGGATGAATTTTGACCACTAGTAAATATATGACAATCAAGTGAAGTAATTTCTAAAATATATTACAAATTCTAAATTTAGACATTCGACACATGTCACCGAGACGAAAAACAATAAATAATGACATTATAAGTGTCCGGGGCCTTTGTGATCTCGCATGCCTGTCGTCTGACCCCGGATGAAGGGTTAATCTTCTAAGGGGTTGCCCTATAAATCATGTTACTTTGTGAATAGATAGGGTTGGTACTTATTTTTTTCATAGCATATATACATCTTACTGAAGTTGTCTAGGTAAGTCAGGTAAATACTAAACAATGTTTGTTTTTTGTTACACTTTCACGCCTTAACCACTTGAATGACTATTATGAAATTTTGCTCATATATTATCAGGAACACATAAAAGAATATAGGGTACCTCACATCCAGAAACAAAAATACTATTCCCAGGGTTTTGAAAATAAAATGCGTCCAATGTTATTGGTCGATAATATGGCTAATTATAGATGGAATAATAAGCAGTCAAATATTTTCTCGATATAATATTAGTACAAATATATTTAAATAAATATCTACATATTTTATTGTCATTAATTTTTGGAAAGAAATTTTATTTGATTTTTTTTTATGAAGAAGAAAAACAATTGAAACGAGTATGTTAAAAAAATGATATATTTATTTAGAAGTTCATTACTTTGTTATAGTTTTAATGTATTATCATTTTACCAATGAGAATTCAAATGATTATAGAATGTTGAAATAATGCGACACCCCTATACCGCTAGTAAAATAACTCATTCGGTTGACACAGATGGCACTGTTGTACATCAAAATGGCCGCAGATTACTGTCCCAGATGATTTATTCCCGTCAACTATTTGTATGCAAATGGCACCGCTACCGACGTGATTATTTTAATGTTTTTATAATTAAACTGAAGGATATTATTATATAAGAGGATCGAATAGAATATTTTTCTTTTTATTTATTTATTTTGATAAAAAACAGTCATATATAAATGCATTTCAGTTACCCATAAAAGCGCAAAATACCATAATTTAAAAGTATAGCATTCTAAAGCTATTTTTAAGATACCGTAGCATTCATTTGATAAGAATGTATTTATTAAATACTCGTATTGTGTATATCGGGGGAATAACCATTGACCTGCGTCCGTACTATTGAGTACTATAGACTTTTTTCGAACTGATTATTATTGGCTGTCAGCTTTGACTGAATGCCTTAACCGATGACTAGACATTGGGCGTTTTCAGTCAAATTGTTGGACTGTTCATTTCTACGTATATTTCGTAACTGTATTCAGTATTGCATTGCATTTGTGTGAATTTGTACATGACCATAACGTCACTATGGATGACGGCTTACTGGTACATGGACGCCATTTTATCTTCGCTCCGATATGAAAATTAATTACATTTTTTTTTGCATACACGAAATAATTTAATTTTAGTTGTTTCTTTTTCTGACGTATATCTTTAAGTTTCTTTTAATCTGAACTCTGTACTTAATTACAAACTAACATGATATAACGATCTGCTTCGACAACTATTATCTTAGTGTTCTTTCAATATCATAGCTTTGCCCTCGACATATATTCTTGATAACTTAATGTCAAATCAATTATACGTTCGTAAAAACTTATATAAGATAGAATTCGTAAAAGATTTGCACGATTTTAATACTAAAAACGGTCACAAATTGATCATCCCATGTTTGTGTCTCATCCCATGTCAATAAGATCAGTAACAGTTTTTAGGTAACACTGTTAGGTTTTACAACAAAGTTCCAAAGCATATTACCGATATACCAATACATGAACGATGGTGATGTCTGTAAATAACAACCCTCTGTGTACATCCGTCAAAAATGATTGTAAATATAATTAATAATAGTAGTTGATTCCCGTCCGCTTAAAATGCCATACGAAAGAGTGGCAAAGGGTCGATCAAATCCAACAAATAACTACCCTAAAATCGTCTTCGAACGATTCGACGTCGGACGGTCATAGTTCTATGCCGATATGTTCAGTAGTTTTGATGTAACTGAACCTTAACCCTTAAATGTATAATTTTTGTTTTAAATCCTGAAACTAATTTTAAAACAACAACAAAAAACATGTAGCTTGCCCGCCAAAAGTAATGTTAACGTTATGTTTCAAGTGTAAAGTATTTTCTAGGGTTTTAACATGCTTTAGAAAATGCACACACTCAGGTTTTTGGAAAAATTAAGTGGTTGTGGAATGTATACAATTCGCAACAATATGCATTTAAGGGTTAAAGGAACTGTAGTTTCATTATAGAAGTACAATCCAAGGTCGATGTCCTTCTCGATTCTTCTCGATGACTTGGTTGTTTTTCGAACCGGTGGTCGTTTTAACTTTCTTAAGCGCCTTTTTAGGGCCTGAATTTGATCTATCTATCTACATAATTGATATTATCTGAGGTGGTAATAACTTAGTGGATTTGTATTGCGACACCGTATCCATTGACGTATGTTTGAAGTGGACAAAGAATTTGAGATATCGATGAAAGAAAACATTATTATGAAACCATGGCATGTGTTAGTAAGGCTTTTTCCGATGCATATTCAGACTTAGGTTGAAAACCCGTTACTAACCACCTTATAGGTGTGTTCCGGCAGTTGCACTTGAAAGCCAGTCTCCCTCTAGTTTTAGCTTGTAACTATATTAGACCACATTACATGTGTTTTTGCAAACTTGAAACGCATATAGAATTAAAGAAGACAGCCTATTAAGATATGAAAAGCATGGAGACATGTATGTATGTTTGTCACGGAAAAAAAGCCAAACGGATTTCGATTAAACTTTACTGTGGTATCGCTTGTGTTTCACAACAAGACGTTTATAATGACACTAGCTTTTCGTTGAGGCTTTGCCCGCATTAATCTAGATTTGAGCTGTCTTCCCAAACAGTACAATACAATTTTAACTTTATTTTTAAAAATTGACGCGAACTGTACGTTGTTAGAATAACACAAAAATAGTGCTATCATTATTTAGGCAAATGCAGACGAAGTCGCGAGTGGCTACTAGTGACAAATGTTTCAAAAAGAATCTAATGGCAATAGATATACAATTAAGCATCACTTCCAATATGCACCCATGTCATTATATATTCCGTGTATCATCGGGCCCTGTTTCAACGCAATAATTCATAAATTGAGCCGATTAATTGATATGAAGGGTTAAGCCCTCGTGGGCTTGTTTGTTTTGACGAATATCCGACGATTGCAGCGTAGGGTTGGGCTTTATGTGATGGTATTTAGCTCGGGAAAGTGATTTATATGTTAAACGCATCCCTTTTAAATATTACTATCATAAAATTTCAGATGTGTTCCTTTTAAAAAAAATTCTAGTTTTTATCCTAATTGTGCATCTATCGTACGCTATCTATTGTACTGCAATAAGATGATTTATTTTATTACAGTACAAAAGTATAAGATTCCATTTTTTACTTTTAAGATTTTGGGCTTGTACAGAAATCATAGCGATTTTACAAATTGAAGCGAGAGTTACTTACGCTGATGTAACACACCAAGAAATTAATGGATAAAAATTTGCTCTTTAAATATTATATAAACTATTACTTTTGTATATTATAGTAGGTTTTGTTTGTCCTGTCTATAACACGCTCACCCAATTTGGAAGAAAAGCACAATTCAAAGAAATTATTACAACTAAACAATTAGCGTGCCTATTTATGAAAAGATCATGACTCATACTAAAATAAAGAAATATACTCTTCAAAAGTCTTCACCTAATTAGATCTAATTAATTGCTAACATCAAAGTAATATAGGAATAATCTAATTCACTCTATCATATAGGGGTCGTGTACTTTGTTGAATAATTAAATGGTAGAATGACGAAATGAAAACTGAATTAAAACAAGCAAATTACATATAATTCCCAGTCTAATGTCTTTCGAATGGGGTCACAGGATCGTCGTTTAATAATGCATTTTACTGGAGGGTGCAGAAACCGTATAAGTAATTTCGACTTTAATTTAAAATACATAAAGTGTGTATTGTTTTGTACAGACTATTGCTAAATCCCATGACAGATGACTTTGTCTACTGTCATGTTTCACAGATACAATTTGATTGTGACATTTGAGATTTTAATTGTTTGAAATTTTATTTTAATGTTTCAATTCTCGTTACAAATTACAACTTGAAATAAAGTCACATATAATTGAAACCCAGTTCTATGACTATAATTATAAGAGTGGTTTCAGAGCTACGGTTAAATTGTGGTTGGTCTTACATATCTACTACAATCAGCAGTGAGAATTTGACATCTGGTGAATTGTTTCTGTTTTCTGCAATAAAATTGAAGTGTTTACACATACATGTACATAGATAAAAATAAGGCAAACGACCATAATTGATAAAATGTTCATAGAATACAATTTTTTAAACCATCCTGTAACATAAAAAATGTAACGGTTTTAAGGAGGCTCGTAACCAATCAGGAAACTCTCGCATGTCAATCACCAATTACGGCATAGTTTATCCGCGGCCAATTGACACCGTCCATTGGGTAGGGCGAGTTGAAATTATACGGAATTTCAATTGTTCTTCAACAGTCATTAACTTGAGGTGTAAATTAACGATTGCATTTTTACCTCTTTACTATCTACCTCTATATTTGAATAATTTTTAGTGTGAAGTATAAGGAAACTATATGAATCTTTTATAGTAATATTTTAAAACAAAGTCTCTTATTACCTCTGGTAATGTTTTTACGTAGTTCCTATAAAATATGTAATGAATTTTGATACAGTGTTTGCTATAATCAGGAAAATATTTTCCTAAATGTCTTTATGTATAAAACATACATATAAAAAGCAGAAAAAAAGGTGTATATTAATCATGTCGTAAACATGTTTTACATTGCTAGATTAGCTCTAAACCTTATGAGATAAATCATAATTAATAAGACCTACACGAAAAATCTTAATGGTATATATCGTTCTTCTAAGGATAATCCAAAGTAACTATATTTATCTTTCGTACATTACTAAAAAATAATGGGTTATTTGTAAATCTGCTTTAATCAGTAGAGTATTAATATTTCTCAATTTATATATGTTAGTAGTATTGGCGATTTAATTTTGATCAAAATTGCCCTTTACTGTATGTTATTATAATGAATAGTATGAACCAGTGGTCGGCAAACTCGTCATCCAAAAGAGACAAATATAGACTATACAAAATTGAAGTTTATTCAAAAAGCCTTTCTTAGTCTTAAGTGCTTTAGTAAAGATACTTTTATGGAAATAATTAGGATTAAAAGTACACTCTCGGCTTGCCCTAGCTAACTATGTCTTTTTTTGCGAGCCGTGTTATTGTAGCTTTCTAAAAATGCGACTCTTTTCTGAACGGCTTGCCTTTCAAAAATGTTTACTCATCACTTATAAGGAAAATTACTATATATCTGATATTATGTTCTCTCTGTGCATTCCCTAAAAACGATTGTAACACGTAATGTTTTTTAAGTATACATCTATATATATGTTAAAAAGATAAACCTGATCGAGTTTGTTGCCGGTTCTTCTTGATGACTGGGTTGTCTTCCGAACCGGTAGTAATGTTGTAACATTCATAAGCGCCTTCTTTTATATTAATTGAATCAAATATTTTTTGATTTTGTGTCTACACTAAACATTTGTGAAAGAACCGTAGCCAAGGAGTGAAAAAGCCGCATACAGCTTGCGAGCCGCGCTTTTCCGACCACTGGTATAGAAGATATTAGAGATTTTAAAATACGCGTCACAATCAAATATTGCTAATCTTAAGCTATTTACGACTATGACGCCTCTCTGACTTTAACAAACTCTAATAGTAGACAAGTACTAAATCACTCTGATAATTATACCAGCACACTACTCCTATGCGAACTCTAGTAAAACTTTCTCATTAGAAATTATTTATCAACATACTATAATTTCATGATGAGATTATGTAAGAGATCCATTGCAGGGCCATATTCTTATTCCTGAAGGAAGGTATGGGCATAATTACTACGCAGGCTGACGACGTATTGGCGATTTCAAGCTCTGAGAAATCTACAGTTCTATATTTTTCCCACATACGGTGGTACTGCAAGAACGTTTCTCAAGTTTATGTTTCCTCACGAAGTTTTCCTTCACCGTTAGCCGAAAGTGTTACCAATTTAAATTAGTAAATGTATGTGAACTTCGAAAATCTCGTTGGTACATGCCAGGGTGCGAACCTGCGGACATCGGATTGATCGGATTATTAAATAAGGTATTTTTCTTCACCGAAAGTGTGCATTCTGGCATGAATCAACGTTCTCCAATACGGTTACGCTATATGTTTGATTATATTCAGCTGCTAATTATTTACCTGCGCGTTTAAGAAAGTGAATTCTTGTTGGCACTCCCAATAACCCTAATAGTGCTTGTATATCCCACTTTGGTTAGTCATTAAGTAAACTGGGCTATGCTTCCTTCACACAAGCTGTATAAGACTAAACGAGTTGAGTTTTTTGAATAGAATTAGCTAAAACAATGTGTAAATTACTACGTTGATTTGTTAAAACGACTTTTTTGTTGTCGATTATATTAATGGATAACTTGTAAATATGTCGGTTTCGACAGATTTCGTTTGTGTTATATTTATAGTGTGGTTAGTTAAATTTTTATAGCTTAATGTTCAAACACATGACTCCAAATTAGGATTTTTTAAGGGAAAACTTCTTTAGACCCGTTGTGATTTGAAACTCAATGAAACGAAAAAGTGTCATTAAAAAGAGACAAACACATACATATATAGGATTTGTCGTGCGAGAAAATGAGATAGAATAAATTATACAGTGATTCTTATATTTGCGGTCTCCGTATTGTATATTGCTCTACCTAATACTTGTTCTGGTTCAAGGGCATTGTGTGTGTGTATGTTAGTATATGTATGTACGCGCTTGCATATTACGAAGTTTTGGGAAAAATTGTTATAATCAGCGTGGTGTATTGTTTAGGTGTATGTTTTGTATAAATATTTTATTATTTTTCAAGGCTCCAGTTCTGCCGCGTGTCTATTGCACATATGCTTCTTTTATGTTTGTCTATCAGGGCAGAGGGTCAAACGAAACCAAAAATTAAGTAGCGTAGAACCATCTGGAAATTTTTTCCATGGATTGGTCATAGTCCTATGCCGATAAATTCAGTAATTTTCACGTACTTTTATGTATAAATTACTTACCATATATCATATACTGGTGGTGTGTAACAATTATTTTGGTGTAAATCTACGAAGTAATTAAATACGTAGTACACAAATACAACAGGCAAAGAGATATTAGATATTGTTAAATATGAACCTGAAATCTATAAATTCAGATCGTACATCAGGGACAATACAGGGACATATGAGCCACTACTAAACCACTACCACTTAATTTGATGTGAATTCTGGATATCCATACTAATATTATAAAACTCACTTGTATCTTTTTTTGTTTGTTCGAACACACTAAATCCCATAAGAAAAAGCCACTAGATCACTAGAAAAAATATTTTTTCGTTATAGTGTTATTCACTGGGAATATTTTAGATTATCGAAACAAATTAAATTACTTAAACATCAAATAGATCAAAATTAAAAAAATAAATAAACAAATGTTCAGAAGTTGTGATGCATTATCATATCTTCACTCACTAACGCATCACATCGCGATCTCATTGTAAACGAACAGATCTGATTGGTCAATGTCAAATATGATTAAATGTCATATTTTTATTTCTTCTACGCCAAAAATGTATACGGATACACTTTTCAATAACACATCATAATTTTAATTCTTTTTTTAAGGAACGTAAAAAAATACTAGTTAAACTGAAAAAAAAAAACAAATTTAACTTTACCGTTCCGAAAATCAACATCAGACAAAAAATTGTAACCATTTACCAATGAGGTTAAGTTAGCAAAACCGTATAGTTTAGTTGGCGCTGTTGTAATGAGCGGTCGGCTCATCCATCAGCCGATACCAATTACGGGCGGTCACGCGTCGTTCCGGGTACTTGACAACCCTATTTCGAGTCATGTTTTTTAAACAACCTTTATATTGTAACACTTATATGTATATTACATTTATAGAAAACGATACCTCCAGTGTTGAAACAGTCCTTAAGCTATAATGACAGCTTATCATCAAGCAGCTTGCATGCTTGTTTGCCATCATAGTAGTATAAAAATGTAGAAAAAATTCGTAATATGGAATATATCTTGGAAAGGTCTAGAGAAAAGATGTATAAAACTATTATAATATCAGTTGTGGATCTGAGTGCAGGACTACCAAAGAAAGGATTGAGAGAATACTATATGTAGCATAGATACAAACGTGAAGATTGATGTGTGTAAGATGTGGTGTAACTTGAATAGATAAGATTAAGAATGAGTATAACAGAGAAACTTTGAAAATAGCACCAGTGACATAGAAGTAGAAGAGTAATAGGTTAGAATGTTATAGGCATGTGTCATGAGAAGAGATGAAAGCCATTTAAATAGAAAAGTTTTAGGTATGCACGATACGTATATTGGAGTACAGGAAGACTGAAAAAGTTATGTATAGATTGTGTGAAAAATGATATGTGTATAAAAGTGAATAAAAGAGATGGCATTTGTCAGGGGCAGAGGAAAAGGAATACATGTTGTATAGACCCTACTTAAGTGAGATGAGGGTAAGAAGATATATTATATAGTGTTAATCCTTGTCCGAATAATTTCCATGGATATTTAATAAAAGATTATGTAACGTGTTTTACGTAACTTCTTTGATTTTAATTGACTGTCCATTTCTAAGCGCTAAAAAGTGTCTGAAATTTTATTTATTCTCAATAAATCATGCTATTTTATATAGGAGAATTACCTACATGGAATTTTACAAATAAATAGATATTTATAGAAGTAATAAAATCTAAGAAGAAATAAAATAACGAGTCGAAATACTGACAGCTTAGAAAAAACCGCAACGAGCTAGAAAGCCTTAAATGAATAAATAAATCTAGTACATGAATTTTATAACACAGCTGCCATCGTATAAATAATCGTTTTACATAATAATGTGTAATAAATACCTAATTCTATAATAAAATAATAATTGAAACCATTCGTCACAGTCCAAATCTCCGTTGAAACGGGTTTCCCTCCCACAAACTTATAAACTAAATAATACCACATAAATTATATAATTCAATTACAGAACTCGTGATCACGTTCTAAACATTATAAATCAATAGAAACATATTGAAAATTACAATATTAATACGGCCGTGCGTCTTGCGCAGCATTAAGCCTGTCATTTTCAAGAGATAACAATGTTGTGATAAAATTCGACCGTAGCTTTATACATCTGATGAACTCTGAACTTACCATGGCTTTATTATATAGGAGGAAGCGGATTAATTTGACAGACATTAAAGATCACTACCGTCTTCACACGTTAGTCCCAATGTTTGTACAGACATTGTTGTTGATCCCCATAACTAAATACGATAAGCGTCCAAACTTACGAATAATGTTAGTCTAGCTCAGGTCCAGCCAATGTAAACACGTACGATTTAGAAAGTGATATAGGTAATTGAAAGGAAGAAAGAATATGTTTCTACTATTGGAACCGAATGTTACACAATTGAGCAACTAAAATATAGAGAAATTAAAATGTCCAATAACTAGCACTCAACTAAATATAAAGCTGCAGTACACAGTAATACTACAGCGTTGGTTTTAAATAAAGGACTAAACGATACATGGAAAAGCCCAGTCGCTGAACATTCATACAGTAAGAATAATAAAAAGAAGAAGAAACAGAATGTATGAGATAAAGATATTTACAAGATAAAGATATAAAGGAAATACGTAAATTTTAAAATACAACATATTTATTTCACATTTCAAATACTTTTCCCAAAAACACTTTCCGTTTTACTTGAAATTCTTTAAAAAATTGCTCTACATGACCCATAAATTTAGTGTTCAGAAAATCACGTAAGTGCTTTAAAAACTTATTATATAAAGGAACATTATCGCTTAAAAAAAGTTTTGTATTAGTATTGAGAAGAAATGCGTTCTCCAAAAATTCTAAGGAAATCTAGCTGAACTATCAAATAAAGTGCGAGAGAAACAACTGCAACTCAGACTGCTTATATCTATGCAAAATAGATGGAATCCCTTAATTCCTCGTCCAAAACCGAAACGGTTCTATTTCTAAAATTAATAAAACAAGGAATCTGTCTATGTGTATATTTTTTATTCGTTTATTATATTTGACAAATTTATTTACTGAACGTCTGGAATCGCTGATATAATAGGTTAAATTTTGTTCTTTAAGTTTTTGAATGGAATGTATAGAATAAACGCTGTAAACGTTTCCTCTTAAAATAATTAATTTCATCGATTTCATTCGGTCATACGCTAATGGAAACTCACTAAGTCCACACTTTCACATAGGAATTAAAACGTGTAGAACGCGTATAATTAAGTAGAACGATGTTTAAGTATGCTATGTAGGCACAGTGTTAGTGATAAACTGCGTGTGTGATTTTATAACAGAAACAACCGTGAGAATATGGATTTTGTTACTAATGTATTGCGGCGATTCAATTTGACAACAAGGTTTATCATTTCGAGCTTCTTTTATATTACTCGACTTGTTTTTTGACAAGATTAATTATGAAGTTTAGTTTATAATAATATGTAATTATAACGAGTTCAAGGCCCATATATAACTGGTTTTTTCCACAATCTCACCTGATGTTAAATGACGACTGTGGTCTAAGATGGTAAACACGGTAAAACTGGCTCTCAAGTGAAGACGCCGAAACATAAATAATAGCTTGATGAAAGACTTTCATATTAAGCTTGGTAGCTTAGGTAGGTAAAGGTGGTAGAGCTACGCTGAAACTATTACTGGTTTCAGCATGAATGGGTCGGCTCGCCCGAGATAGTACCACCCTCTCACAGAAAACCGACGTGAAGTAACAGTGGTTGCACTGTTGCGTTTCGTTCGGTCAGTGAGAGCGCTAGAGGCCCACATATTTAAAAGGCCGGCAACGCGCTTGCGACTCCTCTGGTGTTACTAGTGTCTATGGACGGCGGTGATCACTTACCATCAGGTGACCCACCTGTTCGTTTGTCCCCTATAATATAAAAAAAAGGAAGGATTACGAAAAGTCCTGCCCCAATGCTATAATTTCATCACGATGTTTTCCTTCACCGAAAGCTGCGACTCAGTTAAAAGGATTCCAATCTACGTCGATCAACGAGATATCCGACACGCTATCAATAAAGCCACCATCGCTTCAAATTCACTTTATGGATAGGAAATTATTCGTTAGAGTCGTTATATATATATAATCAATAAAATGATATGTCTGTTTATCCCAACGAATATTCTCAACGGCTCAACCGATTTCTACGAGATTCTTATTGGCAGATGGCTGACAGTACAGAGTATCATATGTAGCTTCTATAATTACGCATTTTATTGCTTTTTATTTATATTTTATTTGACCACAATCTCATCTTAGGTTAAATGATAAGATGGTCTAAGATGGTAGTCACACTAAACCTAGAGGGAGACTGGTTCTCAAGTATAGCTGCCGGAACACACCAACAGGTGCTTGGCGACAGATTTTCCACTTGAAGATGGTATAGACAGGCGGACTTTGAAAAAGCTCTACCACCATGTAAGTTTTTGTTGTCTTTGGAAATATGGCTAAAAAACGTGACTGAGTGAGTGGTTTTTATGCTTTTTAAAAAGAAGATGATAGTGTCTTTGATATCGTCAACATTTTCATCAATTGTATAAGTTAAAAGTACTAAGGGAACATATACGACCGGAAAAAGCGACTGTGTTCTATGGTATAATTAACTATTGCCCATTATCTCTTGGGAACAATACTTTTTTATGGATGAAGTGTACGCTACATATTCTTCACTAATGACGTGTATGCCAAATTTCATGATAAACAGTTGAGTAGATGAGGCGTGAAAGCGTAACAAAGAAACACATATTCTCATTTATTATATTAGTTTTGATTTTATTGACTCGTACCGAGGGCGTATGGTTGTAACTGATAGTGTAATTTGACATAACTTACGAAAATTTATAAATTATAAAAGGTTTAAGGGTAAACATAATGAGATATTGTTCATAAATTATCACAATCATTTCTCTCTTCAGACGTCGAAATATCAATAAATAAGTAGGAAAATTAACAAAATTCTAAAGTGGCATTACAAATAGTAGATTTCTGCTCGTTTTTTACCTTTAATACGATTGTTAGCTGTAAAGTTCCTTTGAGACTAAATTAGATCAAAAACTACTCAACGTATCGGCATTGGACTGTGACCATTCAATGGGGAATTTCTTGTAGATGGTTCTAGGTTCTTTATTTTTGTTTTCAATTAACCGTTTGCAATTTTTTAATGGCCAACGAAGCGAAAGGAAATCTGTTTGTTCATATTACTATCATTTGTTTTTGAAGTTAAACTTGTATGGGAGGGCTTTGAAATTCTATTCGGCAAGCTTTTTTTGTGGCGAAAAGTGGTAGGGGTAAACATTGTGTCGGTTAGAGCATGAAAAACACCGGCTCTCGTCCGATCACTAAAGTTAAGCAATGTCCGATACAGTCAATAACTACCTGGGAACATCAAGTGACGTTTGCTTTTTATTATATTATTATAATTAAAATGTTTCCCCTTTTCGTAATACAAAAGTTTCACTTTTATCGTGTGTCTTTATAACACACCCTATTTTTTTTATTTATTATTTCTCATATTTTGATTACTTTGTCTTTTGTAAAATTATTTAAAAGCTCTATGATGCTGATATAAAAAAAAAAACTCTAAATAAGTAAATAAATCGCAAATGGATATAGGTTAACAATAAAGCCAATTCGTATTCAACTATTCAGATATACTATAAACTATTCATTTTTTCCTCACAGCCCCTATCTATGTCGCATTGTTCAAATAAATACGTGTTTACCCCCCAATAATTCCTCGCAACAATCCTACGACATTACTCAAGTAAGGCGATCTGTCAACGGCTTAATGGAACCGAAACAATTTCTCAACAAAAAAAGAGGAAGCACACGTCCCTACACGCCACTTCCGTTTCCCTGCTACCTAAAAAAAAAGTAACAAAACCCTGGCAGTAAAAGAAAATCTTGTGTCAACTTTGGAGAGCGCTTACCCTACTTAAGCTACCAGTGAAAATTGAACTGTATATATTCATATTAAGATTTATATTAGTATAACATTAAATCTTATGTTTAGTGTTGTTCCATAGGGAACCTATTAACTATTTGTGTTTCCATAAAGGTTTATTTTTTCGTGAGTACTAAGAAGTTCATTCGAATACGTTTTGAGCTACCTTTTATCTTCTTTAATTGTAACCGTGACAGTACCAATTACCCCTATGATTATTTTTCCGATTTTAAGTTATCTGTATTAAATAGTTCCATTACGCTAGTATAATAAAACGTGGTGGTCGAGTGTTTTGCTTGGTGGAATATCAATCCAATGTCCGTAGGTTCGTACCCCGGTATGTACCAACGACTTTTTCTGAATTTAGCGTACTTCTAATAATGTAAATTTGTAACACTATCGGCTAACGGTGAAAGTAAATATCGTGAGGAAACCTGAACCTGAGAAATGTTCTTGTAGTACCACCGTATGTGGGAAAATATAGAACCGTGTATGTATATCTCAGAGTTTCAAATCGCCAATACGTCGTGGGCTTGGTGGCGATTATGCGCATAACTTCTGTTACGGACAGCGAGACATGTGCAGGACAATTAGTTTTATGTGCTAGTTTTACGAAATATCGGACATAATTTATTACGGTTAAGGTTTTTTGTTATTACGGAGTACGTAGAAAGTCAAAATGTGTTAGTTATAAGTTTTTGTGAGTAAGAACTCTGAACATATTGATTGATTGTAAGAACAATACACCACGTAATTTATTAGGGATAAGTTTGTCGGAGAGGAAGTTATAAATACAGGGCACAGAATGGTGTCATAAATAGAAAATCGACAATGGACTCATTGGGTCCATTCACTAAAAATATTCCTACGAGCCCTCCCTACGGGGTGTCGTCGCGCGTCGGGCTGAGAAAAAATACGGAAGGAGGCCACACACGCGGAGTGCGCTCGCTAGCGGATCAGCTGCGAGGCATTTTAAATAAGGAATACGAACGGGAAACCAGGCAGAGACTGTATAGCGTCTGATCAGAACGGACAGAGACTGTATAGCATCTGATCAGAACGGACAGAGACTGTATAGCGTCTGATCAGAACGGACAGAGACTGAGTAGCGTCTGATCAGTACAGACACGCGAAATTGTGATAAATAGTTCGAAAGGTTCAAGATTAGAGATATGCGGCGATAATAAACCACAATAATACCTACGGCAAACGACTCTACGAGCGACGAGTCAACGAGCCACATCAACATTTGTACAATACAACTTGTATTATACAAATAGAACGAGAAATAATTTAATGTTACGGATAGAGCTGACTTACAACCACCTCACATATATTCGCAACATTGTTTGGTCCTTCCTAGCCGGATATTGAAAGCTTCGCTTCAAGAAAGGACCATTGTTTGGTCTTTTGCGAACCGAATACAGAAAGCTTTACTTCAATAAATGACCATTGCTTGGTCTACCGAGAACCGGATTGAAGAAAAGAAACAGCGATTCGAAGAAAACACTAAAACGTCAAGAATTCTGTGAGCATCCACGATCGGCGTACTCAAAATGGTTATTACAAGAAATCAGAGCAACGCAATGGAGGCACAGGAGACGACGATAAGAGTTTTAGACGAATCACCGCTATCTCTAGACGAGCAGGGAATGGAGGGAGTGTCACGACCGCAAGACGCGCCCCTCGCACCAGCAACTCGAACAATCACAACAAGAACAGGACGTGTTTCACCGTCACGCTCACAACGATCGACAATGAGCGCGACGATGCGATTACGCCTCGCCGAGCTAGAGGCGGAAGAAAAACTAGCCAATATACGGCGAGAACAACTAAGCATAGAGGCCGAGTTGATTAGAAGACGACTCGCCGTAAAGTTGACATCGATACGCAATGAAACAGAGGATGAACGCGAGCAACTGAACGAGGAGTCAGAAGAACGAATTCACCGTGTGGATGACTGGCTTCGCTCGCAATCCGATGTAGCACGGGGGGAGCAAGCACCGTACAAACGTATCGATGTGCCACAAAGCGAACGCAGGCCAGAACGACGCGCCCGTTCGCCTTCACCGTCGCAGAGTAGCGACATTAAACAACTTGCCGCAGTACTAGACAAAATGACGCGTACACAGCCCACACCACGCCAAGCCATCGACCTACCGACGTTCGCCGGAGCCATCAATGAGTGGCTACCATTTAAAGCGGCGATGCGTGACTCTACACAACTGTATCGACTTACTCCGGTTGAAAATATAGCGCGACTACGTAACAGCTTGCGAGGAGACGCCCGCGACGCGGTGTCGGCATTATTACATACTGCGGCAAACCCTGATGACATCATGCGCACACTAGAGCAGTGTTTCGGCAGACCGGAAGTCATCATTGATAAAGCATTCGAAGATATGAGAAGGTTACCACGACCTGGGACGACTGCAAGCGAATTGAACACATTCGCAGTGAAATTACAGAATATAGTGTGTATTCTACAAAATTTAGATAAACGCAATTATTTGCACAACCCTATGTTAGCACGAGAAGTATTAGAAAAGCTCAGTCCGCATCTGAAAGCTCGGTGGTGCGACTATGCAGAAGAGAACGACGGTACTACAGATCCAGAGATCGTCGTGTTGTCACATTTTCTAATGCGCGAAGCGAGCCGCGCAATAAAACATACATACGCGGCCGCTAATACTACGGCGCCTTCTAGGCGAGAAATGAAACCGGCCTCACCGCAGTTCGTATCGAAAAAGAAACAGAGCGTTTTCACTACAACAGATACCGAAACCGAACGTCGGTGTCCGTGTTGTGAGAAGCCCCATTCGTTATCTCGGTGCCCGCAGTACAAGGCACTGAACGTCGAGCAGCGTTGGGATTTAGTGAAAAGCAAAAGCGTCTGTTTCAAGTGTATTGACAAGAACCACCGTCGAGCGAACTGTAAAGAAAAACCGTGCGGCGTTGATTCCTGCCGTCGCCCACATCACGCATCGCTTCATTTAAACGACCCGAGCAAGATTGAGAAGTCAGTCACAAGTGAGACAGTAATGTCCGTCGCTACTATCTCCGAACCGACAGAAATTATGCTTAAGGTCTGTCCGGTAACTATATCGGGACCTAAAGGTGCGGTAGATACGTATGCGCTGTTAGACGAAGGATCGACCGTTTCACTAATAGATGAAGACTTAGCGAATACTATTGGCGCGCACGGACCGATATACCCGCTGCAAATAAACGGTGTTAACATGGGGAGAGAATACACACAAAGCCAGCTTATACAATTAAAACTGTGTGAACGAGATAGTAATAACGCATACGACCTCCGAGCGCGTACAATAAACAGACTTCGGTTGCGCGAACAAACGATACCGAAGAGTATACTGAAGCACGCGCACCTGAGAAACCTAGCGGTGAAACAAGTGTGCTACGAAAAGGCACGTCCACGCATATTAATAGGCACGGATCACTGGGAAATGATCGTGTCCAGGAAGTTACGCATCGGTAAAGCGAACCAGCCGGCTGCGAGTAAAACTCAACTGGGCTGGGTGGTACACGGAACGGTACCGCACACGATCAATCAAAGCAACGACTACCTGTTACATGTTTACATACCGGGACCCGGGGGCAGCAGCGTAGCACAAGTGTTTGACAAACTTGTCAAAAGTCACTTTAGAATAAACGCACTCGGCGGGGCGCGTTTAACGAGATCGGACAACACTGATAATCATGTGAAACAGATATCAGGCGGGACTATCCAGCGATGCGACCACGTACCGGCCGAGCTACACACACGATCGATCGAGTTATACATAAAGCTCGGCAACTACGAACAAGAAAACGTACGGATACTACATTTAGATACCGAAACGTTCATTGATTGGCTGTATCAACTTGAGAACGTAACAAGACAGCGCTTGTCGCGTTCTTACAATTTGATAATGATGAAGCAGATTGAACTACACATACTGTGCGACGCGAGTGAACAGGCTTATACAACAGCAGCGTATTGGTGCGTGCCATACAACGACGGTCGCGTACACGTCGTGTTAAAAGCAGCAAAGGCGAAAGTCGCATCTAGACGCACACAAACGATTCGGCGGCTAGAACTACAAGCCGCCGTTATCGGAGCACGTTTGAACGACGCTATACGCTGCGAACACTGTATAGAAATCGCTCGCACAGTATACTGGACAGATTCAACTGCCGTGGTAAATTGCATACGAAACGACAAACGCAGATACACGCCGAATGTTGGACATCGCCTCGGAGAAATATCCGAACTTACCGAAAAGGAACAGTGGCGATGGTTACCGACCCAACTAAACGTCGCAGATAGTACAACGCGATCGTCGAACATAGCGATCAACAACAACGACCGGTGGTTCACGGGACCGTGCTTCCTAACTCGCGCGGAATGCGAGTGGCTTACCGAACACACGGCACCACAAGAAGACGTCGAGGAAATCGTAGTGACATACGCGATCGAATCGAATGATGCAGTATTACCAGACGCAGTGCGATTCTTCTCGTACGAACGACTGGTGAGAACTGTTGCTACGATGTTAGCATTCGCGGACATATGTCGGCGCAGAGCAAAACGTATCGAGAAACGACACATTGAACGTACTGAAAATGTTGTGTTACTACAAACACAAACTGAGAGTTTCGCCGACGACATAGAGCGACTAACGCGAGGCAAAGTAATACCGCGAACAAGCCGCCTCTACAAGCTGGATCCGGAGATAAACCAAGACGATATGCTACGTATGCGCGGACGGATCGGAGCCGCGAACGTATCATCGAGCGTCAAACAACCGCTTATATTAGACGGCAAACACCCGATGGTACAGAAACTCATCACTGAACAACATCGCGATGAGGGTCGCAGCAACCGCGAGAGAGTAATAAACGACTCGCGACAACGATATCGGATCTGGAAGGTACGACCCGCAATACGTACAGTGGAGCGGGAATGTGTGAGGTACAAAATACGTAGAGCGACGCCTCGCACGCCGATAACAGGAGATTTACCGGCAGTCAGACTCGACGAGTTCCACCGAACGTTTACAAATTGCGGAGTCGACTACTTCGGTCCGCTACAAGTCACCATTGGTCGGCGAAGAGAGAAGCGATGGGTCGCCCTATTTACATGTTTAACTACAAGGGCGATCCATTTAGAGATCGCAGCATCACTTTCGACTGATTCAGCGATCATGGCGCTACGACGAATGGCGGCGAAAAGAGGTTGGCCAGCTATTATGTATAGCGATAACGCTACGAAATTTCGCGGAGTGGAAAATGAACTACGCACCGCCTACGACGAGTGGACACCCATTCTACGAGAAGACGGATTACGACGCCGTATGGAGTGGCGTTACGTTCCGCTCTATACGCCTAATCATGGTGGCGCGTGGGAGTAGCTAGCGGGGTCAGTGAAGAAAGCAGCCGACCAACGACGGCCCCTGAGCGTCTGGGACCTTGTCGTGGTCGTTGACGCCTCGCTACCACGGAACACATGGTCGTGCGGACTAATTGTACGAGTATACACAGGAGCAGACGGAGGAGTGCGGAGTGCCGACGTGCAGACACGGAGCAGCGTGTTCCGGCGCCCGACATCAAAACTCGCCGTCCTGGAGATAGAGGCTACGCAAGCTACGCCGGGGGGAAACAATGTTGCGAATATATGTGAGGTGGTTGTAAGTCAGCTCTATCCGTAACATTAAATTATTTCTCGTTCTATTTGTATAATACAAGTTGTATTGTACAAATGTTGATGTGGCTCGTTGACTCGTCGCTCGTAGAGTCGTTTGCCGTAGGTATTATTGTGGTTTATTATCGCCGCGTATCTCTAATCTTGAACCTTTCGAACTATTTATCACAATTTCGCGTGTCTGTACTGATCAGACGCTACTCAGTCTCTGTCCGTTCTGATCAGACGCTATACAGTCTCTGTCCGTTCTGATCAGATGCTATACAGTCTCTGTCCGTTCTGATCAGACGCTATACAGTCTCTGCCTGGTTTCCCGTTCGTATTCCTTATTTAAAATGCCTCGCAGCTGATCCGCTAGCGAGCGCACTCCGCGTGTGTGGCCTCCTTCCGTATTTTTTCTCAGCCCGACGCGCGACGACACCCCGTAGGGAGGGCTCGTAGGAATATTTTTAGTGAATGGACCCAATGAGTCCATTGTCGATTTTCTATTTATGACACCATTCTGTGCCCTGTATTTATAACTTCCTCTCCGACAAACTTATCCCTAATAAATTACGTGGTGTATTGTTCTTACAATCAATCAATATGTTCAGAGTTCTTACTCACAAAAACTTATAACTAACACATTTTGACTTTCTACGTACTCCGTAATAACAAAAAACCTTAACCGTAATAAATTATGTCCGATATTTCGTAAAACTAGCACATAAAACTAATTGTCCTGCACATGTCTCGCTGTCCGTAACAACTTCCTTTGGAAAGAGGCCTATGAATCTGCAGTGGATCTTTTACAGGCTGATAATGATGAGATAATAATGCGTATAAATAGTCTTCTGTCTATTAGTGAATTTTCAGCAAAATTGGTTTGGGTATATGAGAGGTTGATTAACACGGACGAAGAAAAAACATTTAAATTGTATTTACATATATGGATTTATCATTATACGTCGTATTAATTATCTATAGTCTATACTATCTTTTACAATTATTATTGTCATATCTTCCTGCTCTAGTATAAACCAATCAAAATCATTTCAGTTAAATAAAACGACGACGAAAATTTCAAAATTAGGGATTTACAAAAATTGTTTAGATTTGAAAAGGTTATTTTAAATATCTGTGAAAATGATGTAGCATGCTATGCTATTACCTAACCTTAATTCAATTCAATCTGCGGACAAATGTCTCGTCAAAAATTGATTTAGCCATTTTTGAGATTAGCCTGGACAAACACAGAATCTTGTAAAAGGTTTAATAAGATTAGTTAATCAGTATTTTTCAACATTCTAAGCTCCTAAATGAGAATATTTTTTTGCTTTTCTTTCAATTTATATGAAGTAACTGGTGACTCAATTATCGATATATTGTCGTATACTGAATGAGGCAACACTAATCGGTCCAAGTAAGCGCCTCCATAAAGGAAACCATTATTTTCTTTAGCTTCCACCGACGTTTGTATTGGGAATTTGAAGAACTTCGACAGTTTGTTTTCGAGTGCATTTCGTCATTAATCAATGTTTTGTTTGTATTGCTTATTTTCACTGTTTTCTCGTGTTTTCCTCGAGTTTCACTTTGACAGTTTTGATTTGTAATTGATTGTATCGCTTTGAATATACATTCTTTTGTTTTTGAATGAATGAATATTTTATTAGCTAAGGTATTCTTCCAGCTAACGGGCAGCATTGTGGGAAATAAAACTTATTGTAACTAGTGCAAAATAAGAAAAGGAGTAGAAATGAACTCTGAAGTATAGCTAAAATCCACATACATATATGATCATCATCATCAGCCTGTAAGTAACCTAGCTTTAAGTTAGTAAATATACGCAAATTCCGAAAAATTCTATATTACATGCCGGGGTTCAAACCTGCCAACATCAGATTGATATTCCACCACCACAAACTGATGTAGTGCACATATGAAGAATACGTATACAACACAGATCTACTCATATATACATACTACTATATAACAATAATAAAGTTAATGAAAAAAAAGGTTGTGCGTCTCGGGACGCCCGACAAAAATAATAACTTAAACTGCCTACCGCTGCGTGAAACACCGTATGCGTGAAAAAAAGGGAAGCCAGACAGACTGGCACCGTAACGCGTTACGTAACGAAGCCGTATACCCTCCCATACTTCACATACGCAACTTGCTAACCTTGATTGTTTTATTTTTCTACTCTTAGGATATCGTTTTATTTTTCCTATTATACTTCATAAGTTTTAGCTTGACCACAATTTCAGCTGATGTAAAGTGGCGATGTGGTCCAAGATGAGGTAAGAAGATCCCGATTAATAAATACTCCTGAGAATATCGTTTGAACGGCTTTAGGTTTAGCGTGTTTACTACATTGGACTACATCGATATTTAACATCATGTCAGATTGTAACGTAAACCTTCGAGTTATAAATTGTACTAATTGCAAACTTATTTAATTCGTCTAAGTTTTATTCTTGAATAATCAAATCACTCAGGTATGTTTTATTATTAAATATATATAATAATTTCTCATTATAGTAAGTAAAAATACCGTTCTATCCGACGTTATTACTTGCTGGACAGGAGCCATACCTTTGAGCTCAAATCCATCGGGTGGTATTGAGAGATTTCCTATATCCGCCAGCTTCCCTTTATGCCACGAGCAATTTTACCCAAGCTGCGCTACGTTATGAACTTTCAATAGATATGTTATATGGATAAGACTGTATAATATATTTGTAAGCTGACTACATAATGTTTAACATTTATTTTGCGAATGAGCCGGTGCTTTCGATGAAGGAAAACGTCATGATGAAACCATAGCATGGCGGAAGGGCCTTTTATAGGCCATGGGTAGCTAAAAGCCTTAAATTAAAAATCTATCGCCAAGCATTTATAGATGTTTTCTGGCAGCTGTATTGAACGTTAGATCCTATATAGGCTAAGCATGTACATAATGTGCTTTAATATCATGGACATTATCTATTTTGAGGTGATGATGAGTCAGTAGTTCACGTGTTCGGACACCGCATCTATCGATGTGATTTCGAATCCTTGCAAATGAGATGGAGCTTTAGGTGGTGGTAAATATCATGATCAAAGTTACGAGCTATTTAAACCTGCCTGATTAATTACTTAACTACCCTGAAGGTGGAAATCTGTCAACAAATACTTATATGTGTTCCGGCAGATACTTAGATACTTCCACCCTCTGTGTTTAGCATGCCTGCGATATTAGACCTCATCATCATTTAATATTAGGCGAGGTTGTGGTTAACCGCGACAACCTACAAAGTATACAAAAATATCTATAGACAGCATTTTATCAATATGTCCAATAATAACTTAAAATCACAGGAACTGATCTTACCTATAAATTGAATTTAAGTTTATTGGAAGAAGAAAAAGAAGTGTAGTGTAAAGAAGTACCAACAAACATTGTACAAAGTTAAATCGGATGAATAATTAGCAAAGGTAAATAATATGAACACAAAGACAGTAATTTTTAAATAAGATTTGATTTGATTGTCAACAAGCCTCCTGTTCAAACATTAATAAAAATTGTTTTAATTATTTTTGAAGGTATGTCCTCAATAGATAGCACGTGATTGGACAACGTTTTCTTGGCTCCTTTAAGAAAATGCAGCTGACTAGTAGTCTTTATAACTTCGTGTATTAATTCTCTGGCATTTTTATTAAAATCAAACACAGGTATCTGAAAGCACTTTTGACTTGATTTTATAAGTTTTAGTTATAAAGCTTTATGTACTATAGTGTCATAACTTCATATTTGTTGGTAGACTTATTTTGTTACCTTACAACATTAGAAACACACGCTAAATCTAAAAAGTTCACAAGTAAATTTCTTTAAACATATTATTAGATATAATTTAGTTACATATATGAGGGAATGGATAAACTTATAATAAACATTTAATCTAAAAAAACATACATATAGCAACATTTTCATTCATACAGTAAAGGATGGCTCAAATGACTCATACCTAGTAGATTTATTAAAAAAGAAATGGAGAATGTCTTTTGTTTTTTGAGAGGTTGTGAAAAAATGTATTACGCTTAAGATAAAAATTCATGATTTGTTGCTATACGAATTAAAGATTATTTTTCCAGATTATATTGTGTTATCACTCACCTTGCATATGTATAAAAATTTTATGACATTTTATGAAGTAATAGAGAATGAATCTGTCGTTCTGATTAAGGTACCTCGGAAAAAGATAACGTAGATTAGATAATATATGAAAACTAAGCCCTAAGCGATATCTAGTAATGTGGCTAGAGATATTTACTTTTGAACCTTGTTTATGTTCAGGGTTTTTTTTAATGCTATGAATTAACAAATAGTTTTATTATCCTTCTCATGTCTTTGTAATCTATTATCACTATTTAATTATTTTCAGATCGTAATCACTCATTGCTGAGTATTGGTCTATTTTTGTGGACATCCCGTATTCCGAATCTAAATTAATTTCATTTAGGTCTTATGGTAATTTTAGTAATATCTCCAACCTAATGAGTTAGTAGCCATCCAATACCTGAGTTACTTATATGTGGCCATCGCTATTACGTTAGTCCAGCTGCCATCATTCTGTTTGCAACATTATCTGCCCAAATCCATTTCACACATATGCTTTCTAACGTCATAGTCCTTCTTGCAATGTTGGATCTATAGTTATGGACCACTGGTTGTGTATACAGTATAATGCCTCAGTTCAGTCTAAGCATGGTGTTACTGTTAAACACTCGGATGATAGTTTGTGTCCAATATGTGACGACAGTTACACTGTCCAAAGCATAACGGAATAGCGTAAACCCTTTAAATTTGCAGCAGAAATAAATATGACCTTCTGTAAACGAAACTTGCATTGCTTCCGCCCGTCCTTGATCTGTAATATAATGATAGAAGTAATTGGTTTGATTTTACTAATCATCTAAAATATTACTGTAATTGGCGTGAATTGTGAACTATTACGTTAATCCTAATTGTAAAATATAGGTACTACGATTCGGTTTTAGCAGAATTGTAAGACTGATAAAGAACCTTTAATTCATTTTTCAATGAATCGGAATTACCTTCTTACTAATTACAAAAAAAATAGGATAGCGTAGCAATTACGTATTCGTACTCCACGTCGAATAATATAGAATGACTAATTCGAAGCTGTCACTTTAATTAATCACTAATTAATTAAATTTAATTATGGCGGAAAAATTTCCTATTTCTTTAGGCAATTTGCCTCTACCCTTAATTTTATAACAACATGTGGACCAACCAACCCCCCGGGCGTAATGATGCTGACATTACATAACTTATTTTAACTGGAGCTTACAACGTATATTTGGTGATTAGATGTTACAAACTTACTATTACAATGATGTCGTAGTTTTATGTGGGTCTTAATTACAAAATGTATTGGCTCGCTCGCGCCTTTTTAAAAATCCTCTGCGATATCGCCGAAACTTAACTATTTATTTAACTAAAAGTGATTGTTCATATAGCTGACTTAATGGTTGATCACTGTGAAAATTGGTTCACTAATTGGCAAGTGATTTTACATGGAAATGAGTTAAGGCTACTCATTATTAGGTGAGGATATTTTATATTGTAATTTAATGGGGATTGTCTAGTATTATGTAGTTTAATTTGTTTTATGTCATCATGTTATTTAATCGATTATCATCTACAGTAAATCTTTACGTTTAGAAATATTTCAGACATTTTTTTCCAAAGAAATAAAGGGAGTATGTTTTAAATAAGGATAGGAAAAGGGTACTTTACTCTTATATGAACCAAATAGCCAGTAAATACAAGAGATAATGGGTTTACTAAAGGATTGCAGTAATTGGCATCAGAAAATTAAAGCCAATGCGATACCTAACCTACCTAACATGTGACATTTCAAAGAATTAAAAGACTAACATTAAGATTTACCAAAGGAGCTATAAACAAAATTAAATAGAAAAAAAAGTTCTTCTAACAAGCTCAGTTAACGGCTCACATTCAATACCAAGAGACCTATAAATTGATGAAAACGTACACCGAATACGCGTGGGACGTCCAATTTAATACGATACTGACTCGTTCATATTCTCGGGTATTTTTAAATGTAACTACGTTCCTCTCATTTACACTTAATAATAATGTTAATGTTTTTTAAAATAAATAATAATCATTTGAACACACAAACAAGTTCCGTTTCGGGCATCTAGCTAAGTGATAGAGACTCTCATATTGAAACTTTCTTTTTTAAGAAGGATAAGCGAGGCCATGACACTTTAGTTCTTAGTGTGTTCAGACACCTAGTCGATTCAAGTCAGTTTGAAAACCTTGCACCTGAATCGGAGCTTATGGTAAAGGAAAACATCGTAATGTAACCAAAGCATCGTGGTATGATATTTTCTAACATCACCAGGTCAGCTACTTCCCTCAATTTGAAAATCTATTAGCAAGGAAGTTTAATAGCTATAACCAGACACATAGTCTCTTGGTGTCATAATTGGATGTCTTGTATGAGAAATAATTATACTAAACTATAATATATAAAAGCCTTTGTAATATTATAACAAATGCGAACTGAGTTTGGTTAATTGTCACGCTTTCACAAATCAATCGATGAACCGGTCATTATTAAATTTTGTATACACGCTGTTAGGAGTAACAAACAAAGATATAGTACATACGATACACGCAGAACAAAGTACTACTCCCGATCTTCGAGCAAAAACTAGTACGGCAGGTATTTTAATGATATCTGACACTAGTGCGTTAGTGCTTCATAAGTGCCCCAATCGACTCAATGATTAAATATCAATTTTAAAAGTGGTTTATTAATGGATTTACTAAATATGATTTTAGTTTTAAAAACTCACTTATATAGTTCTTACCTCATATTACGTTCAGAGAATAAATAAAGATAACTGTATAGAATACACCATTAAATAATTTCTCAAAGAATCTTCTCGAACGATCGCCGAAAAAGTATAAGATTACGTACAAGGACTACCGAGCGATAATATCTCTATAGTATCTATGTCCGTTTGTACGCCTTGCTATAGTTTGTGGACAACGGTGTAACGTGAGACGGATTGTATTTTAATGTGTAAACACACGGGTGCATATTGTCTCAAACAAAAACTTTCTGTTTTGCTCTTTGAAATTATACTTCTTTTTGCGCGTTATGAGGAATTAGAATGAGTCAGCTGATAAACAGTTGTCTTTTTAAATACTCAAATATTATTCATAGTATTTAATTTCGTAGTTCGAACTTTAGACTTCATTCAAAGGGTTTTTTCGTAAAAACTATTTTTTTGTATACCTACGCCAAAGAATACGTTATTACTAATTGAATAACTGTAGTTGAATAGAAGAAATCAACTTTATACTTCTAGTAATTATCACAGATTTGCATTAAAAAAAAACTCTCCTGTAAAATAGTAATTTTATAGTTTTCTTTTTATTATGTTTCGTCAATTTTTTTATATTTCTGAATAGATTATATATTCCTATAAATATTTCTTTCGCAACAAAGCTAATTGCGTTAAGAATTCTTAATTATATAATATGCAATATTTATTAAGAATAAAAATTGTGAATATTGGACAATGTTTTGGCCAACTAAATATTACCATATGATATAATTTCAACTATGTATACAATGTTGTAAGCTGAAGTAGAATCAAATTAATGAAACATTTATTTGCTATCCTATATTCTAAGACATTTATCTGACTTTGTAAATCTATACAAATAGACAGAGACAAAACAGTTAGGTATATCTCTCTCCTGTATTTCTCAACCGATTTTCTTGATATAGATATTGATATTTTTCTAGATATTGACCAGCTTTAGTGGCTGTTACCAATAAAAAAATGGAAAACATTCACTTTTTTCCTTAGTATTGAAATATGAAAAATTATTGTCGAATTTCAACCACTGGACGACCACTCGTATAATTAAATGTTCAGTTCGACAAATTACGTTCCCGTATTTCAGCTGAAGGAGTATCGCGTAACTTGCAACTCGTTTCACTATAAATCGATGGTTATTCCATATTAATTAGCTCGCGTGTACAGATCGCTACTGTGCACGGAGAGTCTTTCAAGAAATATGCATTCATAGCAAGATATTTAAATCTGCTTATGGTAAATATGTCCATATGTTGTCCGCTGATCCGCTAGAGTCGCTTCACGGTGATGCTTGTAAATTTATAAAGTTAATCGTTGCTTTTATGAAAATCTACTTCAAAGAAACTTTAGTGGACCTTTTGCGGCCGTTACAGTGTCAATTTCCGAATTATAAAACGAACAAAAAGAAATTACTAGCTACCCGTCTCGACTTCGCACAGGTGTTGGTACAAACGAACTCAAGTCTTCTCTTACGGTAGCTACGGCCATGCAATTGAATTAAATGGGAAAATTACCAACTGAATCTCAATATTTTTGAAGATCTCCTTTATGTCTTCTGTTTTATTCACTCACTCACTTTTTGTATGGACATTTGTGATCCGAAAATTTTTCTTCTTGTACGATTTTGCAATCATTTTCTTTCATACAAATCTCGCTCTGACAATTATACTCACAACAAATAAAAGAATTAGACAAATAGATGCAGTCGTTCTCAAGTGATGCGCTTACTATAAATTCAACAATTGCAAACTTATTTATAGCTTCTTAGTTTAGATTGACCACAAACTGATATGGAAATGATGATGTAGTCCGAGACGGTAACACACTAAATCTAGAGAATCAAATTCAGTTGTTGGTATATTAAAATCAAAAATTAAAAAATACTTTATTCAATTTAGGCCCTGAGAAGGCGCTTATGATCGTCAAAATCACCACCGCTTAGGAAAACAGCCCAGTTATCGAGAAGAACCGGCAAGAAACTCGATCTCGTTTATCTTTTCAATATTTATAGATGTATATTTAAAATACATTTCACGTTACAATCGTTTATAATGGATGCGCAGAGAGTAGTCAATTCCATACTTTACCATAGTTCGAATACCCATATTTGGTGAAAGGTTTTCAACTCGAAGGTAGCAAAAGCTATCCAGGTCCGTATTAGAATACTTAATTATTCTTTGGAGAAAGGTAACAGCGGTACTAAAAAATAATCTAAACTTTTTACAAATGCAAGACAACTTGAGCGTTTGTTATTATCACATCCAAATTATGATTTTGCCTCTTTTGTGCAAACGATACTCGCTTCGGATGGTAAATACAAACAGAAATACCACTTTTATTATATCTTCTTTATATATATTAGTAAGGGGTGTTCAGTTATCGCGTGTGTAGAAGCAACTAAGCTCTTGTTTTGTTTTTAATATAAATGTAATCAGTGTTGCTTACATGTTGTCACATATTTCTCGTTCTGTGCTAACATTATTTATAAATAACTAGCGACCCGCTCCGGCTTCGCGTGAGGGCAATGTACTATTGTGGCGTCGCAAGTACTGAAACAGTTAGTAATTATAAAAACATAACCGTCACGCATCATACAAGTAAATAAACAAATTTGCGTTACGTGTGGAGCGGGGAGGGAGGAAGCGTTGGAGAAGTGGCGGCAGGACCTGGCAGATGCGCGGTATGGGCGATATACCGTGGACGCCGTCTGTCCGATCCTGCCGGAATGGATTGGCAGACGATGGGGCTCCCTGAAGTTCCGTCTGGGTACTCACCGGACATGGATGTTTCGGGTTGTACCTCCACCGGATCGCGCGCAGGGAGCCCACCGCCGCATGCCATGAGTGCGGCGCTGAGGAGGATACCGCGCAGCACACTCTGTCTGAGTGTGCTGCGTGGGAGGGACAGCGCCTCATTTTGACTACGGCGGTGGGAGGTGCAGGAGATTTATCGCTGCCGAGCGTGGATGCGGCCATGCTCGGCAACGAACGGGTGTGGAATGCGGTGGCCTCCTTTTGCGAGAAGGTCATCTCGCAAAAGGAGGCGGCGAACAGGGCCCGAGAGGTGCACCCTCTTAGTGGCCTTCTCCGCCAAAGGAGGGCCGGTGGAAGGAGGCGGCGTTTTGTCCGCCTCCTCCCACCTCCGTAGCTGGACCTGAGGAACTGGGTCGGGAGCCCCATCTCCTCATTGCACAGGTTTGGCTGACGAGGGGAGGTAGCTGGTTGTGTACCTAGTCTACCTCTCTATAAGGACGGAGTCCGGAGGACACTCTCCGCCGGGCTGACCGCTGGGGTAACATGGTGATAGCTGTGCACGGTCTCGTGTCGCCCCAACCACAGCGGCGGTCGGTACACCGTGGGGTTTTGAGTAGGAGTCTCACACTACCCACTCTCTCCCCCGAGAGGGTGGTGTGTCCATGATGGATCTCCGCATGTTAATAAAAAAGGTAGCCCGCCTAAATTGATATGTAGCTAGTTTTGTTGAAAAAAATATAGTTTATAGAAACTTTTTAAATTTCGTCGGGATATCATATGACGTTTAGTATTGCCAACATAATCGGAAAAGTCTGACCATTTTCACGGTGAGATACACTCACAAGGTTTAGTCAGTATTATCAAAGTAACAGAGCTACACGCCCGTCATACTACTCCATTTCAATACATGGATTTTCTTTATTATATATGAATATAATGTAAAGCGTTCTCTAGAAGTTAGTGAAAACCATATTACAATCCCCTATGTAATTTGAGAGAAATAAAAGAACATACAGATAGAAGTAAAAAGCGACTTTGTTTTATAATATGCATAAATGTAATTATAGATATTTGCCAGTAACAATTCTTAGTACTGTCTAAGCGAAAAACTAAGATCGAAAAATAATTAATATTTCCAAATTTATTACTCCTATGTTACAATAGTAAATAGTCAAAAACTGGACGTTACATCAGTAAATTGCATCCAAGCGAAAGCGTGCCCAGTAGCTACATCTATCCAAATAAATAAAAATTAATTACCTAACGCATAATGATAGCGTGGTAGAACGGCTGTATCTGATTGGCTAATTCTTCTTTGTTGTGTTTGTAATTGTCAGGACAAGGCTTCTATGAAAGAAAAGAGGTTTGAAAACCTGTATGAGAAAGTGAAAAAATTGGATTAAAATATCTTCATATAAAGAAATGAGTGAGTGGGAGAGAAGACTGTAGAGAAAGTTTCAGAAATATTAACTAAAGTATTAACAGATTGACATTCACTTATTCAGTGGCTATTTTGTTTAATTCAATGTCGCACTGTAGAAGCTGATGGTCTCACTTTCTTCTAAGCAACTAGTTATATTTCATCTAAGAATGATACAGTCTTAACTACTATATTTCCATAATTAAAGATAAAAGCCAGACCATTTAATACAGTCTAACTCTACTTTGTCTCTCGGTGTGTGAAATAAGTAACAGGGCACTTGTGTTTATGGTAATTACATCGGTCCATGCCACTACGCCGGAGGATGTGGTAAAGTTGTAGACATGTTTTATCTTTAAATAATCAAATGGATAATATTTTGTTAAAGCTATATATTACTCTTTATCTTAAACTAGTTCACTAGCGTTAAAATATATTTAATCTATCGCTCAGAAACAGTACTCTTTTTCGGGATGTTTTATTAACCTATGTCTATTTTTGTACAATGAGATGATGAATGGTCGAGTAGTTAAGGCGCTTATGTGTAACAAGGACACTCACTTTCGCATTTATAATATTATAGTATGGATTAACGGACTGCGTTTTTTTATATTGATAAACTTTGTACACAGCATATAATCATTTTTTTTTTAATTTATGTGCAAATTGCAAAAAGGTCGTATGACAGCAGTTTTATTAGTTTCCACACAAAAAGGGAGCATAACTTTTTTTTATTATGATTTTTTTTTATTTATGCTTAACACGATTGACAAAAAAATAGAATCTTTAAAATTAGGAGCCAGATTTAAAAACTTGATAGTGCATTTGTGATTGAAGGTTATACACCATCTAAGATCATGCTATAACTATTAGGAACTGTGCACTTACCATACAAAATATAATTCAGAAAGTACATTAAGTAATAACGAAATAACAGTGCGGGCGTACCGTGTGATGCGGGGGCCAATGACGGGACAAATTAAACATCGTGACATCATTACATCATCATTGTGACATCGTAAGGATAAGCTAGTTACTCATTGTAGCCAAGCTGGAAGGTTTTAAAAACTAGTATTAACACGAAAATTCTGGTATATTCAGAACAAAAATATAAAGAAAACATGATGATTGGTTTTTTTTATTTGGTCTTCAAGTTCCTATAAATGTTCCGGCAACTGCACTTGAGAAGTTTAGGTCTTCTATATTCTTAGATTGCTATAATCTTTAGGCCCATTATTACATTAGATAAGATATGGTGTAACGCTAAATGTATAATTAACAATATAATAATAACAAATTCACGTGTGCATATCACATGCAGTAGAAGTGAAACCTTCAAAAAATGATATAACCATTTTATAAACGACACACGTGTGAATACTACTACCACGTTGGTTATAACGATTTTTTCTAAAGCTTTGTAACATCCAGGATGCACAAACACGTACTAACACACGTACACAAATATAAGAAACATTGTATAATGTATTCTATCCCATTCAGTCACACGTAAATTTCTATAGATATATTTGTTTGTCTCATTTAAAATCACTTTTTCTATCAGATTACAACGGGGCTATAGACGTTTTCATTTGAACACTACAAAACAAAAAATATATTAACAGAAATAAGCTAGATTGTACATAAATTCATATAGTGTATTGTTATAGTTTCTTAATATTGTTAGTTAAACTCAAGTTGAATTTTATTATGCAGTCCACTGTTCAACATCCAGGGTATATCTTCAACGACCTCTCACAAGACTAATGTTCGCACCGGGACCTGCTCTTTGCATTGTGGTTTATTTGTATTCGCTAATGTATACAATCTCTAATTACACGCAACGCCTTCGAGACACTTAGGGCTGGCGGGAACTCCTCCGCAATTATTTGGACATTACAGGATTTAAATGATGTTTTTAAAGAACTCTATTGTTAAAGCATCTGCAATAAGTCCTAGGTTTCGGTGAAGAAAACATGATGAAGAAACCATAGCATATAGGTAGGGCTTTTTCCAATACTTGGCTGGCTGGCTACTTTCTTCAAATTGATTATATGCCACCAAGCGTCTATAGGCGAATTTCAGTACCTGCACCTGATATCCAGTCCGTCTGGGTGGTGTTCACCAATTTTGAATTACATCGTCATTTAACATCGAGTTAGATTATGGACAAATTCTAACAACTATGAAGAAAAAAAAGCCGGCAAGTCTGGATAAATTGGACTTACACTTAGCAGGTCTTTACTAATAGTTATTTTATTTTAATCTAAGCTGTAAACAATATCGAGATAATGTTGACTTTCCCTAAATATTTAACTTTTTGTTTTGTCATAGGTATTAACTTGTTATTTTTTTTTATTTTTCACTTATAATAACTTATATTCTGTATTATTATCAACTGATAAATATCCATTGCAGAAAATAGCGTTGTTAAAGAATCATGTGGAAAGAAAATCAAAGGTTTGGAAAACATTAGCATATATTTTCTTATTATTCATAGTTTTACATTTAATTATCTATAGGTTTGTAACCTTTTTGGAAGCATATTTGCGTGTGACGTAATATTGTTTTATAGAATCATATATATTGTTAATATTTCGACAACCCTACGACACTTAACGCCAGTGTTAGAAGGTTTAGTCCCGTAGGTGTTGTTTCCATCCCTAATTAGGAATAGTTAGGTGTCGGAATCCCTGTACCTATTCTGGAACGTGCTTCGAAAATGCTTTGTTAAATTTACTTCTATTTGTTTTAACTACATACTGTACGAGTAAGGGAGTAATTTGTTTATTACAAAACTAAAACGTTCTTCTTTAAATGTAATTATACTCTTATTTGTATATAAATAGATACATCGTAAAAAAGTGGTAGCCCACCGGTTTAACCGGTGGAGTGTTAATTCGATATTTAAAGATTCCAAACCCCTGTATGTACCAGAGAATTTGTACAGAATTCGCATAGGTACATTTACTGGTTTTAATTGGTATAATTGGCTGATGATGAAGGAAAATATCGAGAGGAAACCTGAACCTAAAGAAATGTTTTTGTAGTACCACCGTATGTAAGAGAATGTAGAACTGTGGATTTCTCGGAATTTGAAACTGCCAACACGTCGTAGGTTGGTGTGGTGATTATGCCTATACCTTGCTCCGAGAAGAGGCCTGTGGCCAGTAGTCGGTCTCTTACAGATATTTGATTGATAAAGGCGTTACTTTGTGGATATCTATCATTAAATTATTCCACTTAGAATTGTTTAATCTTTTTCTTGCTGTTCTTTTGTTTCTCGCCAGCTTGCAATGGTCTTCCATTGTCAATATCCATCTGTATATGCTTCGTGAAGGAGCGAAACGCGTGTAATCGATTGTAGTCATGACACGTCAATCTACAATATATTGTTAATAAATTTTATACAGGTTCAACCATTTGCCAACGTCGAGTTCAACCGGCGACCAATGACACCTATTAATTACTTTTTATTGTTTCACAACCGTTGTCTGTTGCAGTAATAGGTACGTGACAGCGGCCAAACATTCCTAAGCGGGAGTGCAAAGTAACGCCCACACTAATTTTTAAATCTCTTACACGTTGATGTGATGCCGACGAAGATAGATCAGTTTAGTACCTTTATCTTCTTTGCTTCTTTACAGATGTTTTTAAATTTTATTCTTGTACAATTCCTATTTATTTGCTTTAGTTGTTATCACTAAAAGTATTGTGAAATTGGTTTTTTTTTTCATAGCATTGACGAGTGGCAGCCTTTATTTATAAATGTTATACCTATATAATACTTGACGCTCCTTACTTCTAAAATCTACGATATTTGGAAAATACTCGGTATAGTTTTTGACATTTGGCAGAAAAAAAAAACTAATACATATAATCATATCTAAATATTAAAGCTTAATAGAAAAACTGTGTGCTTTTTATTATGGTCTAATAACGAACACTGGGTGACCACTGGTTTAAATAATACTTAATGGAATCTATTAGCTGCGCAATAAAGATGTCATTCACTTTTATATACTTTAAATGTCGTAGAAATTTCAAAATACTTAACGTTAACATTTAGAACTAATTATATAATAAGAAGATAATGAATAAGAGATTAACACTTTGAAAAGCTGGATTTCGTAAAAGAACCGCATGATTTAAATACTGTATGACAAACATTTTCAGACTTTCAGATTTTCAAACCAGTAATAGTTTTTTAAGTAATAGTGTTGTAGTCCGATGAAACTGTAGAGGCCTTACCAGGTCAACAGTGTAGTCAGTTTGAAAAGAAAAGTAACAGCGTTAGGTTTTAAAATAAAGTCCCAAAGCATATTACTGATTTACCGGAATGAAAGTTTATAAATACCATGTCAAGCTTTATTTTATCGAACTGATGTTAACGTTAATATATGTTTTAAATATATATATGTTAAAATAATCTTATGTAGATACTAACGTACAAATCAATACTATTTAATTCATAACGAAAATTGACCCATCGAAGTGCTTTCAATGGTGATAGGTTTATATGCTATCCATTTCGATATGTTTTATTTTATTGTTTTAAAACGTTATATTGTACTTAGTACATTGCAGATAAACTCGTGGGCGGTATCTAGTAAACTATAAAAGGAAAAAAAACAAATCTGACTAATAGTCCCACAGATTAATTCAAACAATATTGTCAATTTTATTATCTGTCATATACATTTTTTTCTACATATTATATAGTCACCAGTGAAAAATAGTCTTCATAATTGCCGATAGAGGGCGTCTTACGAACAAAATTAACGAACAATACGAAGTAACATGTACGAATCAGAACGTATTAAGGCGCACTCAAGCGCAGAAGAGCGTGACGGATTTTTTATGTTCTATTGTTTTTCAAATGACCTACCGCGATTGGTTGAGAAAATGACGGGAGGTGGTACGCTAGTCAGGCATTGGTCGGAACGTCATGAATGCAAAATAATGATGGCCGATTGGCATGATAAGATGTATTGTTAAATAAATTAGTCACGCTATGTTTGATTGCCTTTTATTAGTCATTTATTGCGACTGTTGTTTACGCCTTATGTTATTGTATAAACTACTATTATAAAATGAAAAGAGTTGATTTTTTATTTGTATGAATAAGCTCAAAGAATATTTAATCAGTTTTAAAAATTCTTGCACTTCTAGTAAGCTACATTATCAGCGCGTAGGATGGGTTGTAATAGGTATTTTATTTTCAAAGTATACATTAGCGCGACCAAAGCCGCGAGCAAAAACTATATGTTTATGTTTGTGCTTAAACTAGTTCAAGCCTGTGTATTCGTTTTATTACAAATAATTTTATTATTTCACAGCAAATTAAACGTGGGTTGTCTTTTATTTTATTCGTTATAATTTTGTCATTACTACTTAGCTTCTAAGGAAGAGCACAAGACTATTGAGTCTGAAAGGTTTTCTTTTTATTTGTAAACGTTTCGTCAAAATTGGTTTAATCATTTCGGATATTAAGCACGGATAATTTACTTTAGCTTTAATTATATGTATAATAGCGGACCCGGTACACAAATATTTTTCTGTCATAGACCGTAATAAGTCATGAACATTAAAAAATATATTATGTTGTGTCAATGTTGCAGGAACCTATTTATTAAAAATGTTCAAAGGCCAGTATAATTGTTCACTGAAATACGAGAATATGATTCTAAAATGCTTTCAGTGAATTTCGTCAAAACAAACTTTTTAACAGGCGTATCGACGTACATGAGAATAAAAAGCTTAAACGATTCGATTTAATAAACATTACTAACTGATACCCGTATAAAATAGACAGGTAATTCAAGCCGGCAACGCATTTGCGACTCCCCTGGTGTTGCTAGTCGCACTTGCGACTACCCTGGTGTTGCTAGTGTCTATGGACGACTGTGATCACTTACCATCAGGTTACGTACCTGTTCGCTTGTCCCATATAATATTTAAAAAAATCCAATTACATTTCGAGGCGGGTTGAACTTACAAAATTAATTATTCCAATTATGTTACAGTATTTCCTATATTGAAAAAAGTATTTTTTTATTTAATTTGATTTGAACGAAAGATAATCTATATGAATAGTAAATCTGTAGTCAAATTAGTTAAGTACATCTTCCTTCTCTGTTTCCCAAACGATTGTATTTATTATTTTTTGGTTAGTAGGTATTTATTATCGAGCTTTAATGTTATTAAATATTATTTTTTGGAAAGAGTTAGTTTTTTTTCTTAATATTAAAACTTGAAACGCTTATGAATTTGTAGGTATATACAATAGGTATGTACAGAGGGAAAAATATGTGCACCGCACTGATTGCCTCACTTCTCTATGCTCTTAGCAAACATCGTTGATCACATAGTGCTTATAGATAGATAGAACTGTAATTTATTAAAATCTTAACAATTTTATATTGAGTGAAGATATCGTGTTAATTTGTTGTAATATTGGTATCTGTACTGGTTACAAACCGCATCGTGGATATCACAATTTCTTACAACGAGTAAGTACTATAACAACAGTGACGTAAACATATTTAATAAATAAAATTGAATAGGTGGGTAAATTGCAAATATATGAATATGTGAGACAAGTGTGAGTTTTGTAATAATAATGTTTGAATTGTGTTCTAAGTAAAAATGTGTATGTTTTGAACTACCGAAATTTTTATTATATTTCAAATTGTGGTTTTAACCATTTTTCTGTATTTATATAACTTTGTGAATGTAACCATTTGAAAATGAGATTTTTAATCGTATGACTGTTGTATGCACCTTTCTTATTGAAAAATGGCATACCTAATATTGAAGTACAACAATTTTTGATTGAAACCGATTTTTTTTTCACATACCTTAATTCATATAGATATGACTTTTTATTAGGTGAGCGTGGCCCCGTCAACTTTGGAAATCACTGCACATGAGTTTTAGCTGGGAAAAATCTGACATTATCCACTCTCTATTACCTAGCGGAGCATGGTTTTATGATTTCTCCACATAAAGAAAAAAAAATTTCATTCTTGGCACTCTCCATAATTATACTTTAATATTTTCCGGAGTATAGTATAGTATTGCAATTCGAAAATGCATGTCTGAGTATAATATCAGCTGGCTTCATAAAAGCCCAAAGAGACAAAATTACACAGATATGTAATTACGTTCGATTCAAAACGTAATTGATTATGAAATCGCATGAAAACATCCCAAAACATTGTTGCTATAGATTGCATTATTCCAGTAATTTCGGTAGAGATGGACTACGTCCAGGAAATGTCGATAAACGTACTATATTATTAATACTTATCTGATTATTGATAAATTATGAATAAATATTGAAATCATCATCATCATTAGCTTGCAAGAGACCCACTGCAGAATCATAGGCATCTTCCCGAATGAAGGAAGGTATAGGAACAATCACCACGTCAGCCCGCGAAGTATTGGCGATTTCAAACTCGGAGAAATTGACAATTCTATATTTTCTCATTTATAAGAACATTTCTCAGGCTCAGGTTTCCTCGCGATGTTTTCCTTCACCGTCAGCCGATAGTGTTACCAATTTAAATTAGGGAATGTACGCGAATTCCGAAAAAAATCGTTGTACATGCCGGAATTCGAACCTGCGGACATCGGGTCGATATTCCACTGATCAAACCACTAGACCACCACGACTAATATTAAAATAAAAGTGTTATTTTTTTTTCAGGAGTATATAAAAAAGTTATGAAGCGAAATGCCGAATTGATGATAAACCCCGGTAGGTCTTAATTAGAACATAGTCAGTCGAAGATTAAACACACTATAATCTAAAACTCATTGTAACCATCTATAAATAAGCTTAAATCAATGGTTATCGTAATGCCCATTCAGAACGGTAACATAATTGTAGTTAAAGACATCACTGAAAAAATAACATTCATGAACTTTATTAAGCTTCTCGCTGGCTCTTAGAGAAGACTGTTTATTGAATAAGTCGTAGTATTTAACATTTGTAGGTACCTACTATATATGATTATGTATTGGATAAAGTGTTTCTAATTATCTTTACTCTTGGCTGAGTAACGGATTCTTATAGACTGCGTATTAGACTCGAATCATTATAATTATTATAGAGAAAAATTTTATAGCGTCACAAGAGTTTGTTCGTTCTTTGTTTTAGTTCGACCGCAATAATTTCTAAAACAATCAGATTATATAGCTTATTTGTTCAGGAATGTTATAGGGTAAAAGGGGTAGAGTACCATCATGCTAGGATCTTTAGGGGCATAGTAATTACTATCCAATTTGTAACTTATAAAGTAAGTTAAGCGTGAATTAAATAATTAGTGCGACAGAGCGCTGTGGTGCGGCACAGGGTATTGCATATCCAAAAGCAAATTGGCCATCCGATGAGAACCGAATATTAATGGGAAAGGCTGAACTGTGAATCTCTATACCTATAGATACAATGGTGCGTAGCACAGTCGCGTAGTTTTCTCCTGCGTAAAACCATTTTTTATACGTAATTAGTTAAAGTATACCTAATTGTACATATTGTAATTCAAACTTTAAAATTAAAGAAAAATAGAGATATTAAAGAAAATCTTTTTTTCGATATCGACATATCGAATTTGCACCAGTCTGAGAAATATCGATCACCCCTAAATATAAGTACTGTAACAATGAATGAAGTTTGCGCGGGCGTCGCTCCGGGCGGCTCGGCGCAGGCGCACCTGTATCTCAGTGCACGCGAACTAAAGACGCGTTCAGAATATTGAGTAGATACTTACTTATGTAAGTATACATAGAGTTAGTCGGCGTGGTGGGTTGATGCCGAAACTGGATTTTACAGCTTGCTATAATATTTTAATGGAAACAATTTTGTATTCAAAATATCTAATTAGATTTTACAATTTATTTCATCAATTAATATTTTGGGGAAGTATTCTAATACTGTTAAGTAAGCAATTCTATAATATCTACCAACATAAATGAGAATTATAAAGTAATGTGGTTTCAAAACATAAATAATTTCTGATGTTTTAATAAATATTATACCTGCGATTATAAAAAAAATCCAAATTTTATTATATTTTTAAACTTTAATAACTTGCGAATAATCAAATTTATCAAACAATAATTTATTTTCTTCAAATGTATGTAATAGTTATTCTAATAGGATAATTCATAATAAAGTTACAAGGTGTAACAAGTTTTACAAAAAAAAAAACTCTCCAACTTGTACGGCAAATGGAGAATAGCAATGAGATTATTTGTAATAATAATATAAAGAGCTTAACAGAATTTATTATTCTTCATTGTTCTCATAGTAATTTGAAGAAAAAGGGTGTATTTAGATATTATTTAACTTTCTAAATTTACCTATATAATTTTTTTCCAGAAATTACCAAACGAAAATCGGTTATATCAAGTATAATGATTGTATTATTTAAACGCAAAACCAGTACCTAAAATATAATAAAAACCAAAAATTGCATTTTGTAAATGAGAAAATATCTAAAATCAGTTATAATTTACATGCTATAAACGTATGCACTCAGCTTAGGTCTCGCAGCACGTCGCCCGTGATTACCTGCGAATGGCCTCCGTTTAAACGAGCTTTTTTTTTTAATTTCGACGTTCCTGTTTCAAGAACCAGCGCCATTATTCCCGCGTCTTCCTCGTTTTGAATTTGGAACGGACAATGCCGATGGCTTTTCGCGGGCATTATTTTTTTCTTTTTTACTCCATTTCAAACCGAATACCAAATTGGGCCAGTTAAGTCATGCGAGCGGTTTGTCACTTAAGTGAAGACCAGTAGTCGGAACTCTTTTGTCGACCTCTGTGGTTACCAAATACGGAGCAGGAGAACAATTCGTTACTTCGTACATGTCTGACTTCTTTTTTTGTTCATTTTTGTCGCTGGCAAATTAACGAAATTGTGAGGCAGCGAACGATAGCTAATTTCCGCGGCCACTTTGTTCGCTTAAAGGTACCCACCGCAATTTGATAAGCGCTTATTTCGTCCAGCTGTACCGTAGGAGGTTGTAAATTAAATAGATTATACAGTACACGTAACAAGCGCAATAACTGGTTTTTATTGTTGTCCGATTGCCTTCTTGACGTTTTCCGGCTCCCGATATTGAGTGTCGTTGCCACTTAAAAGTATTAAAAAAAAAACAAAACCTCTTTTCTCTCAACGTTACAACATGATATTTTCGAACAACATATTCAAATAAACAAAAGCGTTTGATTGAAGCGTAAGATAAGTATCGACTCGAACGATTTTTCATAAACAATAGCCATTTTAATATCGCAAAAAGACAATAATGACCACGGGCTATTGATAATGCAAAAAACGCAATAATAAATTACCGGGTGGTGGGTAATAAACCGCGATTTGCTCCGGGCGACTCGGAGAGCTACCAGTCCCGGTGTAAAAGATAAAAAAAGTAAAATATAATACGCTTAATATCAGAAGAGGTGTACTCCGTTAATGCATTCGCTGCCTTAAGGCTGATGCGTCAGTTTGGACATTGTTTTCTGGAATGCGATTTAACAAAAAAAAAAAAAAAACCAAAAAAACATTAAATATTTTTGTTTCGTCGAATTTGTGCGCGGAGCGTACGTTCTGAATCCAAATGACAAGGTAGGTTATTTTTATGACGTTATTATATTCCCGAACGAAATATTTTGATAATTTGTATTTATAAAAATGGATGTTGATACGCAGATGTATATAAGACTGATAACATCCACCACCGTTTGACAGATTATAATGAAGCTTAGTACAAATAGTCAATTTTTTTTTACGATAAAGGTTTTTATGCTATCTGTTTTACAATAATCCGCTACTAGATGGCGCTGCAATTAATCAATTTTTATATCGTTTAATCTTTGGATTTGGATAGTATGTCTAAATTTACATGAAGAGTATTTACACAATATTCGTCATGCTCAACCATTTTGTACAAGAAATACTAATAATAGTAAATAATTACAAACGCGTACGAAGCCGCGGGCGTCGCTTGTTAACTAATTACAAGCTCTTGGCATGATCGTGGTACAAGAATGAGGGAATATACAGTTTTTGTCGGGGTATTAGTACGTCATTGGATTTTTATTTTATACTAATTTTCGCTTTCGCTCCTGCTAATGTATTTTTTTAAGTTCACAATAAACAAACACAAAACCTCCCATTCGCATTTATATTATTAGTTAGATTTTATAAATTTGCGGCATTTTATCTTATATTATGTAATATCGGTTGCATTTTGTGTGCAAGTGAAGCTGATTAATAATAACAACAGTATAAGATGAATACATTATACAAAAACTCTCACGAGACTTCTGACACTACTCTGTTAGAACAATGTGGTCTACAAAATGCACGCACATTATAATTTGCAACAATTACCCACTTGATAAATGCAGTAATAGTGTACAATATCGAAGATCGTATGACTGTCTTCTGTCTGTGTAACTATTCCTGCGTTTTATATGCATTCATGCCGCACATATGAAATTACGCATATTTGATTCACCAACGCATACATGTTAGCTTAACTTGCATAGTTTATCCCGATGGCTTCTCGCCATTTCGGCTGAGTGTCTTAAGCATCGACCCGAAGCTTGGTGAAACCCTGAAGCGCCATCAGGCGAAAAACGCGTTACACATTTCGATATAAAAAAAATGTAGTGAGACGTAGCAGCGGCCAAATATTTCCAGGTGGAAACGCCTTCATCATCTATAAAATGTTCTTAGATTAGTTTTGATTCTAGAAGCGACATGGGCTAAATGACATTTAAGAATGAAGTTTGGAAGCAAAAATAATTGTTTAATTTTATTTTATAGCTTTTCTCATTTGATTGCATAACCTGGAGAGGGAATGGTTTTGAAATGCAACTGCCGGAATACTTCCAAAGGTAAATTGGCTTTTCAACTTGATGGTAACTTTAAAAAGAGATGTTCCACCATATTATGGTTCCCTCGAGATATTTCCATTCACATGAGCTCCGGCTTATTGCAAGGATCCATCATCGCATAATTACATTATAATTTACAATAAAGTTTAAGGTTCTTTGCTATGAATAATTATTCGTTTTCTAATCCTAAAAGTTTAGAAGTGGAATATATACATTACGATTTGGAGTATGAGCGCTTATGATCGGGAATATAATGTATGAACATAACAATAAACTATAAATGAACGATAGTGAAGCTGCATTGCGAACGCATAGTGTAGGGGTCGCGCCTGGCCATTTGTCGCGTGTAACGAGCGACAATGCGCGCGTTTCGGTCGCGGGCCCCCCGCCAGCGAGCATTTGTAAGCGCTCGCGCTGCCGTGGCACACCGAGATTTATTTCTATCCAATCGCGATTTTATGTTTCTACTTGTCGCGACGGAACCTACTGTGATAACGTTTGCATTAAATATATCGTTATATTATACAAAAATAATGTCATTTTTGTATAATTTATAATGTAATACTATGTATAGTATGTATGTATTTTTAATAATTTTAGTTTATATACCCATTTTAATATTTATTATATCATACACATTATACGAAGAGTTAATAAAAGTATCTGATATATCATAATAACTCTCCAATTTTGATTAGGCCAGGTTCAGTATATTCGGAAAGCACCAATTTCTAGTTTATGTGTTTTCTTCTAATTGATTGCTAGTAATTGCACTTTGGTAATTGTGATCTTTAAAAGACATTGCCCCATTTTGAAATAAATTATTTTGCGTGTACATATACGATATACACTTTGGCTACACAAAAATAATTATCATGGATAGTAAATCAGGATTTGTAGAGACAAGTCACATTCAAAAAAAATATGCTTATAAGTTTTATCGTAATTCTATTATCGTGTAACCAATAAAATAATTGTGAAGTGATATTGATATATCTTATATTATTTGTTTGAGGTTAAGTTATCATTAAATTTTAATTTATCATTAAGTTGCACGTTACGAGTTTAAACAACCACATGTTGTCTAATTATTTATACTTTACTGAACTCAATTCATACGGCTTGCTTCTGTATTGTAATTTATATAATTTTAGTATTTTCATATTATATATTTTATCATGAAATTTTCTTAAATATTCGTTGCAGGAGAATATTTTTAATAACTAAGGCAGTTTTAGGACTTTTCCAATGATCAAGTAATTATTATTAATAACATTCCAGACTTACTTTCTTTTCTAGGCTAGTTTAAGCAACCGTTGTCATATATTAATTTAACATCATTCGTATCTATTAAACGGAAGCTCAACGTGACTCATAAGGTATATGACATTAAGAAACTCAACGATTATCTCCTTTATTGTTTGTTTTGACGTGATAATTTCGAGAACCGGTAGTTAGAATCGAAGATATTTTTCACCAGACTTCGTGCTATGTGACCTTTCGGAGTGCAGTAATCGGCTCGACGTGTCATATTGGGTGCTAATTTACGTTGGGAAATTAAGAAAACCTTTTAAGAAACTATCATTTCTTATAAGCGCTACGTGATCAGCGACATGTGTTTCCTCGTCGTAGGGAACTAGGGTAAGCGGTGTGGTGCTTAAGTATGCGCAGGACAACGTAGACAACGTAGACAACGTTGCAAGTATAAGCTAGTATCTATTAAATACTACTCGATGATGACTTTGAATAAGTAACACCTTCATCAATGAAATGATAAAAATGGATGCGACCATGGCCCAGTTGATAGCGTATTCGGACACAGCATCTATTGACGTAGGTTCCAATCCTTGCAGATTGAGTTGGAGCTTTCGGTGAATGGAAATCATCGTGATGTAATCATAGCATATTGGTAGATCTTTTCTAATTCCACCTGGTTAGTCACCACTCTCAAATTGAAAAATCAGTCACCAAGCACCTGTTGGCGTGCAGGAGGTACTTTACTATCACTATAAGTTTAGTGTATTTAGGTCATATCCTCGTTTATAATCAAGTGCGTTTGTGGTCAAATGCTAAAACATATAGATTGATAAAAAATATATATTTATTTCAAACTCAGTGCACCCACAACTTATCGTCGTTGCATAGTAACCTCTAACTAAGCGGCTAACTATCGGATATCCATAACATTACTTGTGTATTCTTTTGACAAATGCGCTTTGCACAGCTCGTTAATACCGAAGCTATACGAAATACGTGACTCCTATTTGTCTACCACATTTATTGTTTTACATTATTATAAAGGAATTGTTACATTTGAGTAAGCTGTGATGATGTTATTTTCTGTCATTCATTTGTTTCTTAGTCGAAAATCCCGCAACACATAGGTATGAGGTATTGATGAGAAGGAGGACTTTCATGAATTGATCTAAGGAAGAAGGATAGTTGTCAACGACTGAGAGACAAAATTTCTTTAACTGTTTGTGTTTTATACTTATTTTCAGTTATCTATCTCCTGATAAATTAATGAGTTCCTCACCCGCTTTCTGCTGTGTCCGTCAGTAGTTCTCTGTCCGTTAGACCGGGAATTCGTATTATTCTATTTTGCAAAGCTCACCCAATATTCAGTTCACGATACACCAGTGTGTCGCGACTCCTACTTTAAGAATTAACGGTCTAAAGGACAAAAAATTACATAAAAATGTAATTAACAGAATTTATATTTTACAGTATTAGAAAGAATTCGCAGACTTCCTACGTAGATTAAAAATATGTTTGCCATACGAGTACTCACAAAATAAAAGTTTGTCGCATTTATGTCAAATATGTATCGTATTCTCAGTTTGTGAATTGTATCCACAACTTGTCTGGTTTTTTTACTATTAGCTTCGGTTTAGTTAATCAGTTAACAATTACTTTTTTTCATATGAACAAGAAGCAATTATTAATATTTTTGAATTGCGTTGCAACCATACTAGCTATGCCCGTCACTGCTCCCATGTTAACTAAGCAATTATTTGGTACCTATTTCAAACAATTGCGTTGTTTATTGTTTAACTGTCGTTATCATTTTGTTGTGGTTTCATTTATTTTTAACTTCATCACTGTTACATATAACTACGAATATAAAAAGGTACTGTAACCTGGCCATTAAATATATCTATGCTCTAAAAAAGAATCATTTACCTAAATTAGTTGACTGGTATTTTTTAAAGACAAATCTCATCATATATATCAAATCTTGTGTCGCGAAGGACTTTATAAATGTACATATAAATAAGCACAAAGAATACCTCGACTCCGAACAATCAGTAGTCTACCAGATAAATAATCGCCCTATTCGGAATTCGAACCAAAAAAATTATGCAGTAACAGCGATGACACGGTCATCTATACCACTGACAAAGAGATATTACATTTTATAAATTATACTATGTTAGAATTATATATAAATCAAATTATAGAGGTCTGCGGTTGTGCAAGCATCACTCAAAAACTACCGAATAGATTTCGTTCAAATTGTTTCTGCTTTACTTTATGGGTATTATGTCCTTATTTAAAAGTATCACGATACTTATATTTATCATAAAGTTTTCAAACTTTTAATAAACTGCGATTTTTATAAGCACTGCGCGTTTAGCGGTGTGTTTTCTTGCCGTGGAAAAGTGAGGCAAGCGGTGTGATGCTTGTTTTTTCTTCTGTACATGAAATTAATTGTTAAACGAAGTATCAAGTATCATCTGGTTGATAATAAAAATAAAGATGACAGACGATGAGAAAGATGACTTTTAAGTAATAGGTTATAGAAATTACCTTACCAGAAACCCTTCAATAATTTTACGAAGTCGGTTATAACACGGAACTAACAATTGAAATCGGATGAAACGATAACCGGTTATTTACCATAGCATTCCCATTGGGATCACGTGTAATCAGAAGCCGATCCGAGGATCAGATCTCATTGTGGTGCACCGGCGCCAATGAATAGATCGTCCACCCTTATTGTAAGTTAATGTACTGAGACATATTAAGATATACCGTCGTTCCGTATGACTAACTGATTTTTGTAGAAAACCGGTGTTTCGTGCTGGTACACCCGCAGATTAATCATATGCCCTTTGCATCGAAAACATTTATACTCGTAAAGATAAAAAATGAATAGCCTTATTAATACACAATTACATTACCATCCATTTTACACTTTATAATGCGTTTAGTTGAAGTACAATTGCAGATTTCTTACATACATTTCTCTACGCTCCGATTTCCAGAAAAGAAGTCCACATGAACACACCGCGGTGCACTGATATACATTTCAATAAAGGGAATCACTAACATATATAAAACAATCGTATCAGATTTTGGCACATTTTAATCTAGAAACGTTTTACTTTAAATTAATCTGATTTCCTAACATTTTTATACTATTTTTCCCGAAAAAAATATTACGCGATATTTGCCGAAACCTCCTCGCCCCCTCACGTGAGATTGAGTGACATTCGGTTTGACCTCCTCCCCGTGATCCCTTCATATATGTAATTAATAAACACCCCACTTAATAAAATTTAAGAGAACAATAGAATGTGATTACACAACAGATACACTTGCAGTTATGTAAAACAAAGACTTCGATATACATATACGAGTATATAAGAATTTATAATTTAATTTTCTTTCCATTAATGTTAAAGCAACAATTATATCTAAACGTTGGTTATTTTCCAGGGCCGTGTGTCAACGACAAGCCGCCTCTCCAGAATGGTGATGCAGCCTCAACAGGAAGCCTTCAGCTTTTGTTCTCCGGACGAAATGATAAAAACATCAAGCAACGCCGCGGCGCGTCCATTGTTTTGCGACCGGTTTTTATTCACTCGCCGTCCATTGTTACTCGCAGCGGGTTCCGACGATCGCTTATAATTTAATAACATACATTTTTTTGCAATTAAAACAATCCTCCTTATTATATTATTTTATTTACAAGTTGCCAGTTTTTGTTTTTGCAATGACATTAATACAACCTCATTATTGTGTTTTTGTGATATATATTGTGTATTGAATTCAATGGACGTCTAATTAATTATGCTTATATTAATTTTGTAAACGATATTTTAATTAATAATTGGGTCCGCTGCAATTCACCTGGTGTTTTAAAAACATTGGCTAAGAAAAGAACTCATGCTCATTATATTTGTTTTATCAATTATTCATCACTCTGTATATCTGTGTTGAGATTATACTGTGAAAGTACCGTAGAACACGTGTAAACCGAATCTTAGAAATGTCAAAAATGTGTACAGCTAAAAGGAAGCCTCGGTTCTTTTCCAAAGAGATAACGCTATTACCGTGATGATTCAAAATAATCAATACATCTATGAAGGTATTTAAATCAAAAGTGTTTTTTTTTTACTTTATTCAGTTAAGGGTCTGGGAAGACCGGTCATAGAAAAAAAATAGACAAGAAACTAGCTCTGATTTATCTTTTTAATATACATATTTTCATATAAATACATTAAAACTACTATTATCTCTAGTGGATAAACAGAATTTAATTCCAAACATCACCATCGTTCACATATTGATCCACCCTATATATATAATAGCCTTTTCATATCAAAACCCGCTTGATATGATGGTTGAACTTACTATCAAGCAAATAGTTAATGTCCTTTGAGACTTTATTGTAAAACCCAATCAGTTTGTACCAGTTTCTAGAATTTAAATCGTTCCCGACTTTTACTATATTCAGCTTTTCTACATTTTTACTGACATACGTTAAATTGTCAAGAATGTTTATGTGTACTTCAATAAACATACTGTCCTAGTTAACATTTTGAAGGAAATTCCAGTTTATTTACTTGTTACACTTTTATACTTGATGCTAAACTAAGCCGATAATTATAAAATTTTAAAACATATTGTCAGGGGTTCAGAAAACGACAAGGGTAACTTCCACCGGGAAAAATACCGTGCCCAAGATATAGATGACATGTATACAGCGCAAGCGAAGCTGCAGGAAAAAGCGAATTAACAAATTAAAGACAACCTACATCAAATCTGAATAAAATTTTCAGTTCTCATAAAATAACTAAACCTTTTTTCAAGCGAACGTACTCGCAGGTACCAGCTAGCCGTTCATAAATGTTTGACAAAAATAATTTCGCGAAACAAACGAGTCCTTGTACTTATCTTTTTCACAATATGACTCGTAATCTCCGGGGGGTCGTAGGACTAGCGGGAGACGGTCGCCGTCGTATTAAATACATTTACAAAGTATAAACGTCATGTTTTTCTCGACGAACTGTATGTGTAATGAATTAAAATTGCTTAATATTTTCGCTCAAAATGTATGACCATTTTCAAGTAAGCTTAATTTCGTTGTGATCCAAGAATCGAATTTTTTCTAGATTAAAGTATGTCCTTTTCTGTATCCAAACATGTAAAATTTCTTAACAATCGATTAAGCATTTAATGGAAGCCTAACAAAGAAAGTACATATTTATAATATTAGTTAGAATAGACGATTCCTGTATAGCTTTTTTATAGTATGAGTGAAATTAGTAAAGTTGTCTGTACGAAAACAACTTTTAAACGATTAGTCGTCTTATTACAAAGAAGTTAAATATGCGAAGAACAATTGTTTAAAAAAAGTTTGATGACAAAAGATTATCTTACCAATGTTTAGAGATAGACATTATTTAAATTTAATCATTGATTAACACGTGCCTAAGTTGACAGTTTGTTTTTTATTGTATTTTTATTCATCGGAAAAAGAGGTTTTGTAGTAATTATGGACTATGTGGGTATAATTAATTTTAAGGACGTAATAAATTAAACAATTTGCGAGATTCACATGTAAATCACAGCTACTGCTATGTGACAATGTATTTAATGTCAGATTATACTTTTGTTTCAATTTATGCACTTTGATGTACTATATTAAACGTACATATTGCTTATTTTAACAATGGCGTCGTTTCATTTAAACAGAATATCACTATAATAATAACCAATTTTCCTTCAAATAAATAAATAAAAATATTATTCGTAAATTCAAATTGTTTGCAAAATGCATCTGTATGTAACGGAACGTTTTTGAATAATGAGATTGAATTGAACAATGTTATCCAGAGTTGCTTGCATAAAAAACTTCAACCTGATGGCTAGAGACTGCTTAGATACGCTTTTCTAATAAAGTTTTTTAAACATGTGTTCAACAAGGTTTAAAACTTTAGACGTTGTTTAGTAAAACTCGTGTTAAATGCGTGTTCATTTTCATTTTAGTAATAAGACCGTAGATGTTTGACATGAAATATATTTCAATTTTCGAATAGTTTATATAATAACATTGCATACTGATCTTTCATATTGTACCTTTACTAATATTATAAATAGAAATGTAAGTTGGTTTGTTACATTTTCGCACCTTAACTATATTTAACCAAATAATCATGAGATTATAAGAAAAGGAAATAAGGTACATTTTTATCCATAAAATTATTTAAATAATGTGCCATCCCCGAAGGATACGTCAAATCTACAATTAACGTGAAAGAAGCAACGAGCGAAAACTATTCTTTATAAATCTCTATATATCTACAAAATGGGATGTTTTTATATTTGCGGTCGTCGATATACGTGAAATGTGACACACCAAAATGATTTTTCATAAAGAAGGTATCTAAGTTATCAACTTTACTATAACTTGCCATCAGATGACGCTAGGCGTATTTTATTTTATATTGCAGTATAACGCAAACAAAGTCGAGAAACATTGCTCAGTTTCTGTCAAAAGTTTTTATCAAGGACATTCTATATTATATAACAAAGATCAGTAAGGTAGTTGCCAAGTGAGACTCGATGCGGCTGCACCGCTGATTGCTACATTGTGCCTCTCACAATAACTCGATTAGGACCAGACCGATACCGGACATGCTTTTGGTTATAATAACATGGACATTACTCGATAGATCTGTTTAGGGAATATTGATGTCAGTTAAGTTTAAGTTTTCGTTCTGTAGTTGTTAAGAAAAATGATAGGAGTCTGCTATTGTGCACACATCACGTAAAAACTACTGGATAGATTTCGACCATTTCTTTTTAAATTTTACTTGTTAGACACTTGAACTTTGTATAAAAAAGTTGTCATGAAAACTTCATTTAATATAATGCTATTAAAGTTTTAAGAAACTACTATCTTTATAAGCACTACGCATTCAGCGATGTGCGTTTTTTTGCTTCGGAGAAGTGGGACAAGCGGTGAGGTGCACATGCGCAGGAGAAGGGCATTATTTTCAAAGAAATTTTGTAAGCAAAGTATGTTCTTAATAATAATAAGGATTATACTTATGACATCGTTTGTGATTACTATTATTATAATTAAGAAATGGGCAATATAAAAAATCCAATATATATATTTATTCTTATCCATATATTACCAACGAGTGTCCACCCCCCAATTAGGTGAGTGGAGAGCTACCCAAGCACAAAGGCGTAGATAATGGTCAGTTAACTTAGTTCCGAAGATAGTTCACTTAGAACCAACTAGACTTTATCAAGTTGCAATTAAGTTCACCGTCTTAATTGAATATTCTCACGGTCCTCTCACAATTACGATCTCCGGAACTGGACCATATCGATCGTGGCTTTTAGTACTCTCTGGGTTACGGAATAAGTCATTTGTGTAAATTTTAAACTGTATGGGAGGAGTTTTTGGCGCGAACTTGGTCTGTCGTATTTATATTTTATTTATAATCTTGTGTTATTTGACTCCTTATTTTGTAATATTAATGGCATATGATGTAATATAGTTCGGTTATTGTTCACAAGTTGTTGGAAAATATCACCACGCAGCATACATTCTGAGATGACACAAACACTCCCTGGAAAGTGCTAACAAAGAGGCCACCATTTTGTGAGAAAATTAAAATTATCCGAAGACACTTGTGATACTAGTTACCTACTTATCAATGGCAGTAATAATCTACTAGAAGATTGGTGACCAAATAAAAAAGAACGCATATGCAATATTTACGTGAAAGCATTACTAACAAACAAACTTTGTTCGCTTTTATAATGTTAGTTTCGATTAACCAGTACTAACAGCGTCCATCGTCCACCACCTAGTGGAAGTCGGACGTAGGACACTAAAAATATCATAATCATAATTTTACAAAACTAATTGGGTGCTTCCCCGTATATTGAAGACAGTTTTGTTCACTTTACTCTTAAGCTATAAGTTTAATCTAAAAAGACGTCTGATTCATGCTAATTGATTTTTAATAGAGCGATCGAATAGTATCACAACCTTTATGAAATTATGACTTAAGGATTTTTAATTAATTTTCAGTTTGACGTTATAACGTCTTATAAATTGATGAACGCCGGCTGCACGCAGCGTAAAAGTATGACTCATTGTCACGTTCCGCCTGAGCCGAGCGTGCAAGTGAGAGCGTGGAAAAAGTGATAGAGAAGCGCGATCGGCCTAAGCGTTCGGCATGTGATGTATCTATCTCTCTTCTACTCCATCGGTAATTCAGTGATAATAATTCAATGCAATTCATAAAAGTATACAATTTTCCATCAATGTTTTCTAATGAATATGACGTTATCACGTAAAATTATCGTCCATAAGTCGACTTTACAGACAAACAATTTATTTTTCTTTTTTTCACCATATCTCAAAAAGTGCAAAAATTTACACTCTTTTACGTTGGGTACTTGTGACATATAATGGTAAGATGCTAGTGTGACATTTTCAGAACGAAAACTTAACAACGATAATCATGATATATTAATAGTTTTAGGTTGTTACCCGTACATTGAAAATAGTTTTATTGAATTTACTCTTAAACTATAAGCCCAATCGGAAAAGTGTATTGATGCATTTCTATTACTTTCTACGAGAGGAATCGAATAGCGTTTAAAGTTTTGTAAAATTACGACTAATATTTTAGTTCCCTACGTCCGACTTTGTACTATAGAGATAAATCATCGTGCGGCGTTAGTATATACCGATCTTTCGATTGTCGCCGTAGTTTTCGATTTATATCGAGCTTGAGGCAGCAAAGCACAAAACTATCACTTCAAAGAATAAACATATTTAAGTTTGTGATATACATAGAGAACATTTCATTTTTATTTCTTTGTAACGACTCAATATAAGAATCTAAACTTATCACATGAGTTTTATTATGGTCATTAAAGTAGCTCCATAAATGAAGTTGTAGAATTTTGATTTTATGTTTATTACCTTAAAGATTCGAAGGCGTTCGGTAGGGCGTTCGATCATAGTGATAAAAGTCAAAGGTACCAAGTCAATAAGGATTTTGATCTTAAAAAAGGGCACGTGTAATTCAGTAGAGTTCAAGTTTTTTTAGGAATACGTATATCAGTTACGTGTAAGAGCAAATTGGATCGTAAAGATTTTTTATAAGCAAGCTAAATACAATCAATTAGTAAAATAAATAAAATATAATCATGACAAATACACTACTCAATTAACGCCATTCAATAAGAACATGCAATATTCCTAGATGTTTGGCCGCTTTGCCAAGTTGTAAGGGAGTTATATGCGAACAAAGGTACTGGATAGTCCTTACTTGGCGACCAGACGGCAGAAGATTTTCTTGAAAAATTATACGCACTTACGGTCCCAGACTTCCGATTTCCTATGACCTAAATATGTAGCTCATGCTTCTGACACTAGATGACCTGTATTGAGGCAGTAGTCACTGTAGCTCTCAATGAGGTAATTGGAAGGTAGGACCATGCGAAAGTGTCGTCACCAACAACATCACCTCATACCAAGAGCAAACTCGTAGTCCAAGGCCTAAATATCATTTGGTCTCGTCTCTTAATATCGTTAGAATCTAAATAATTTATTCCAACTTTGTTTCCATATAGGCTTTACTTTTCATGACGTCGCTTAGACGTACTTTTATGTTGTTCGATCATATGCGTTTTATACATACTTTCCGTTCTTTTTATCTTAGAAACGTTGCGTGAATAAAAGTTAAATATAAAAAGTAAAAATTCTTTTCTCTTAATAAAAAAATACCATAATGGAACAACAGTTATTTGGGCGTGTAGGATTCTTGATGTCCGCTGCGTAGAGCTACTATCCTATAGGTTAAAATCATTAGCGTAGATTAAGATTATGGGTTTGTATCTACAATTAAAAATGGACATCCAAGACTAAGTGTGATAATATCTTCGCCCATAACGTCACTTGATGTCACATGAGATTAAAATTAAATATATTTTCGTTAAAGAAACGTACGAGAAGTGATTTTCAATAATGTATTCAGAACAGCCGAAAACATGACTGTCTGACCAGACTTTTTTTAACAATCTTCGAATTTATTTACTCAGGTGACATCGAAATGGAATAGTAAAATGGATTTACACTGGCTTTCTTTATAATACATTTGGACATACTTGGTCGAGTCATGGTGGTCGAGTGGATTGACCGGTGGAATATTAATCTAATGTCCGCAAGTAAGAACCCTGGCATGTACCAACGAATTTTTCGTAATTTGCGTACATTTACTAATTTAAATGTGATGGAACCTGAGAAATGGTGTGGTAGTAGCACTGGATGGGGGGAAACGTAGAACTGTTGGATTTCTCAGAGTTTGAAATCGCCAATACGTCGTGGGCTGGCGTGGTGATTATGACAATAATTTCCTTCGGGAAGAGGCCTCTGGCCCTATGATCTAAAACGGCAACTGAATTTATATTCTGTCAATATTTTTGAAGATTTCCCTTCTGTCTTTTGTCTCACTCACTCGCTCTTGTATATCGAGATTTTTAATCCAAAGGTTTTAACTTTTCAGTGCTTTTCTTTAAGCATCCTCTTTTATACAAGTCTTGCCGTAACGACTACAAGTATTTATTTGTATAGATTCGATCGTAAATTCCGAAATGTCTAATACCAAATATTATTTTATAATTAATCCTATTAATAATAAATTAATGTGCTTGTTGTTTGTTCGGGTTAAACCCAAAATTAATGCTCAGATTTTAGTGAACCTTTTATAAATAGACAAAGATCTTTTAAGATTAATTCAGCTTTTTCGTGGGAACTAAGCAATAATGATAAAACTTAATAGAGATAACTTAAACCAATAAAAACGATAAAGGGGTAAAGTAGTAGTAACAAAATCATATGTTACAATTTAAAAACAAAAGACATCTTACCATTAATTCAGGTAAAACGCGTAGATCACATGAAATAATAAAACCTGAACGACATCACGAGAACCAGTTATAAATAAAATCAACCAGGGCCTACCTATTTGAAGTTTAAAGGTATTTTTCCAGTCTGTCTCAAAGTACTAAGCACTGGGAACCTTCACTGTATCTGTACCTCTTTTAGTAGATAATGTGTAACAAATTGGCGCAGTTGCCACTTGTAAGCATTTATACTAAAAAGCCGCTTTCATAACCCTCTGGAACGAGGTATAGACTTAAGCGGGAGTGAAATTAGTGGTCATGTTTTAAGTACCTTATACCGGCGGCTTCGACCGCACGAAACTTTTAATACAGTACTTATAATATATACTGGTGTTGGGCATTTTAGATTTAGCTAAAAATAGTTCAATCGTTTCCGAGATTAGCGGAAACAAACAGACAGACAGATATACAGAAAAAATTGTAATATACGCTTTTAATCATTTTATAAAAATCTGTTGGTGTTAATATTAAAAACAGACACTTCAATTTTATCTATATGTATAGATTATTAAAGAGATCGATCTAAATTACACAACCGAATTATTCTTTAGGTACAATATTATTAGTGCACTTAATGAATTTATACATTTTATTAGAAAATCTATTAGTTTGCTACCAATCATAAATAACGCAATACTACAGCACGCTATTATATTATTATTATATATTATTATTATATTTGCATAAATATTATAAAACAAAGTTCTCTTTCACATTTGTCTATGTGTTCTCTTAGTTCTTCAAAACTACGCAAGGGGTTTTGATGCGAAAAAAAACCGCTTGTACATATAATTACACTATAAGTTTTGTTATTCATTAATTCACATCAGCTTGCAAGGAACCCACTTCAGAGGCATAGGTCTCTTCCCGAAAAAAGATATGGTCATAATTACCACACTAGCACCCCACGTATTAACGATTTCAAAGTCTGAGAAATCCACAGTTCCATATTTTTCCACATACGGTGATAGTACAAAAACATTCTCAGGTTGAGATTTTTCAGGCTTTTCCCCTTCACTGTCAGTCGAATTTAAATTAGTAAATGGTCGTGTATTCTGAAAAAATTAAATTGATATTCCATAGGTAAAACCAATTGACCATTACGACTTAGAAGTCGAGTTCAAAGATTTATTATAGGACGACAACTCGTTTGCTTTCTTATGATTTGTACCACAGGCCATAGGCGGCGCGGCGCGTTGGACGTAGTACTTATCTATAGGCGCGACTACACCTGTTCGTCAGGCCTTTGCGTTCACCGCTCCGATTGTCAAACTCTTACGACAACGAGCGCCGTTTATGTGGTGGAGATGCCTTTACTAACATAATGTACTTTTTGTTTCTGGCTTTTACTCGGCCTATTAATTCACTGATAATAATAGGTATACAGGTTATCAAAATATAAACTATAATAATTTTTATTGCAATTCTGTTACACAAATAAAAGATGGCCCTTATCCTTTGGTTAGTATATCAGTTACATCTATAATATAAAAATGAATCGCTAAATGTGTTGCTAAGCGCAAAACTCGAGAACTGCTGAACCGATTTCGCTAATTATTTTTTTAGAATATTCCTTGAAGTACGAGGATGGATCTTACAGAGAGAAAAATAAAAAAAATTACCTGGAACTGTCTTAAAACGACACTTTTCTATACTCCCATACAAATGATTCGTAATAATACTTAAAAGTCAATTTGAACTTTAATACCATACGATAAAGTTTAAGTGTTAGTGGAGAGGTTCCGGGAAGGCAAAACAATTGAGTGACGTTAGTATCGTAAAAATATGAATGTCAATATTTATACGGTGGTCCCGAATAGCAGAATAAGTATTAAAAAATCGACTGTTAGGCGTTACGAAGTTCGCCGGGGTCAGCTAGTATATTATAAATGGAAGCATTAACAATTTTCCTAAGTCTGGGTGTACATTGTGTCCATTAATTGTATGTTGGACTAGAATTTGCTCGCGACTTTGTTTGCGTTGATATGGTTTTTGGTAATAAAATATGGCCCATTATACTCGCTGATTATGCGACTCTTTCAAACTTTTTCTTTCATACAAACCTTGTCCTGACAAAAGTGACAATTACATTCATAACAGAAAAAGTAGTCAAATAAGTGCAGTCTTTCTGAAGTGATGCACATATATTCGATGCTGATACATTGGATTTTTTTATTATAATGAGGACACTATAGTGAAAGGAATATGCGTTGCACGTATCGTGATTTTATGTGTGAGCAATGTAAAGATATAACTATTGGTTGTTATACAGTTCCTAATTATTCGCACCTTGTGATAAAACTGGCCAAAAATTGTTACTCTCAATACTAGAGCCTAGGTTCGTTCCTCGTAGTGGCGTCCTCGAGCTTACGCGATACAGTAACTCACCGTCCTCGCACTTCACGCGGTGCTCTATAGACGTGCATACCCACATACACGTGCACAGTTGGAGGGTTGTTATTTTTTCCCCACTAGTCGTTTGGTTAGTGTTAGTATTAGCCAAATTTCCAGATTTGAAATACATGTATGAGTTGATGAGACATGCGTGAGAATGTATGTATGAATAGTTAGCTAGCTTGGTTACTTTAGCTTGATGCGCGTATGTTGTAATGTACACCAACAGCTCAAGTCGAGATCCCACTGCACCTTGTGCTCGTTGCTCAATCGGGTGTGTGCCTTATGCGCTCCCCTTAACAGTCGATGAAGCCGTAAAGGCCCCACATGGCTAACAGCCTATGTCAGTTAGTAAAAAGAAAAAAAAAAACTCTCACTAATATTAACGGACAATAGTTAATCAAACGCAGAATAGTAACAAGCTCTCTGCCATAATAAAGGCTACATGTAATAATATAATGTCGCTTATCATATCAATAATTCACTTTTATTAGAGAATTGTTCGAATAAATAAACAACAAAGATATATAGGACCATAACATACAAAACTGGGCGCTTACACTCATTATTTGAAACCTTATCCGTATGGAGTTTTGACTCACAGAATAATATTGTGTATACCTTTTTCACGTTTTTTTTTTTGAAGGTATATTCTAATCTGAGCTGTCATCGGCGGTAACAGAAATAACTTGGAATATGAAGGCAGGGGTCTAATGAGACAAAGGGTTAATGAGAATAACAATGGCCGAGCAGTAAAATATTGGATTTATTCACGTTGGACGGTGCGGCCAATGATCTGATAACACGTCGATGCGTCATTAAGGTCAAGCTCTCTTGTTTAAATATTATTAAAAATTTTCTTAAAAACTACAAATTAGTAAACATGTAAATTACACACGCACTACGTATTTATTGGTTTATGATGAACCGATGATTATAAACAAACTGAAACATTAATTAGAAACGAGATTATTATTCAAACATTCAGTACATTTAAAACGTATATTGGTTTAGTATTCATTTATAATTTATGTGATTTGATCTATCTTTTACTATAAATATAATTAAATCGTAATGAGAAATGTAATAAAATTCGTAAATCGAGTTAATTTTGAATTATGTACCTTCTCAATATTTTATGTTTGTATATCTTCTACATATATATATGTAAGTGATATGAAATTAGTCCCCCTGTTGTGTATTCCTTATCACTAAAAATCTCAAAAACATAGATATAGATCAATTTTTATTATAGTTTTACTTTTTAAACACTTGATCCTTATCTAAAAATAAAAATAACACGATAGCTTCATAAGGTTAATAAAGTTTAAAAAAAAGTCATTATTTTTAAACTACTCGTTCAGTGATTGTATTTACTTGCTCGAACTGAGTAAATATTGTTGCGCCTTTTTTTGGCTCTATACATAAAATGTTTAATAACGATAATAAGCAGTGGAAATTAAATCGTAGATGTAATTTAGTTTTACATAATTGTGTATATTAAGAGATGTCAATTATTGTTCAATAACTCGTCCTACAGGGCGCCAGACGTTGGTAGCGATGAGGTACTCATGATGTTAACGGGGGGCAGGTGATACAGTGGCGAAAGGAAAACGACACGTTACACCAATCCGCTAACGTCTGTCGCTAACCAAGAGGGTCACGCACGAACTTGTTAGATTATAGGACTATTGTCTATAAGTGAAACACTTAATTTCAGATTTACTGTATAAATTTCTGCAGTTATACTAAAATTAGAAGATTGAAAAGGATTAAAAGAAAATACAATAGTACTTCGTTAAGATATTTGTTGCAATACAGTCTTAGTAAATAATAAGTACGAAAGAAAAAAGGGAAATAGTGACGAACACGCTATTTAGTCTCATTTTGTATGATGTGTTAAGTGAAATATATAAAGATAGAATACCTTGATAAGTAGGTTATATATCTTTATGCTTTTCTAGATGAGCTTGGTAACAGTTATACAATTTAGTGAAGGCAATTTAAAATCGACAAAAATGTTACAGGATTTAAGTATCTAATATTACCATATTCACCATAAAAACGATTCTATTAGTTTCGATAAAACCCGTAATTCCCATAAAATATCAAATTCGCAGTCAAGAGAATGAAATCGCCGATACAAGATAGTTTTAAAACATTATTTTGTATTTTTTAGATAAGATTCATCATACCCTTAACAAAGCACCGCGCTGCGGTCACAATGATCAAATTTCGTTTTTATTGTTAATCCGGGCCACTAAATGAGCAGCCGCATATAGTGACCACTAAACAACGACTCAGGCCGGTGTAAATTGAGAAAAAATAAACCCATCGGATTCCAGAATCCGATGAAGATTATCATCGGTTGTACGATTTTATTCAAATAATAATAATACAGAGACGGTAATTACGTGGTATTATTTGCTGACGGTACGTTCGGGCAAATGGAATGTAAATGTTATCGATGTTACAATACTGAAGGAATATATGAATTTAATGCAAATAGTTGTCATCAAGTAGTCGAAATTCGACCGGAATTAATTATTTTTGTATATTTCAATGTTGTTGAGATATTTTTGATAAAGAGTGTATAAATATTGTCTGCTCACGGCTTCGCTCTGATTTAATGTGGTCCGTATAAAATGAACAGTTTCCAAAATGTTGTACTGATAATATTAAAGCTCAATAAGAGGTAGCTAGACAAAAACTAAAGGAAAGCGCTTAACAAATTTATGTGAAAAAGGTACTGAACTGTTGGAAAGACGCAAGAAGACGAGTGCAGAGCCTTTTATATTGCAAGCCAAAAAGCCCCGGACAACCCTTGGAACTGGTAACCTAGGTATTAGTTAAAATTTGCTTATCAATAACCCATGTTATATGTTGGCTAAATTAAGCAATACATTTTTGATATTATAGTAATGTCAAATTTCACCTCAATCTGTTCACAGTCGTTTTTGAATGAAATAGTAACAAACATCTATTCATCTTTACAAATTTTTCCATTAATAATATTAAAAGTAAGATGAGATAGATAAATGTAAGAAAATAAAATAACTGATAACAATAATAGAAATAATAAAGATTAAATTAAAATAACAATTATGGTAAGTATAGACGGTTATGTACTCATATGTATACATATATTTTCGTATCGTGACTTTGAGTGTAAATAACATTAGATGTACTCCCTTTGACCTGTATTACCTGTGTTAAATTCCAAAATTACTGTAAAACTCCTATAGAAAAGTGTAATGGTATGGAGCTTAAATCGTTCATCTTAACATTAAATCGTACATGTAAAAAATTCTCACCACATATTTAAAAGGCCAGCAACGCACTTGCGACTCCCCTGGTGTTGCTAGTGTCTGTGGACGGCGGTGATCACTTACCATCAGGTGACCCACCTGTTCGTTTGCACCCTATAATATAAAAAAAATCTATATCTACCAGTAAAAATGTTATCGAAATCGGTTCAGCCGTTTCAGAAATTGTCTGAGACAAACAACAAACACTTCAATGTTATTTATATGCATGGATTGATATTGTAAATATGCAAATAAAGCACTCAAGAACCGCAACAGTCTATAGATTTGTCAACAGTAATCGGGACCATTAGCGGCAATTAGCAGCGAATGTCACTTATCAGTGGAGGTAGATTGAAGCAATGCGTACATTACATTGAATACAGTACATCGAATCCTGTTTTGTTTAAAATAAATCATATGTTTTTAGTGATTGGAGTACGAAATACAGTAATATTCAACATATATAAAATACCAGTCTGCATGTCTTTGTAGTCCTTTTCTTCAGAAACAGTTTTTCTGATTTTTATTTGTACTTATTATCTGCTCATCTGGATTGTACTTAGCTACATTTAGACCTGATATATTTTATTATTTCATTTCCAAATCTAAATAATAGGAATATAACTTTAACGTGTTTTTTATTTTTTACTTATTGTGAAAAACCTTATTGCAAATGACTTAGAATAAGTTTTTATCAAGAAATGTCTGTCTGTTTACTTTTTGTGCACGCATCGTTGCGTGTACTTAAAGTACAACGTTTATATATTTATTTCATTTAAATCGGTTCAGAATAAACCAAAATTAAAAGTGCGTGTGCATCATTCAAAACTACTGGATAAATATCGATCAAATTTTTTAGATTTATTTTTAGACACTTGGTTGTCATTTAAGAAAAATTTACAACATCTTAATTCAATATGAACTTATTGACATTTTTAGAAACTACGATCTTTATAAGCACTATTCGTTGAACCATGTATGAATTGGAGCAAGAGTGTGGCGAGTAAGCGCAGGAGAAGGTTGTAAATGGATAATATTGTTCACAATAAAATTTTGTAGCGAATTATATTTTTGTTTTCAATTTTTTCATTGTTTTTTCGTCTGTACATAAGCTATACTGGTAAGATAAAAATAACACTGACGAAGTATCGGGTATCAGTTAGTAATATAATAAAATGCCAGTCATAGATAAATATTTAAAATAATCTGAACAGTGTATGAAAGAAATTTAATGACAGGTAATCTAGACAACTAATCATGTAGTAACACTGAACGAATAACATTGAATAGGCCATTTGAATAACACTGGATAGGTTATACGGATAATAGATGCAATATATGACGACTCTAAAAATTATTTGTGGCCACAAGAATCGCCATTGGAAGAATCCATATTTAAATTATTAAAAACTTCACCACGACCCAATTGTTTTCGCAAGTATAAAACAACTGCCAATTCTGATGCGTTTGTTCCAGTAATGTAAACAGGCAGGAGAGTCAGTAGCAAGGGGTATGCGGGTGTGCGTGCACAGGTGACGGCACAATGTGATGTTGTATATCACATTAACATTGTGTTCACTACCTGGACGTTGTCTGGTGTTGTACATTTGCAGACATCTTTTGGACTGTATACATGGCGGTGAGAAGTAACCATTTTCTTATAATATCTAAACAAATGTTAAGTTTGTTCTTAGCGTAATCTTTTCACGTAATTTCACATATTTATTTGAGCATGCCACAACTACTGCACTTATAAGAATAGGACTGTGACCATATGATGCAGAATTTTTGGTGGATGTTTCTAGGTTACTTATTTTTTGTATTTGTTTGACGCTTTGCCATATCATTAGTGTCCAACGAAGTCGGCAGGAATCAGCTAGAATAATATTAAAGGATATAACTATTCTTTGTCTGATGTTAACACAGTTCCGTAAACTAACTACATTTTGACCATGTCAAATGATGGCAAAACGTGTTGGTTTTGTAGGCTCAATATTCATAAGTAGTTATAAATTTATTTTCGTGAACTGCATCTTAGAAAACGCTTTAGTTATAAATTTACTATACTTCAAGACTCATAGAATATTTTTCCAAGTTTATAGATAAAACCTCTCTCTGTTCCCCTTTCTCATAAATATTTAGAATGCTAAAATCAGCATACTGTTTTTCACGGCAATGGGTTTAGAAGTTTAGTCGAGTATATCAACGATTTTCTTTTAGAAATTCGGATGTAACTAATTGAAATACAATTTGTAAATAACAACTAACGTGACAATGAAGATCAATTTCGAGAAATGTTTTCATTGTGATTCCAAGTGATAATTTATTACAGAAATAGATGTTATGATGGTATTCGTATCTCAAGTGAAACATAAATGATACCAAATCTGAAAGGAAAACTATTTCAACCCATTAAGACTTGTTATCATGCATGTATTTGATCAACGGATGACGAAAGAAACTAGTAAAGAATACTACTTATGTTGGATTTGTCAGCTACAAACTAGTTAAAAACAGATCGATTAACGTAACTTGGAATAGACATGTCGTGAGAAGAAATGATAGTCATACGATTAGAAGAGAAGCAATTCTAAAGAAGAACGCATAAAAGAGTGATGTTAGAAGTGCGGATAGAAATAACCAAAAAGGTTTCTTCTTTTCTAAATGTTTACTTCTCTGGGATAGTAGCAAGAAGAAGTAGCAGCAGAAATAATAAGAAAGATCGTAGATTACTGTAGTAGTTAATATTAATTACTCTCGTCTTAGTGTTACATTTTATAACTAGCTATTAGCCAAAAACGTGTACGAAAAAAATCGACATGTAAGCCGGCCTTTATATCATTGTGTCGGCATTATCCATTGAAAAGAGCTACCTATTGTTATTTCACTCTGATATAAAACAATACGTAAAGCTTTTCGCGTTGATTTGATCTTTTATTTGCTCTTCCCGTGCCTTTGTGACTCGCCGCGATGGCGTTTTATCTTAGCGCAACTCATTAAGTATTGTCATTTTTTTTCTTCTTTATTGAATATTTTTATTGCGGGAATTAACTTGGTGACTCTGTATTATAAATTACCTCTATCAAATAATTTAGTGCCATGTGCCCATATGAATATAACTGAAGTAGTTAAAATTCTATTATTATTTTTTACTAATTAGACCCTTGTGAGACACCAGTGTGCATGAACGTTCAAGCGCTTTTCAGTCCAAGAGCTTTTGAAGTAACGGGCTATTGATCTATCATTGTTCACAGATATATTATATGGTTAATTTCACAAACGAGGTTTTGTATGAGAAATAGATGGTCATATTTTATACAATTATTGTGATTTGTCTCTTTTTTCGTGATAATCACATTAGTAGAACAAGTAAAATTGTTTCATGTATTATATGTTATTTCGTTATATTATTTTTGAGTTTTATGGAGTATTTTGTGCACTATAAATCAGGGATTATAATTAATTGCTTTCATGTATAAAGTAAAGTATATTATTTTAATGACTTAACTTATTCCGGCGTTTTTTTTTGGAATCAGCTTCATTAGAATATTTCCACTAACTAGCGGTAGAACCGAAGTCTGCGTAGTCGGTAGCATTCGCAAGCGCTTACTACACGGTAATCATGTGCATCTTGTAATTCTATTTTATTATTAATTATGTATGTATTATGCAATGAATATTAAAGGCTACCAGTTTATTTATTTTTTAACAAATGTATCTTGACGCTAGTTGTGAATAAGTAAAAAAAAATGCTGTTATGTGCATATAAAAAATCTTTACTTATTATTATTATATAGACCATCAATTGATGTATCATCTATTTAGTTGAAACCATTTCTGAAGTAGATTCAGATATATCTACAATATCGTATAACATAGTAAAATTGGTAAAATATAGAACCGTACAATTGAAAAAATCTTATAAATATTAATTGTATCCAACTATCATGTTTGGAAACTTCTTAAGGAAATGTATGTTGGCAATGGTCTGGAATAGCTGCATGAAAAGACGAATGTAGAAATCTTGGAGAAGCTTCAGTTGTAGTAAGGCGAATGCTAGAATTTAAGAGAAATAATATGATAATTGGAAAACAAACATATAGACTGTATGGGATATCTCATTAAATAAATAGACTATAATAGAAGTAATATTATATATTCCATTGTAGTTAATAAAGGATTTTTAATAATTATTTTTTTATTTCACATTTATTATCGTCTTTGATTAATTTTAAACCAATCAAAGTTCATATAATTAATAACAAAAATCACATGTTTTCAAATATTTATTTCATTTTTCATTACTTATGCTATATACTTATTACCTTACTGTTGTGTCATCGTTGCGACTTATTATATATTTTTAATATCGTATAGAGACCGTGACCACTGTTCTTCATACTAGGACATTTAGAAAAAACTCAAGGAACAAACGAAGCCTACAGACAGAAATGCAGATTTATTAATGTAGATAACTTACGCATATACCAGAAGGCAATACTCAAACAAGAATATTAAATGTAATAAAAGAACATCGTTTAAGATGATTCAAAATACCTTGATGTTTTTTCTTTGTAACAAAACGACCGCTGCCAAATCACGTTTCATTTCTTATAAGCGACAATTTTTCGTTTTATGTTTCGTTCATTAACATTATCCGAACGATATATAGTCCGAAGATAGGATTATAAAAGCTAAAACAAAGGTTTATCTTAGTAACAAACGTCGCTCAATAAAAAGTGCGTTGAACTCGAGACACGGTAGTAACATGTATGAGAAATGTCGATGCATCGTTTGGAACTATATAGAGATGTACAAAACTTCCAAAAAAGTTCTGTCGCTATGAAACATATTTTGTTTTATGTAATTTGATCAGAATTATGTTATGTTTACCTGTAAATTAATTTTTTTTAACAAATCAACTAATTGAGTTTCTGTATCAAATAAAAACAGAATTTTAGTTATTACTAGCTGCCCACCTCGACTTTGTACGAGCCTCTTAGCGAAGAAAATGAAATACAAAAATACAGCACTACCATGTAATGTCAATACTATCAATATTTATGTAGATGTCCCTAGTGTCTTCTATCTCAGTCACTCATTTAATTTTTTGTATGTCGTAATGTATGTAAAGAAATCTTGTTCTAAACAAACAAGATAAAAATAATCCCAACGATTTTAAATGATACATACATTCAGAAATTGATTATTATTTAATTAGATACGTGGAATAAGTTACTCGAGTGTAATTGATGGTAAGAACAAAGCAATTTCAAAACAACGGCGAATTTCGATAGCTCTATAAGCCATCGACACTCGTGTCTTTTATGATGAGCCTCCGAGCTATTCGGCTGTCGGGTATTTTGTGACAAATCTCGAAACAAGACAATCTTAAGATTTACTGTAACGACTATATGACCCCGTACATGTTGGCTGCGATTCAGGCAGACATAATTACACACATTTTTATTAATCTTGCAATGTTTATAGATGCCTACTTATCAGATATCTGATTTAAGTGCATACATATATTATTTTACCCACAGTGTTTCCTTTATACATTAAAATATCATATTATTAATTTCGACTATGTACTTAAGTATTTTTATTCTATTTATTTCTTCTAACTATATTACATTTAACTGATTTTAATTGATAGTTTATTCCGTATGTACCATGACTTGCATTAACTTTTAATCGAAAAGTCAGCACTGCGTACTTCCTATGATACTTTAGCATATGCTCAACTAGATAACCATTCATAATACCAGGATGCGCAGTTATTTGACTACATTGGTATATGTTTTTATATATTTAATAGTATCGTATATTATGAATGAATAATATAATTTTTTTCTTTTTTAACCTTCCATATACTATCACCCAACAGAACATTTTGACTCAGTCATCGCTCTTCCTATTAACGCAATGCAAAGTCATATAAAGATCAACCATAAAATGATTAATTTATCACAATATGCCGTTCCAGATTATCAAAGAATTTGATAGTTGACTTCATATTCGACAAGCTCTAAATATCGTAGGAAATGACCGAAGCTTTATACAACCGCATCAATATCAATCAGTAATCACTGACTATCACGTAATCCACAGGTACGTTTACTTTCAGTCGCATTAAAAAATACGTCGTCGTTATCAGTAAGTTCTATAACCAAAATGATAATCACACTATTTCATCCAAACACACGAAGGTAACAACTCTATACATATATGAAATCAATCGTGTGAAGTGAGCCGACCAGTGTGTAGCGATAATGCGGGGACAAATACAAATTGATAAACAAAAAGAAATACATTACATACATACACGCTTATATTTCTTGTATAGTATTGAATATGGATAGTGGTTGAGTGAATGTAAATGTGCTGGGAATGTTCCAGCGTGTTTTGTTCTAAAAAATCTATTATTTTTAATACTTAAGAATTCCGTCAAGTAATTTGTAAAACTACATCCAGTTCGATTCTTAGACATTGTCTTATAGAATGCTTAGGACAATAGATTGAAATAACGTTATATATAATAAATAGCTCTTATCTCTTTGATATTTTCGAAAGTGCTAGATACTTCTAAGCTATAATGTGACCAAAGATTTTAGCGCTAGGAGGAAAATAATCCACGTTGTTAATTTCAAAGTGGTCACTTTAGCGATTCAAATGAATCGTATAACATATATTTATCGCCAACGAGACCAATTACCTTACAGAATCGCCTATCACTTCCTACCAAGTTGAGTCAAATAAATGGCAGCGTCGCGCGAAACAATTGGCCGGTGAACAAACGGACGCATCAATGGGAGTTGTTAACTACCTATATATACTGCGAATGGTACAAATAATTGCAAAATCGTGCGTATTTACTCTGTAATTCATCCTTTCAAACCCAACCTATTACGGTTACAAGTATTTAATTGAAAAAAAAAGGAATTATATATTTTTAGGCAACTTGGAACGAGCGTGAAAGAGTTTTGTGAGTTTTAATAGTATTGTGAGAATACTCCAGTAAGAGTGTAGTAACGATGGTAATAATACGGACATAGAAAAATACATGGATTAATCCACGTGTTTATATGAATTTAAAGAGCCTTTATGCTAACTTTATTCTGCGACTACATAAAACGACCGAAATGGGGTTAACTATTAAATTAATAGTAATTGTTGATTCATAACTCAGACGAAAAATGGCAAGCAACTGAGATTTGATGTTTTCATTGGATTTAACATTTTAATGGGATAATTGTAAGTACCTACATAAGAATAATCAAACATTTTTTTTTAATATAATATGTAATGTATATAATCGTAAATTAATTTAATTTCATAATTAATTAGTAAATTTAAACATAATTAAATAGACTCTAGTTATTAAATTATACTTTTTATACTTAAAAAAATAAGTAAGTGATCTATTAATGGTATCTCCTTACTTTAAAAGTGATTAGTGCCTTTTGTAAACTCCGAAACGGTGGAACCTATTTTGTCGGGAATTTTGCTGACAGATAGCTAATATTATAAGAAGTAACTAAAGCAATTTTTACTTTAGAAAGAGAATATAGGGCTCCGTGCAAATATAACAAATCAAAGAAACAGTGTGTAAGACCGCAGCGCACTTCCACGCGCTATTTTATTATGACCAATTTATTTTTCTAATTTCCACGCGGATGAAGTCACGAGTAACAGCTACTTGTATATAATTAAAAATATATATTTTTAGTAATACAACTCCTATTAAGTTCATCAAAAATTGTTGTATTCTGTTAAACGAAGCTATTATAAAAAGTTATACATAAAAATATACTTAGCTTGTAAATGAAATTAATTGATCTACATTTTTATCATTACGTTTTTGTAATCCGCTTATATATGTTTTGTTTCGTTTATAATCTTTGTGGTATTATGCCAGTGTCACGTGATCTATTTAACGATAACTGTCTACCGATTCTGTATTTTGCTGTCGCACTAGTCTTAGTATATTTCGTTGTCGACATTAGTTGAATGGTTAAACGCACATAAGTACGAATGTCTAGCTAAGTATTTTGAACTCATCTTAAGGACAATTAATAAGAAATGTAAATGAAACAAATCACGTGTTCTTTTTTAACATACTTGTTTCAAATACTCACGCAGTCCATTGTTCTTGTTTCTTCAGTCTTCTTTAATTATTGATAGAAATCATATTTCAGCGCACTTTGGCAGTAAAACAGACCCGTATGCCATCACGGCAAACGGCATGACGCTTTCTTACGGTATCATTTCTCTTCTACGCCACCGCTTTCGATTCCCTTGTTAATATACGCGTGTATACTACACACTTTTATGTGTGACCTGTGTACCTTTTCTATATAAGTATAGTATACTTGACAAGTTATTGTTTGTATATATTTCGTGTAAAATATTATTCTTTTTAAAGTGATTCGAACTGATGATAATATAATTTATTATCTTACACCATATTATCTTTATTAGTTATAGATTTGAGTATTAAATTAAAAGTTTCACATCTGCTGGGCGTCCCGTGACATCAAACTTTGTTTTTGTGGTTATAGTTTTGATCTTGCCATGATGCGTAGTAAGAATACATTATGTTTTTTTTTTTTTCGAACTGACATACCCTGTTGGCTCATTTGGCCTCTACAGATTCACCGGACTACTAAGGGGAGCGCTTATGGCACTCACCCGTTTCGAATACATCATACAAATAAGAATCGGTAAAAAGATGAAAATACAAGGAAGGGTATTGACCAGAGTAATAGATTTTATCTCCTAATGTTGCCGCAATGAGACTTATGTTACTGTGGGTAAAATAGTAGGATTTTAATAATGTCTCTAATACATATTTGAACAATGTTGTATTTTATATTGTGTTAAGTGCATATATATAATCTACCACACTGTGAAGCTAGTTTTACTCTTCATATAAAAATTACGAAGTTATTGAAGAGACTTCAATCATAGCCGCGGGCGAATGTAAAATAATGAAACGCATACCATTTCAAAAAGTAATTTCCTAGTATAACAGATAATTGTATGGTAGTTGTGCATAGACACGTGCTGCCAATTAGTTTTACAGCGTATAATAATACGGCGGTAAACAATTATTAACTGTTCATCGTGAATTATCATATTATATGAAATTTAAGCACTCAAGTTATTTTTTTTTTTGTATATACTAAAAAAAATTGAATCACAGATTATATGTACGCGCATCACATCAGAACGGCTCCTTATATTTGACAAATTCTTTTTGATGCGTTTATAATTGTTAGGACAAGGTTTGTATGGAAGAAAATGTTTGAAAAATTGCATGGAAAAGAGGAAATTTTGGGTTAAAGAAATTAGGCATGGTGGTAGAGTTAATTCTAAACTCGATTAGCTAGATATTCAAGTTGGAAATCTGTTGACAAGCATTTGTTGCTGTATTCCGGAGGTGCACCTGAGAGCATTTTCTACCTTTAGCGTATTTACCATCTTAGACCACATCGTCATTTGATATTGTGGCCAAATGCTTATAAAGTATAAAAAAAAAACAATATCGTAAACCGTAGTTAATATAATCTGTATTAACGGATCGTTCAAATACACTCCCAAACGTACTCATTATAATATTATCTTAGAATGTAGAATTAATTCTATGTATAAGTACATTTACAGAAAAGACCGAATGCTCCTATCTCTATCATAAAACATAAACTTAACGATGGGAGTCACGCTCAGTTGCTCGTTTCAACAAACACATAATAAACTTATGAATTAGGTGCAAATTGTATAAAATTTTCACCTCAATTAACTTCAACACCCTATTTAATGCGTTCCATACCAAAATCAGAGGCTTGACGATTCGTTTCGTGCGGTTTTGTGGTTGTTAAAAATATCGGCGACTCAATTCACAGATGCCTAAGATTTAAAATGCCGCGATAAATGTTTTTCGGTGTGATGAAATTAAATTTGTAATTATAGTACAAGATTGCACGTCGTACACGTGTTTTTGTTTTAGGGTTCTTTGGGTGTGTTAAGAAAACCTTTTTATCAAAATAATTAACTAGCCCGCGTTGTAGCGTGTCTTTTGGTTTTATTGGCATTAAAAAATGTATATAAAAGTAAATTTAAAAAAATACTTTCGCAAAATGTTGATTATATCAAAAAAATAAGTGTTCTAGAACCATCTACGAAAAATTCAGCATTGAATAGTTATAGTCATATACCGATACGTTTAACAGTTTAGGCGAGATTGAACCTCAAAAGCAACAAAACACAACTTAAAATAAAATGGTGGCCACTGAGACATATATAATTTATCTGCAGTCGCTGTTGTCATAGCAGCCTGCAACCTCTGTGTTTGGATATACAATGGCTAATTCTCAAATAGAGTCACGCATTTATTGCCTTTTGCAATAACGATCTAGTAGGGTGTCCACCAATCCGCTTGTTTACTGGATACGCAATGGCTGATTCTGGAACAAGGTAACTCTAAACGTGTTCGAATTAGACACTTTTTTCGATGTGACTACGCTATTGACCTGAATAGAATTAAACACAATTCTTATACATGTGTAGTAGGCTACACGACTAGATATAAATACGAGTTTCTTTCAGTCTAATTATCATCTTCAACATACTGCTAGATGACAGTCTCTTGGTTTGTTCATCATTTTTTTTCAATGTATGTTATTTTCATATTGACGGGCACTAATTTCAGACTAACTAATTATAAAGATTAATCTTTAAAAGAAGCTTAACAAAGTAAAACAATTTAATCGTTAATGTAGGAACTGGTTAGGTTTTGAATGAAACTGAACAAATATATATGATACAAATGAAATACCCAGGCATTTGTGACATTAAAAAAAATGCTACAAAATGCTTTAAAATACTCGTAAATTGATGATTGTAAATACTTTACACACACGCATTTAACTCCGATTAAAGTTACAATTCCCTATTGTAACCAATATTTTTACATACTTAATATTTTAAAACTTACGGAACCTTACATTGATTAATATAACTCAAGCGTGAAACAGAGTAAACTATAAATAGTTTCTTATCGCCACACTAACAGGGGTAACAGGGCATGTAATAGGTACAATTCGTCGTTGATTGGCGTAAACAAAAAACATTCACGCCGCTTTTGCAAGTTACAATTAAAGTCATAATTAAGTTGCTAACGTCACGACTGTACGTTTACGATGATGTACTTAACGATTCCAACTTACTTGGAATTTAGCTCGTATGTAGGTTAAATGTTTAGTGTAAATGTTTCACAATAGAAAAAATATCTTTGCTTTTTAATTACATCTCTATAATATGAAACTAGAATAATACGTTACTTTGTTGCTAGTTATTTGTTTTTTGCGGTTGTAAGCATTATAATCAGTTAATTCAATTATAAATGGATAACAGTATTACGTTATTCCAGATAGTTGACTGTTAAGAGTGTTTCTATGTAACAAATGATTGTAAAAACTGCTATCACGAGGTCATAATATCGAAGTCAATGTAGATACCAGAAAAGTCCATCAGAATCATTATTACGAGTATACAGTACCGACAAAATTATTAGTTTGGTAAGTTTTATTTCAATGGTGGTCAATTTCTCTCCTGCACACTCATCGCGGCGCTCTTAACAGCGTCTCAAGCCTAGATTCGATTATTTAGACTGGAGCCTTCGACTACATTGCTAACGAGATACAGTACAGTACATCACATACCCGACCACGTACACATACGGTAGGTACATATGTTTTGAAAAGGGATTTTACTTTTATTCCTTTATTAATTTTTTATTTATGACGAGTTAGACCTTGTTACGCAGATGGTTTCCAGAATGTTCCAGAATCGTATGAGGATTATACCGCATCATTCTTGAATCATCGTGTGAAATAAAATAATTAAATTATACCTGTATTTATTGTTAACGGTTACTAAAGTATAATATTATTTTCTCGTAAATTAATTCAAAGGAAATAATAATAACAATATTTCTGTATATAAAGCGACTGTGCTATTTAAAGACAATTTCCATAGTAAGCTTCAAGCCACATTAACGCAAAGGAAGCCATGGGAAAAAGCTAGTTTTGAATAAATACATTTGCTAATCTATACTAGAAATAACATTCTAGTATTTAAGCAACTATACAAAGTCGCTTAGTTTACTACAAGGATCTTAGGTTTTTAACGAAAAGATTACTGATACATTGTTTTACTGTTCGCCTGGCACTTGAAAACTTGATACCGAACACTTATATATAAGTATAAAGGGATGACCTAAATGTCCATAGAGATATTAATATTATATGTATGTTAGTAGATGACTATGAATAGATGATTACTTAAATGATGTTGGTAAAATCGCATACACAGCAACATCCCTAGCTGAGCTTCGACTAAATTCAGACCCTTGAGTTGACGTCCTTTTTATTAAGTGGCCTCCATCCTAGCCACCAAGTCCGTTGAAGTTGTCATAGCCCTTCAAGCGAAGCACGTTTTCATAATTCAAAATTAAAAAAAAACATCCTTTCTTAGAACTTTATAGGAAAATTATGTTAATAATACCCATTGTATCAGTTGCTCGTCAAGCAAACCTACGGTACAAATAGTTAAAAAAAAACTATGCGAGTATGAATAGTTGCAAAAACCTCGAGATACAAGAACGGCCAATTAAACCGATAAGTGACAACCCTACGACGTCGGGAACGCACCGAGACACGCGTCCTCCGGCTGGTAACGTGTCGCCGACGTATTGTCGTGTCGCATTCAATGTCGTTGGGCTTTTGAATCTGCCGCTGGAAGAGTACGTTCGTTAGTTAGACGGATCAGTTGACAATGTAAGCAAATGAGCGTATTCAATATTAGTCAATAGGGGGTATGTTTACATATTGAATTCGGATAATGCTTGCACGATACAGTGGCTTTATTAAACATTAGTACATATATAAAAGTTCTGCGAGGGACGTTGTCCTACTTCGATTTATTACCAAACTAGCTTTGCTAGCGGTTTCGTTGACATTAGTATGATTTGACCTATGCCTCGGAATGGCCAAAGGTAAGATATGTGGTAAATGTAAGGGTATTGAAAAGGTGAACGGATATAATTGTAGAGGAACAATGACGAAGGTATTGATAGATTTCTTGAAGAATGATAGTGTATTTTAGGTATAAATGGATAGCTGTTAGAGGATAGTGTTTTTTGAATAGATAATGTATGATCCCCTGCAGAGAGGATTGTAATCAACTCATTGGTTGGATTATACCGTCCCTATTATTAGGTAGAGTGACGTCACTTAGCACTTTACCACCAGATTGAATCCTAATTTCAAATGTCGAACTTAAAAGTGATTCGTTGTCCAAATTACAATTCGAATTTAGAATACGCGATGACTCTATAAAACCGTCAGTTGTTGACTTTCACCGTCAGTTCGACGTCGTCTTCCCACGATGTTAGTTGTTTAGTAGGTAACAATTAGACAATTGTCGGCCATTTTAACGATCAACCATAAAATCGGGTTTCAGCCTCTCATTAACCGCATTCTTCTGATACTTCCGCTTTTATAGTTTTACTAATCAACGCTACGAGATTAATACGGACCTCTCGTATACGTAATGGCTTCGGTTCTGTTCGTATTAATTTTATTGAACCCGGACTTTGGACAATTGGTCGTATAGATAATTGAGTTTCGGGTCGATCGGGCCCTCTTTGAACCCTATGTTTACTGTTCGAGCCACTTTGGTTACTTATCGCCGGACCCGCGAGCAGTAACGGAACGAAATTCTAATTAAGATTAATGAAATGGCCTCTCATATACTTACACTTACTTGTTCTAACACGTACAGATTTTTTTTGTTGTTAGAACATTAAATTCTCTCATTTTTATGCGCGTGTAAGAAACTGCCTGATATCTTTATCTTCAAAAGTGTAAAAATTTTATATTAAAAAAAACTATAATGATGTTGACTCTCTGATACTCGCCGCTTTTTATTGAGTCGTTTTCTTTCAAAGCATATATTCGTAAAATTATCTAAAAATAATTTGAATCAAAATAAATACAGAAGTTGCTTTAAAAGATAACCGACACATTTATTTGGTAATGTTAAAAATAATAATTGTAATTTACAAAATAAAAGCTTCTGACCGCAAATTTGTTCTCGCTCAAATGACATCGGCGTTTAATGTATACGAGTAAATAAAAATGAAGTGTCAGTTTGTAATGTCAAAATAATTGTCAAAGTGGATATGAAATGTTATAATAAAATCCAATTTGTTTTTTCCGTCTTTCTGTTTATCACGGTTAAACTTCGAAACGGTTGAACCGATTTTGATAGGTCTTTCACTGGCAGATAGCTGACATTATTAGAAGTAACTCTGCGTATTTGTATTTTAGGAAAATATAGGGCTCACTGCAAATATAACATTTTAAAGAAGCAGTGTTTACGAACGCGTGTATCCCGCAAGCTCGTTTACTGTGAACAACATTTTTGTGGTAAAAACTTCTTTAGCTGCATTAAGCGATATTTGGTAGAAGAAAAATTTATAGGTTCGTAAGTAGCTTTATGAGTAAGCGTCACCGACATGCTTATAATGTATTGCGCTTACCTCAGACTAGCGACGCGTAGTATAGCGGCATGTGTAATATTACATATATTAATATTTTGTATTGAGTATATGTGTAGATATACGTTTTGGTTTGTATTGTATTGAATGCCGTTAGATGTGAAAACCAGACTAATGTTAATAATATCAGTTTACAAATGATGAAATTTTAATAATTCAGACTATAATTGATTTCATGATTAAAAAAAACAGTTATTCCACTATTTGGAGCTATCATTTCTATCGGCAGTTCTCATGACTGCCTTGACTTTTTCTTTATTAAGTGCCAGTTTTCTTTTGTTATATGTAGTAGGTGTATGAGAATGAGTTTTAAATAGACTGATTCAGGTATTGAGGGTGTTGAGGGAGGCAAGCAAACTTCTTTTATTGTTTTTTCTGATACACGTTAACTAAATAAAATCAGATGATTTTGTTCCAGACAGATATGATAACGGACAATAATTTTTTCATTAAATCTAACAAAGGAATATAAATCAAATATTAAGTAATTAATGATTATACCGTTAACATGGGTAGTAGTAACCTAAGAAAAACTCTCCCACTTACCAAATAAAAAAAAACACGAAGCGGACAATTTCAAACGCCGCGTTATCAATAATTCTGTCTTTATCACCTGAGATTGTGTTACTGGATATATTTTTATCTAATCATAAGATAGCGTTTGAATCAAACCTCAACTAATGGTAAGTGACATTATGGTCCAAGGTGATAACATATTAAGCATCGAAAGACGCCTGACTCTTAAGTTTGATTACCGGAGCACATTCAAATATTAGATTTGAAGCTTGAGTGTAATAAAGGAAGAATTGCTTTCCATTATCTATGATATTGTACACTTGAATTACCTTTAGGGGACAGTATATTTACTTTAGTATTAGTTGAAAAGTATCCTAATTTATTTTCTATATCCTTTATAGGTTTTTGCAAAATTTCATGAAGATTGGTTAAGTAAGTATAGCTTTAAAGCGTTACCCTAATTTAGTATTTCTTCTTTCTATTATACTTTATAAACTTTAGAATTTGACCACAAGCTCAACTGATGTTAAATGACGATATGGCCCAACATAATAAGCATGCTAAACTGAGAAAGGGACTAATTCTTAAATGCAGCTTCCGGAACACACCGATAGATTCTTGACTACAGCTTTTCAACTGGAGGGTGGTAGATAGCTAGGCGAGCTTAGAAAAAGGCCTACCATCATACTATGGTTTTATTTTGATATCATCCTTCACCCAAAAGTTCGAGTTCATTCGCAAGGATTCGAAACGTAGTCGACAAACGTTGTGTCCAAAATCATAATAATTCAGTCATGATACATGTCTCAATGCGAGCTTTATAACATACAAATTTACTAGCTTCGTTCACGGGAAGAGTAATAGTTTTCCTGAATGAAAGATATCCTGTATACTTATCTCTATCCTTGTGAACGTGAATTTAAAATGTTATAATGATCGGTTGGATATTTAAGAGGTTAAAGCGTAATAAACCAACAGGAAAACAAACTTACAGTGGTATTTATTCGTTAGAATTATAATTATCATTCTAACAACCTCTAGCGATTTACAATCTATATATTTATTATACGAGTAAATTCTAACATTTGTTAGAATCTATTATCATAGAAATTGGCACTTCTATGTATTTATTTCCTGAAAATCTTTTAATGCTATCCGTTTAACTATAACATACCACTAGGTGGCGCTGAAGTAATATTGTAAAGAGGCAAAGTTTACCAATTTGTATGTACGAAAGAATCCCCGAAAGTGCAGTGTCGAATTTCTTCAAAAGAAATCTATGTACTTCCAATTTTTTATTTTTGACTCGAACATTAGGCTATTTCTACGGGAATATAGTAATGATTGCTCTGAGTGTATTTAGAATTATGCCCTTGTACCCAAGATGTTCTGGCTAGTCCTAAAAGGATCAACCTGTTATGGCAACCTTCAGTACTGTGGAAATGTTGGTGTTGAATATGTGTACGTAGCTATAGGGTCCAAGGGTTCGTTAAGTAAATTAAATATCTACATGTACATTATCTTCACGTCAGCCTGTAAGAGACCGACTGCAGGGTCATATCCTCTTACCGAAAGAAAGTTATGGATATAACTACCACGTTAGCCTACCACGTATCGGCGATTTAAAAGTACGAGAAAGCCACAGTTCTATTTTTTCCCGCATATGGTGGCACTACAGGAACATTTCTCAGGTTCAGGTTTTAAGTTTTCTTTCCCTGCCCACCGATTATGTTACCAATTTAAATTAGTAAACGTACGAAAATTCCAAAAAATTCGTTGATACATACCGAGAACGCGAACCTGCGGATATCGAATTGACATTCCACCAGTCAAACCACTCGCCTAGCACGACTTTTACACATATGTATGTAGCGTTTCTTTGCAGATATAGATAGATTTGGGTATATGCTTGTTGATAAGTAATTCAAGTGCTCTTTAATTGTTACTCGCGAAATCCATGAATTCATATTTATGATCCCTTAAAGAAATTGAGTCACGATATACCGATGCCGTACGGTGGTCCCGTAACTGTTGGTCAATAATTGACATATCCGAGAAATTTAATGTTTTTTAATTACAAGTGTGTTCGGTGTAATTTCTCATAATTGTGCATTGTATTGATTTATGCGCGAGCGCAGGTCGGTGGGTGGACCGAGGCAATTTTATTGTTTCGCCGTTTCGTTAACGATTAACGGTACAATGATGATATTCGGGTTAGTATTTAGTGTTAAGCTTTAGCACCGACCAATTAAATTGTTATTATTTTATACTTTATTATAGGTTTTAGAGCTTCACCACAATCTCAACTGTTGCTAACTATTTGTGTGGTCCAAGGTGTTAAACTCATTAAATCTACAAGTACTGTCTTTAAAGTACAGCTGCCAGAACACAGCAATAGGTGCTTGGCGACAGATTTTATTATATAGAATCTAATATAATTTTTGTTAGATAGAAGTGAAAACTCGTGGTCAATGATTACTCGAGCCGAGTATGCTGTTGAGTGAAACTGAGTAAACCCGATTCAGCGTCACCGACCCGACAGTGAAAGTTTACTTTTGTTCACTATTTAATGTACCTGTAAAAGTATTAACTTCGAAAAACCGTCAAAGTATTTCCACAAAATTTAAACAAAATCTGAATCTTCTATCTTAATCTTGATTATTTATAGAGGGACGGAAAATATATGTTTTTCCATCATCTCGCCAAATCCTTTCACTGTGCGCATACCTTTATCGATAATTTGTAATCCTGCACTTTTGCATTTGTGGTAAAAATTGTAAATGTGATTTTCCCTTACATTTTGAGGGCGAACACAAAATTAAACGAATTATAGTATTTAATAATTAAGCTTTATGAATGATATGTGTTGTATTTAAACATTACGACTGTTATTGTGAAATGCAAGTGATATAACATCCGCGAAAATAAATATAGACTTATCTGAATGTCGTTCGGATTTTTTTATACTTAGCATTTGACCACAATCTCACCTATTATTCTAAAAAGTGCCTGGGCCTCGTAGTAAAAACCGAAGAGACATCGTATTTTTTGGATCAGCCAGTGTAAATCTAACTATTAAGTTACGACAACCATCAAGCAATCTCCTTTGATGGATATATCTACATATAAATAGCCAAAGACGAAACAGTTAAGTACGTACACTTTTTCGTCCTCTGTTTACGTTTAGTTTCGACCATTAGTTGGTATATGTAAGGTACTCAGCTCCAACGACAATTTAAACTGTCACCATGACAATTGGCATATCTAGTTGTTTTGTTTTATGTTGAAGATATCTATCATAACCATTTTACTATACCTGAAGCATTTATTACTACAAACCATAACAAAAGCATGCGAAGACATGAGTAGAAGACGTATATATAAATAAATTAATATTGGTATATCTGATAAACTTCGTAACCTGTTTGGCTGATGACAATGCAAGTTGCCAAGCCATGAGTTTTTTTTTCGTTGATAACGTTATTATTATAACTTGCCAGTAGGTGACGCTAGGCTATAATTTATTTATATTGTGCATTAAGGCAGACAAAGTTGCGATCGGTTCGTATTTGTATATAATATCCCTGTAACAGAGTCTCTATCTCTTTCTGACTATTTGTGTCACATGATGGTGAGGTCAGCCTTTCGTACTTTTCTTCTCCATTTCGCTCTATACTTGACGTCAAATTCGGGAAATTTATACTCCTTCATATCCTTCTGAACTACCAATTATTTTGAACATACCCCTGGATCTTAGACCAGGAATGCACAGTTGTGGTTCCAAATTTCCCACATAGCCTGGTAGGTTTCTCTTTACGTGACCTTACCATCGCAGGCTACTTTCATGTAACTTGTCGACAATGTCGCACAACCCCAGGCTATGTCGCACGTATTCTTGCGAATTTTATCGAGTCGAGTGACGCCACACATTCGTAGTAATATTTTTATTTCGGCTACTTGAATGGTATAGATGTTCTTTTTATTTACAGCCCAGCCTCTCACTGTAAGACTTGGATGCCTAACTAAAAATGCAGTAAGGTCTTTTATATGGCCATAGGCATTTGACTATATATATCACCCATGAACTCGGCTAATATCCTAGAACATACGTTTCCAACCTTACTCCAACTATACGAATTAAAATCCACACCTTTACACAAGTCGTCAGAATGTAAAAATTGCATTTACCATAATCTGATAAGTCGATAGATGGAGTTAAACTCGTTGAGACCCTACATCACAGCCATATAAACATTAAAAACTATAGTAAAAACTGAGATATTCCATTTGTATCGTCAGCGGCTGTACTCTAAATAAGTACTTAGACCATAACAAAACATTGTTGTTAAGAACCGAGCACAGGAAAGGAGATGCGAGAGCGGGAGCCTGCGGCTGTACGGGACGCGTCTAGTTTTTGCTGGCTGTACATGTTGCAGTTAATGTGTGAATTATTTTGATAGAAAATGGTCTACATTGATCAGAGCAAATAAAATAATGAATTAATCTGAATGTGGATTATTTTTTATACTTATCCCAATAAGAATACGGTGTTATGATAAGTAAGTCAGTAATTGGGTGGGCCAAAAAAATATTTTTTCTTCTTTAGTTATCACGAAAATATCGCCCAAGATGTAGAGAAAAAGTCTGATAAAGTTTTTTTAACTTTTAATATTATTTACTAAGAAAAAAATTGAAAATTAAAATTTTGTGGTTCTACCGAAGAACACTCGATAAACTTCAGGGAAAAATATGATATTGTAGATTTTTGAGCCATTATTTGAGTATAAAAAATTGTAAAAGTCACCATTTACCATTTGAGTTTGAACTTTATGTTGTCTAAGCAAGAAATCATACCAGATCCGTTTTGTAGTTCGTTTAACACCCTACGAGTATATGTTTTCAATTTCACTGGCCGGTATGACGTATTATGTAAATTACAAATTAAAAATCACGATGAGAGCTACCTCTTAGTATTAATATTAAGAGCTCAAACTTTACCTGAACTTTTTTTCATCATTTTGGACGATATTTTCATGGTAATTAAAGAAAATAGATTAAAAGTTTTTCGGCACACTCTAGTAAGTAGGTAGGGTTTCACCAATAATAAATAACTGAATCTTTTGCAGAGTCATACTTTGTCCTTTTAGATTAATTTTCAGCCATACCATATTTATTTATACCACTCTTATTTCTATTATTATATGAGAGTCAATGTAAAGTAATTATGCATAATAATTATTTAAAATATCTAATTATTGATTACAATATAGAAAAAAATTATTCAACATCCATCATGCCATGCTCGTTTATAGATAGAAAAATACTTAATAGCTTAATTATAAGTACGATTAGATAGATACGATTAACTGTAAAATTTGTGTTACGTACCGTATGCGTGCAGTTTGTATGTTTGTTTGGTAGTGGTAGAGCTACGCTGAAGCTATTACTGGTTTCAGCATGAATGGGTTGGCTCGCTCGGGGTAGTACCACCCTCTCACAGAAAACCGACGTGAAGTAACAGTGCTCGCACTGTTGCGTGTCACCGAATATCCCGAGTCTAACTAAGCTTGGGCTAACTACTATTTCATACATATATAAATTCGTGAAACATACACGTGTACCAAGCATGTATATTTCACGAACTCATACATGTATCTTGAATCTGACTACTAAGTTAATTTAAGTTAACTTCGTTCGAAAAAGGGATAAAAAAAAAAATAAACTCAAATATTATGTGTACCTACATGTATGTATGTGCACGTGTGTGGGGTGATCGGTGTTGTGTTGTAAAAACTAATGTTTGAAAATTAATTCAGTGTCACTGTAGTCGCGCAAGCAACGTGCTCGAGGGCTCTATTCCGGAGGATCGGACCTCGGCTTGAGCCGTTGCCGAGGGGGGTCTAGACGAGTGTGCTGGAGCAAAATTCACAGTCAAGCCGCGGCGGCATGATCTGTGATTACGCGGGCGTGGGCGCGCACACGCTCTGTTGCGAGGGACGGAAGGGTACTGAAAGTTAGCTGCCGTTATTTTGTCGGGAGGTGATCACTTACCATCAGTGACCCACCAGTTCGGTTGCCCCCTATAACATTAAAAAAAAAAAGTTTATCCGGGATTATATAAAAAAATGTACGATTCACACAGATCCGTAATAATATTATTCTTATACATATAAATCTATATTACTTCATAACTAGGAATAAGTTTCATACTGATAATAATCCGTTTACAGATTGGATAACATTTGTCTTATAAATTATATTGGCTGCGACATGCATATCACGTCGGAAGAGTGCATTGTATTACAAATTATAATATTCCCCTTGTATGGCTTGTTTGTTTACACACGAGTAATGACATTTGTTTTTATTATAACTTAAACAATAAAATAAAAATAAATGTTATTTAACCGATTACTTAACGTAGTCGTCAAGTTAAAAGCTTACATTTTTTTAATAAAACGACATATATGACCTAACATCATAAGTAAATGTTAAAGCACCGAAGTGATGCACATTACATAATTTAAGATAAAAAATATTTTCCTTTACCATTCAAATCAACATAAATAAAACAAAAAATGTCTGTTTGTAATGTCAACAGCTTTATACTAAATCGATATGAAAATATATACGGCACATACGTATCTAACATAAACCGATTTTTAAAATTGTTGTGTGCCTGTTTGTTTTGGCTTATATCCGGAATAGTTGAGCTGATTTTTCCGGGATATTCACTAGCAGATTTTAGAATATAAAAACGATCCCGCGTACATGTAATAAATTAGAAAAACACGTGTACAGAATCGCGCTTGCCCCACGCGCTACTCTACACAGAACAATAAATTTATTAATAAATTACATGCGGTCGAGACTGCGCGTAATAGCTAGTTATTAAATAAATATTATGTATTCACAACAAAGCAATATTACCTAGTATTCAGTTTATTATCATAGCTCGCGACTATGGCGCAAGAGTCATAAAATTGTACAACAGATTGACCTGGGAACTAAACCTCTTTATATAGAATCGTGGCTTTGATTGCTCAATGACAATTACAGATTTTGTAATATGCCTACTCGTTGATAGGCTATCTATGAATTTATACCTATATATATATCAAAAGGTATATGGTAACACGTGTCTGTGGGTGATAATAACACAATATGATTGATTACCATCACCACTTAAGTGTTTGTTCTTACAGATGATTTTGGTACTATCAGTTTTACTATATATACCAACAAAATGGTGCTGTAGCGAACTGACTCAGAGACCAGCATGTTCGGACACTTCGTCAATTGATGTAGGTGGGAATCTTATCCAACATATATCAGAACTTTCGGTGAAGGAAAAGATCGTGACAGAACCATAGTATATTGGTAAAGTTTTTTTCTAAGCCCATCTGGCTCTAGCTACCGACCTTAAGTCTGAAAATCTGTCGCCAAGTACTTATTAATGTTCCAGCAGCTCCACTCAAGTGGCAGTCCCTCTGATAGGTTTAGCGTGGTCACCATCTTAGACCACATTGCCATTTATCATCAGATTAGAATGTGGTCAAGTATGTGAATCGCTTTGTTTCTTACGTTTTCATTCCTTGACCACTGAACCGATTATCATGAAGTTTCTTATAGACATTTTCAGGAGGACAGAAATGGAGGAAAAGTTCTTTTTTTTTCAGATAAAAATACTGTTCCTGAGAGCTATGCCAGATCTATAAAAACGCGGGCTTAGCCATGAGTAAATACCAGTAAATTATAAAAGTTAAACTCAAAGGATATTTAACTGAACTGTTTATAACAAGATATAATTTTAATTATACTCTAGGATTTATTTTTCATCTAATAAAAATAGCAAACTGATAAACTACTTATTGTCCATCAAATATTAAATGGTCATTGCATCCCATAATCGACTCAACAAACTGTTTACGAGACTAAATTGTTTCTATATGAGACTTATTTGAGACGTGGTGCTTTGTATTCCGAGTTATAATATTTAAATATAATAAGAAATCATTTTAAAATAAATCCACTCATCAGCTGGATTTGTGGAATTGAATGTGGGAGAAATAATAAAAAATCTATTAACCAATAGGGTACGAGAATGCTATCCGACTGGATTTAGATCATCGTACATCAGGTGTATCCTTCCCAATAATGGCACGCTTATGCGTATCTCGTTCTGGGAACCGTAGGTATATACGCAGTAACCATGGTGGAAAGAAAGAAAGAAATATTAACAAATATATACACAAAATGTTGCAAGAGATACGTAATAAATATTGTTCGCATGGACCCAAAAAGGTCTTTGTCTCAGCATAAGGCTGCGTACTTGCAAATATTATTGACACCAGACCTGTATCCACGATAAAACAGAGGAAATTACACTTCAATTTCAATTTTATACATTATATTAGCTTTCTCCGCGGTATCTTTCGTTTTATTGTATGCTTAAATTATCCCTTAAGAATAGTAAGTTTTGTTGCGGGAAAAACTTACTCTTTGTCCTTTTCTATACCCTTCATAACACTGTATGAAAAATTGTACGACCAATTACCAATTTACGTTAGTCAATGTACGTGAATTCTGCAAAATTCGTTGGCACATGCCAGGGTTCGAACCTGCAGATATCGAACTGATATTTACATTAAACATGTACATATTACCATACATTCATTTTACTTCTATAACTTCGTCTACGTGATATATGGTCATAAATATAATTTTAAAACAGAGAAAAATACATAAACAAGTATGCTTTACTTACAATTTTTTAGCATACAATGTTATCCGATTAATTCTCCTTCTTGGGCATGCGCACCAACCGCTTGCCCACTTCTCCACGGCAAGAGACCAGATCGCACATCGCTGAATGCTGTAGTTCTTATAAAAAACTACAGTTACTTAACACTTAAAAAAATGTATATTACATGAATATGTTGAGGTTTTTTTAATTAAGGACTAAGTATCTAAGAAATTGAACTAAAATAAAATATTGAAATATGTCTAGTAGTTTGTGCATGATGCGCGCACAACGGCAGACTCCTATTATTTTATTTATACATGAGATGTTAAAGTTATGTTAAAAAATTACGAATTTTAAATAGATAAAAAAATAAATCTATTGGAATTTGTTATGATGCAGTCTCAAATATCAATTACCTGATAAGTTAATTGCTACCGGTCGCTATTTATTCAACTATTTTCCTAAAATATGTCCAGAATTTAGTAATTTATTAATGAAATTATAAATTATTACTTGAACGTGCTTTTGAACTTACAAAGCTTTAATTCTATACACTATCTTTATACGAGTATATAAAATTTTCGCTTCGTGTCTGCTGATGATTTTTTTTATACTTAAGGTTTCATCAGAATTGTTCTTACCTCTAGCTAGATCCGACAGGTGAGACTGTCGTCGTAATCCGCATTCTTTTTTTTAATTTTTGAACTTAATTTTGGACATATTCTTTTCTTATTAAAAAAAAAATATAATACCTAATTATCAACCTTCCAAATCCTTTAATATACATGTTCTTAAATTTTTGTATTTAATTCATTATGTCAACGTATGCCTCCGTCTTTATAAATGAAATTATGTGACATGTGTTCACGTTCATAATTCTTTTAATCCTGAACGATTTGACCGAATTAGATCATTTTTGTACTTTTGGAGGCACCCGAACATCTGATTGTTATAGTTTGAAGGTGCCGTAGCTTTCGAGGACCAGTTTTTGAAGTCATACTTCTTTTGGTGCACTTGGAAAAAATGAATGAGTGAGGGTGAGTTTTTTAGATGTGCGCGCACACCGACACCTGAAATCGACGCTATGAGGTTGGTTGGTATTTGTGTGACTAGTTTTCGCGAAGTTAGTTATTCAAATATATATGAATTTACAATACGTGTTTTATGTGAGTGAAGATAAAAATATAAATTAATATATAATTATACATGTGTATTTATGTATGATTTTAAATTATATATGGTGGTGAATGATAATTTATTGTGAGTATTCGTGATATAAGTGTTTTTTTTTATATTATAAACTTGTTTAAGTAGACCTATAGATTTGATGTAGTTAATTGGCTACATGTATTCTTTTTATATGTTTACATTATAAATTATTATTTGATAAATCGTTTATTCTACTTCTTTTGGTATCTTACTTGATTCTGTATACAGATGCTTAGAAAATTAGTTTTAAGCCTTTTAGAGTATATTACAGTTTTTTTATAATGTTATAAATATTATCAATTGCTTAAATGTCTTTTTTAAACTAAAGAAGTATAACTTTTTACGATCGTACAATAAGTACACGCATATGTTTTTTTTTATTTATTTCGCACTTAAAATAAATATATAACTACAAACTTTCTACCTCCCAATATCGGTGGTGATCCTATAAACAAAAGGCAGAAGGATGCAGATTCACAATAGCATCTCACATTCTATTGTGGCAATATCCAGACACGCTAACACCTGTGTCTACTATTCCGACTTGACCGACGACGCCATTGCTGACTTCATCTGTGGGGCAGTAAGCACTCCGACGTGAGACGTTGTGGATTATACAACCTAAAAATGGCCATAAAAACCAAAAATGAAACCGCCATAAAGGCTATAATCTCAGTAAAAATCTAGAATAACTAACGTAGATTTAAAAAGAAGAAAAAAAATAAGTTTAAAAAATAATATCTTGTCCTGCTCACTTGAATATGTATTCAAGCTGCACTAGATTTTAAAACGATCTCTATTCAACACTATTTAAAAAAAAGAATATATATATAAACTGGCATCGACTGTCTTATTTATTGCTTGTTATTCGTACTTACTTTTAGTCTATGCATGTAAGCTCACTGTTACTCAGAATATTTACTATGTAATTAACAAAAGAAAGTAGAATATTTGCTGAAGATTTATGTTTTCATATACACTGCTATTAGAACTGTCTTATTAGTAGTTGTTTCGTGCATCTTCTCTTTTATACCTATGTATAAAAGTGTTTGTTAGTATATCTGAGATAGGTAAATTCTAACACTGTTTGATTCAAAATTAGCGAATGCAAGTATTTGTTTGATACACAAGATTATTATTATGTTATATATATTTCTGTGGCATCATCAGCAGATTGGTATACGTAATTTTTAAACTAACTTTGCGTACATTTCCGAACTATCTATTTTGCTATATCTCGTTATTAGATGGCGATGCAGTACAAGAATTTATAATATCAACAAAATAATAACAAACATATGCAGAGCCGCGACCGTAACTAGTACAGTTTAAACGTGTTAAAACGTTTTCTCTCGTAATTGGTGTTTCAATCCATCGAACATTGTCCGGTGCTATTAACAACGATTGAATAAAAAAAAATCGCATATCTATTAAACTGATTAGATTCCTATAGGTAATTTATTGTCGTTGGGTAGTCGAACGAGCGGGCACAATGCCCCGTAGAGCGGGACGGACACACGTTCAGACAGAGACGGATGTAGTGGGCCTTGCAAGGTGATTTCAGTTGCGTAGACGCGGGCTTATGGTCAGGTTGTTTTACGCACACACCGGCGTTTCGTGACGCGCCATAACACCGCCGGACACGCGAATTCGGAAAAATGAGGCGCGTAACCGATTTTTTCGGTATGTCGGACTTTAATGCGGTAGGTAATATAGATTCGTAAAAGGTTTGTAAGTGAAACATTTTATGATCTGCATAAGAAATAAACATTTATGTGATAAATAAAACACTCGTTTTTTTATTGTTTACTTTATGTGAACTTTTATAAGATTTAATTTACTATACAGTTAATTGTATTTACAAAGTGTGTGTTATAATAAATGCTGAGTGACTTGTGAATCTATGTGTATTGTTTACAACTATTTACGACATAAATAAAAAACTACATGGACTAAAGGTACGTCAGTATTACTAAAGTACTAACAGCATAACTATGTATTATTTGATATGTTGTTAAGTAAATATAGTAAAAAGGGCTATTATAATCAACATTTGTCATAATGTTGAGAAATGTAAATACATATAATTGTATCGCAAAACGCGTTGAACTCTTTTCACAGTTCTAACACGGAAAAACCGAAACTCAAAAGTCATTACATCGAATATATTCTATATTAAAACTTTACATTCTCGTTCATAAATCGAACTCAAAAGTTTAAAGGTAAAAAGGAGTTTTAATGAAATGAGAAAATAGGAAAATTATCATAAAAGTCCTTACTGTCTTATCATTTAAACACTATATGGAGTAAACGTAAGTAATGAGTTCGACGTATAAATTGAAACTTTAAGTTAACTGACAGTAAAATTTTAGCGTCTCCCTCGATATTTCTTTTATTTACTTGAATGTACTTCATCAGATAATTTGTCGGTCGTTAGGTTGGTAGTATGTATTCTTATACGAAAAATTAAATCTATAGAACTATAACTATTTGTATCTCTATACATAGTTTTCTAGTTATAAGATTATTCACTATTTAGAGCTATACAGGATACAATATCGTACACACAAAATCATAGTAATAACTAACTACTCCCTACAAGAATACTATAGATAATAAGCATTAAGGTTGTTTACCCAATAAACATACACATGGTAAATCGAATAACAAACTTTAATCTAAAAATAATGTCACAAAGTATCAACAATTGCCTACATTGTCCTACCATATTGTTTTTCTCACGGAAATCATTAGTCTTACTAAAAGGTGTTCTCTCATTAAATCCGACGAAGAGTGTTATAATTGAGTTATGTTTAAACAATTTTTCTCTTTATTTCCATCTCAACAGATATGGGCAGACTGGTGTAGGTATAATAAAGGGCTTTTGTTACAACCTGTCGCTTGTTTTGTGAAGCGTATCGCTTATTCCGTAACCATGGCAACTGATATGCTCTCGTGTCAAATATAATCTTCCACATTTGTATTATTTATGTTATACATACTGTTTCGTACATTATAAATGTGGTATAGATTGGCAGTCGGTAAAAATAATATCTCTCAGGTAAAACAAACATGTAGATTACTTTTAACCTGTGATTTGATTGATTATTATTATTATTATAGCCTTTATTGCTGTTACTAAATATGTACAATTTTATCATTTTATTTATTACATAAGTTTAACAGATCAATCAGGTTTCACGTTATAGTGGTCAGCGTGTTACTTGACACGTAGGCCTCTTCCAGCTGTTTTCAATTTTTCCTATCATTTGCTTTTCTTTGCCAAACTGAGCTACCAACTATCTTTATATCATCGGTCCATCTTTTGGCTTGTCTGCTTCTTTTCCTTTTGCTATCCCCTGGAGACCATTCCTTAATCATTTTTGTCCATTTTATGTTACTATTTCTTGTCATGTTTCCTGTCCATGGACACTTTAATTGCTTATCTTTTTTATTATTTCTTGTACTTTGGTTATTAATCTTATTTGTAGTGTCTTTTCCGGTCTTTTAATGAGATTCCCATCATACTCCTTTCCATTCCTCTCTAACATATTCTTAGTTTAAAGTAGTGCTTCTGAGATTGCGCCCAAGTTTCACAGACATACGTGAGACATGACAGAACCTATGAATAAAAAATTTGATTGATTATAAGTAATTAAATTTTATCATACAATCATCATCATCAACCTGTAAAAGAACCACTTCAGGGCCATAGGCTTCTTCTTGAAAGCCCATATTAAGGTATGCCGATACCTTAGCCATAATCACTACGCCAGAGTACAAACGCATTGGCGAATTTAAACTATGAGAAATCGAGAAAATCCACAGTTCTAAATTTTTCCCACATATGAACTATACTATAAGAACATTGCTCAGATTCAAGTTTCCTCATGATGTTTCCTTCACCTCCAGCCGACAGTTTTACCAATTCAAATTTGTAAATGTACGTGAATTTCGAAAAATTCATTGGTACGTGTCGAGGTGCGAACCAACAAATATCGGATTGATATTCTACCGGTCAAACCACTAGACTACTGCGACTATAACCATATAATGGTTTGAATTTATAATAACAATGTACCGAATAAAAAACATTTATTTAATATTTTTTATACTTTTTTGTCTTTTAACGTTTGACCGTAATCCCACGTCGTGTTACGAGATGATAACTTCTCAGAAGCTAACACGTTCAGCCTATATGGACTAATTCTCAAGTGCAGCTACTACAATATATCTAAAAGTTTTTTTTTTTATATTCAGAGATGGTAGCCATCCTGACATGCTTAGAAGGTAGCTTACACCTATACTACGGATACATCACCATATTTTGATCCAAAGCTAAGGCTCATTCGCCAGGATGTAAACCTGTGTTGATTATCGCGGTGTTTGACCTTACTACCACTGAGTCAAATTCTTCTGTTAAATTAGTGATATTACTTGTCGATGAAGGCTAATACAGTAAAAAAAAACATTTGAAAAATAGTATATGTGTAAAAAAAACAGAAGAGTATCTACTCTTATATATGAGTATAACCTTATCTAGGTGTTTGAAATTATCATTACGTTGTAAAATGATGTGGAATTAAGTTCCTTCACTTGTGAAATAAGTTTTGCCCAGCTATGGGATATGACTAATTAATATTGACTACATGGACCAACTGCTGCCACTGCACTGAGTAATGTGGCTGCGTGGATAATTATATGCTTAATCTACAAGTGATTACCCTGAATTTGGATGTACTTTAAGCGCGTTAATTGTATGTTTGTAAAATTTCTTGATTCTTATTGCAAGAGGTATGTTGGTGAATTTTTTTTCAATGTAATATATTATTATCACACTTTAAATCCAGTATTTGTGCGAAAAAGTTTCGATTTAAAAAGATTCAGAATTTATATTACTTAGAATTCATCTAAAAAAAGGTAAGAAGAGGAGTATTCGTTTGATATGTTAACGATTTTATTTACTAATTTATTCAAATATTTCATCAATTCCTATGTAGTAAATTTTTGTATGAAGAAAGAATAACATTTATTATTGTACTATATATGATAAACGATTCTACTATTGTTTTAAAATTAATTGTATAAATAAATACAATACCCTACACATTCAAAATAAAAAGATACATACCACATTTCACTTTATAGTGTGATAGCTAAAACAAATTAAACCACTTTATATTTAAATTAATAATATAAGGCGTTGATTGACAAGCGTTTGATTTAGAAATCAAAATAACTGGAGCTCGTTGATGTCTTTCCTAAGACGAATTAATTAGGCCTACACTAGAATCGTAACGGAATTTAAACTTTTTTCACTAATATATTATTTATTTTAACCGTACACATTATTTATGAGTTGTTACTTATATTTATGTACAAATAATGTGTAATAACAAGTCATAAACATTTATGAAGTTGTTAAAATTGTACACTTTTTTCATTTTCCAATACTTATATACTTGATTTATAAATTAAATTTATGTTGTCGAATTAAGCTTTAAGTGCTGAACTGGTATTTTCTAGGTGTTTTATTTTAAAATTTAAGATATTACTACTAGAAAAATATATTAAATGTATTACTGAACACAATTGTAATATGTAGATGGAATAATCAACGTTTGCATACAAAGTTTTATTTTAATCTATATTTTAGATACAATATACTGGCAAGCTTGTCAGACGTTGTCATAGCGTGATAATAAAACAATATTTTGATAAAGATTTTTAAAATTATTACCTCTTTGAATTTTTAGAAGATAGATGGGTATTGTTAGCCATCCTTAAAATATAGGTATATACCATCATACACTTTTTGTAGATCTATAAAAATTGTTATCATTGTTTTGTTATATCTCAAATTAATTAGGCAGCGTTTTCGATGAAAGCCCTCAAGCGGCTTGACTTTTTCCAACACTTCCAATAATTATCGTTATATTTCATCCAATTTACAGAAAACCTTGACAAATTATCTGACTCAAACTTCCTCATGTACTCTATCTATTGGTGATGACCACATTATAATCCGATCAGTAGTTTTTGAGTTTATCGCGAACATACAGACAGATTGACACGATGGACGACTTTGTTTTATAATATGTAGTAAAGGTATTTTTTTTGTGGAAGCATGGCTATGATAGCACTGTTATTTATCGTAACAAGAATACAATTAGAAAATAGCAGTGACCAATGAAAAATAGGTTATTCATTGCCGGTCGTTGATGATATGTCGATTTACAAGCAAGAATACATTGACGGATAAAGAAATGTCACATCATGACAGGTTTATTATCATCTGTGTAATGATCGTAATCCAAATAGAAAAATATATTTTACTACCCCCTTAGTTACTTAATTAACACCGGCTGACCTCTAAACGCAACAAATCTAAGCATGTTTCTGTTGTCGGTGTTGTTACACTTGGTATATAATATTCGGGAAGTAGTTATTGATCCCATCCTTAAAGGTATAGGAAGATACTTTGTTCATATACATTGATTTGGAGCGATTGCAGCTTAGTTTTAATTCAACATAATATAATACATCTTCTTTTCGACCACTGTATCTATTTCTTTGACCACGCTAATCTCCAATACTGATCGAATAATACAGGAAAAATAACGTATATACGTATGTATGTACGCTCGTGGGAAGTTATACTTCTTTAGCGTAAAAATAACATAATTTGCAATTGATAACGGCTTAATTAAAAAAAATTAATTATCTTTAAAAGAATTTTAAATTGTTTTCCTATATATCTGTATACAGAATCAAGTAAGATAACAAAAAGAAGTGAAATAAACGATTTATCAAATAATAATAATTTGTAATGTAAACAAAAAAAAAGAATACACTCTCACAGTTAACCTCAAATCTATAAACCGACTTAAAAAAACCTTATAATATACAAAAAAATACGTATCCCCAATACTCATAATAAATTATCATTCACCACAATAAATAATTTAAAATCACACACCTATACTCGTACAGATTTGTGTATGTATTTATTAATTAATATATTTTTTTATCTTCGCTGATATAAAACACGTGTTGTAAATTAATATATATTTCAATACCTACCATGAATATAGTTCTCAGTTCGCAAGAAAACTCGACAAACAATTACCAACCAACTTCGTGATGTTGCTTTTTGGTGTCGGTGTGCGTGCGCATTGTAAAAATTTACTCTTGTCATTTTTCTCAAATGCGCTAAAAAGTCGAAAGCCTGTATGTAGCCTACGCTGTTAGCGAAGTAAGTTTATAACATTTTGAGATTAAGTGTAATTCTAGAATAGAAAAATAACGTTAGACGTGCCTTTTGGCTCTGATTCTGAATATATAGCAATCCTCTTTCATCAAACAGCAGTTCAGTTTGGAAAAAAGTAACGGTGATGGAGCGTGGCAATTTTGTCCCACTTTATTGCGACTACCAAACATCAGGTGTAGCACTCACCATAGCATGCTTAAGTATCTCGCGTGTTCTGAGCTCAAATGCATGCTGAATATCCACTAACTAAGCGGAGTGGAAGGAATCTGTACTCAAATTGATTGCGACCACCACACACATCGTGATAGAACTACCACAGTTACTCACTTTGTAGTTTTTCTCTTTCTCTCTCTTTTACGTTTTGGCATCAGATAGTATGGATGTTAACGATAACTCTCATTCGACTAGAGATCTCTGTGGCGGGCGACTATTGTTTTTGGTAGTCACTCTATTGTAATACAATTGAAAAAATAAATCAATAAAGAATTATTCATTACTTTCATAACATAATTTTCGTTCGTGACTTCGTTCATTTAAAAATAGATATAATTTACCCATTGAAAACAGTACTTTTTTCGGAATTTAAGGTGTTAAAATTTAATAAACAAACAGACCCAAATTCGCATGAAAATATCAGTAACGATTTATATTATAATCGCAACTATTTTTTTCTTCGGTAAACGCGTAGAATATCCGTTACTTTAAGAAAACCATATTCAATTAACCATTTAAGCGCATTAAAATAATACAAAGCTATAGACATAGACTGCCACCATTTGAAAGACAGCCACAGCTCTCATAATACTTATCTGTCACAGACTATTAAGGTGATTATATTGAAAAGCATTTACGCGAAGTCACCGGATACTCATAAATACAATAATCGTTTAAAAACAGCCGACTTATTTAAATAATTATTTGAAATATAAAGAAAGTGTTCATTTTACGAAGAAGTAATGCGACTATTACGGGGTCGAGTACATTATTAATGGGGTGTTTTTATTTGTTACAAAAATGTTCGTTACCGTGGGAATTTTGTTTTATTAACTTATACGAGTATATCTTCCCTTTAATGACGTATTTCCTAAGAGCGATAGAAGAAGCTGTTAGATATCGCCATCAGAATGGTGTATCCAGATTATGTACAGATCACATTAAACTACAGTGTACACTCTACTTTGCATATTTAAATGAAGATGTTAGCAGTCCATACATGGAGACAGCAATTTCAATGCTTCGTTAAGGTTGGTGTTTTTTTAAAGAAATCTCTGTCTTTAGACTTTTTTTAAATCCGCGCGTTCTTTTGCGCAAATATTTAATTAGAGACGATTAAAATATTACTTGAATTGCGAATTTTGCAGTTTATATACCATGCAATATTTAAACTAATTATACTTACTGGTAGTCTTCCAATGATCGTAATTCAGCAAAATTACATAAGTTCATACATTGATATTATTATCTGTATTTTCTTTGAATTATTTTTTCTATTTTGTAAAAGTTATGTTGTATATTGTACAAATATTGTAGGTTAGGAGATGTAAGGAGTGTGAATGATGAAGAATACAGATTTATTAATAATATATATAATAATATTAATGAGGTCGAAATTTATCAATAGATACTACACAAATAAAAGAAAATCAGTCAACTAACAGAGAAGAAAACACTAGTCATTTTGTTCAAGTTGAAAATGGTCAATTCGGTTATACGAGTATATGCTCTCTTGTTGCACTCACTATAATTTTAGGAAGTAAGGAGAAAAGACGTGAAGATGAAGGAGCTTTCATTGCTGTAGGAAGTAGGTTGGATTGAATTTTCGGTAAATGTTAAAGGGGGATCGGACTGATCAGCCGGACGGAAGGGCTCCCGTACCCCCCCGAGGCAGGCCGCCGGGACCCTAAAATCCGGTCACCAACCGGCACGACGGTTCTACTCAAGATTATGCGCAATTACATATATGAGAGCGTCTATTATTATTAGTTGACATTATAGCTCTTTTACCCAGTGGTTGTTATAGTTATAGTGGTACTACAAAATAATCCCATGGGGGGTTAATGTCAATCAGGCGGCCGATTGTAAAAATTAAGCTAAATCATACATCACAACATGATAAACATGGAGTGCCGACCCTACTTAGGTGGGATAAGAGTAATAAGATGGTGATGATAACTAGTGGTCATTAACAGGTAGACCACGGACGATTGCTAGTCCTTAAAGACATATAAAATGTTCCGCAAAAATATTATACAAATATGCATGATGCATGTATGGTGGTACAGAATTTTCCAAGTTCGCCTGACTAGTTTATTTATTTATTTATTTTATAAGGCACACATTACAGATAATAAGTATACATGTTTACAGTTATTATTAATAGTGTTTAATCATTTGTTTGCATCATTAAGCTAAAAATCTGACACCAAGCACCTGTTCGTGTGTCGCAGCAGCTGTACTTAGGAACTAATCCTCTCTAAGTTTAGCGTGTATACCATTTTAGACCACATCAGCTGAGATTGTGGTCTAAGGCTCTCAATACGTTAAAATTCACACGTCAAATACATAATAATAACATAATCACGGTAAAATTAGAGAATTCTAAGCAAACGGACCATCCAAGAGCAACGATGCGCTTATGCTAATAGGAATTCGCAGCATTTTAGTTAATTAAAGATAAATTGAATCAGAGATTCAGCAATTGGTAAACGGTATTCATTCATTAAAATTGCACTTAATTTGCTAAAATATTTGTATACGTGTGTTTTTAGCATACACAACATACACAAGTATATTTGTAAACTTTTAGCTTAAATAGCTTTATTTATGTTATTACTTCTTTATTTGTTCTTTTGTTAGCTGTTAGATCACCTACTATTCTATTCTAAAATAAAATAAAATATTTTTAATAATTTCTGCAATTTAGGAGTCGATTATAAGACAACAGTTTTGTAAAATAGTCTTCCTTAAGTAATAGGTTTAGAACCACTGATTTAAACGATTTGTAGGCGGTTCTTTTTATGCAAAACTTTATTATTCTCACATCCGTAGCACTGACGATCCAATCACAGTCCGTTGGTATCATCTAAAATACGATACACGCTTCTATCATCCGGTGAAAATGTAAAAATTCAGGGTGAACAAGTTACATAGATAAATAAAAAAAATGTATGTAACTATTTAAATAAGCTCTCCGTTTCTCAAATCATAAATAAAGCTAAGTGAGCAATAAAAAGTTTGTTTAATCTATCTATATCATAGCGAGAAGAACATTCTTACATGACCTGTTCTTAATAAATTTTTACTAGAAAACGCTACTGGTTGTTAATTAGTCGTTAATTATGTTAATCTAATACAGGAAACGCCTACTATAATGCTATTATAAATATCACGACAAAATCAAATTACATCGTGGACATGTAAAAAAATGACCGGATACACAAGCAGACGGTACGATTTCAATGTTAATTTAGTTCGATTGCTTAATATAAAAAATATATAGATCAGAAATATTATCGATTACAATATAATAAAATACTTGAATTGCGCATGTGACATAGATGCGAATGTTATGATAGATGTGTGGTATAACCAGAATAACAGAGAAAGAATAGTATGAATGTATAATGAGGAGGAATTAAAACTATATAACTAGAAGAGACTTACATTCTGGTCTGTCTAGAACTACAAAGATTTAAGTTCCATGGAAACCAACATAGACTTGATGAGGCACAGGTCAACAGACTGTGGACAGTATAACCTTAAAAAATGCCTGATTATTACAAAACTTTGTAAAATAAATAAAAAAAAATGTATTGTAAGATTATTTGTACGAACTTGTTTTTACTAAACCATGAAATTTACAATGTACGATGTGGGGAAAATAAAAACGAAATCAGTCATTTTAAGATCAGGATCTTATAAAATTTGCCAAGGGGTTAAGTATGAAGGTGGACGGAAATTTGAGTAGAGGTGTCCCTATATAATATGGGGTGAGTGCTTTAAGCGCTCCCCTTAGTAGTCCGGTGAAACTGTAGAGGCCTTGCCAGGTCAACAACAGTGTAGGCAGTTCGAAACAAAAATGAGTAGACGGAAGACAAAGTTTTATTTTCGCTTGTCAATATATAGGTATCATTACCTCTATTTTTTTATTTACTTATTTTATTGAAAAAATATATACTGAGTATTGTATAAAAATATTGTAGACATAAGGAGCGTGAAGTATGAGAATCGAGACTTATTAATCTCGTCAACGGAAAGAAAAACTATTACCCATACATTTTTTTTAACACAAAATCTAAACAAAACGTATATTGAATTATTACATATAAATAGTAGAGTTGATTATGTTGTTGTATTTAAGTTGGTGTTGTTGTATTTACTTTGTTGTTTCTATTTAAGAAGCTCCTAAAATTGCAAATTGTAGAGCAATAAAAATTAGAGTGTAGATAAGAAATTTTCTACACGTTAATACTTTTGACGCTCAAACGATAAGAAATGACTACTAGGTTTTTGCTTTGTTGCTTATTATTTTTGAATGAGTCTTATTCGTGTTTTCTTCTTTTGTAATAATGATTTATGTATTTATGATATACTAGCAGGCCCGGTGGACGTCGACCTGCCCTGATAATAAAAAAATATATACTTATGTGTGTGAAACACTTAAGACGGCTTGACTTTTTCCGATTCTTTCAACAATTATCAGTTATATTTCAACCAATTTACACTATAACCTTAACAAATCATATACCTATACCTTTCTCGTGAATTACTCTATCTATTGGTGAAGACCGCTTTTTTTTTTTCGAACTGACCTACACTGCTAGCCTGGCAAGGCCTCTACAGTTCCACCGGACTACCTAGAAGACTACCGTGAAGACCGCATTACAATCTGTTCAGTAATTTTTGAGTTCATCGCAAACATACAGACAGACAGACAGACGCGGCTGAAGACTTTGTTTTATAATATTTAGTGATACGTTATTAATAGACGATTATATTTTAAATTTGAGGCCTGGCTGGAAATCAACGCCGTTTGTAACTAACGATACAGACGGCAGTATATTGACGCCAGGTCTATGCCATAGATTCACTTTTAATGTTTTAAAGTGTTTTTTTTTTCACTTCATCTTTGTATGGTAATAAATATAAAAAAGTAATATTTATAATATAAATGCCCAGCCTGCGACTTCGTCTGTATTTAGTTACAGCGTAGATACTCTATAACGTTTTCTATGCGAAAAAAGCATATGGGTACTAGGATTTTATTTTTATTACGCTAATGCATTATACGTCAACAGCATTTATACGTCCGTATAAACATCTGTAATTGTACTAACAAATGATGGGCCAGCAGGTGAAAGGTCTATTCAACAATATATAAGTTACATTAACAATTTATTGTTAATAAGCTTTCGGATTTAAACCACCAGTTTGTGGGTCTTACGAACAATAAATTACAGATTGAGGGAAAGTGGTAGTAGGAGCGAATATAACGTTTTGAAATAATAGCTTATTTGATTGGACCGGCTTATTCACATATAAATATGTGTTAAATGGATATACTCATTTGTCATCACACGATGAAGCTTTCAAATTTACTAATTATATTTAAATAAGGTTTACATCTGAAGACAATAAATAATACCGCAAGATGATTCTTGTACGTTAAATTCTATTATGAATTTGTTATTGACTATAATGCATTTAACCATATTTTGTTAGTCGATAGTTCCGAATGTAATAAGTATTAGGGTGGACGTTACTTTGTACTTCCGCTTGGAATTGTTTGGCTGCTGTCACGTCTTATCATCGTCGACTGACACTGTTGCTAAGTTGGCAGCGGACGAGATCCGAAAGAGTTCCGCTTGCATCGGAACAGTCAACATCGATCTGAAGATGCTCCGTTATCGAGCGAAACACGTACATACTAAAAGTGTAAGACGTAACAGCGGCTAATCAATTACAAGCGTAAGTGCAAAGTAACGTCCACACTAATACATAATAATGGATTTTCGCAAAGTTACGACTTCATCAATGAAATATCTAAACGTATATTAAAGAAAACTTTAATTATATGAACAAACCAAAATCATGGCTTCGTGAGGATTAGGTAATACATAGATCACACTAAATATTTCGGGACCTGGTCACTTACATTCAGAATACTTAAAAACTAATTACAACATTCGAAAATGGAACGCCTTAGTTTTAAACTGCAGTTTATTACATCTATTTGTCATTTGTTTTTACATTTTGCCACCATTTTATATATCCCGTCTCCACGATTGAGTTCGTGACAATTCTCGCAAACTTGCATGGGCAAGTCGACTGTTTATGGTTGGTTTCTAGAATTCCTGTTAATCACAGTGACGAATGTCGTGATGGTTGTCTGTCTACCGCTGTGATTAACGTAAATATCAAATCAAATAAAAAACACTTTATTCAGTTTAAACCTTGAGAAGGCGCTTATGAACGTCAAATTTACCACCGAGTTACCATCGATTCTCGATACTTGATGATCGGAACAAACGGGCTTGTAACCTTCCATGAGGTTCGAGTATCCTTAGGAATAAGCAAGAGTGCGATACAATCTATATTACAAAAATATTCGGGTGTAAGAAAAATGTATTCCCAATGTACAAAGAATGAAGGAACATAAAATTCGGTGTGAAACATAGTACCAGAAAAAGAAATATAAATAGCTATATATATATAGTTATCGATATAAAACCTAAATCTTAAAGCATAATAATATAAAGACATAGTCAATTTATAATCTAGAATTTAATGTATATATGTATGCGTGTAAATAAATGCATTTATATTTTTGACGTCCAATTTAGCCTAAACGACTTGATGGATCTTAACATATCAGGTGTCATTAATTTCATCTTAATTGTAAGAGTGGCGAAGGCTATACAATATTTAAATATGAAGTCTTTGAAGTAGAGTTTAACATCTCAATAGAGTTTTTTTCTTTATTAATATTTCTCTTTTTTTTCCACAAGTTTGAACATATAAAAATTATCAACTGGTTTAAAAAAATGCATAAACAATGCTAAATCTAGGAAATTTTCTGTCATAACACTATATGGATAGAGTCACTGGGCAGAAATAATAGCTATTTTTCTCTCTTTCTCACTTCCTCCAGACAATTTCATTCTTAACATTAAAAACGGCCTCCTAATAAGTAATAGTAAAATTCTAATTATATTTGAAATTATTTCATAAGCAAACAAGAAAGAATAATCAACATTTTGATATGGATTCAGACAATGAGGAAAAGCATTAAAATAATATTAATATGCGATGACTAAACTAACACATGACTAAGCGAAAACTTAGCTCGGTTATTCATAAAACCCTGTGAATTAATGATTCCATCAAGAGAAACATTGTACCTTGAATTTATTGATACTTTTATATGAGAACAATAAATTAAACTCTGTATTGTTTAAAAACAAAGCCGTTTTAATGGAGAATGTCATTGGATCTCGAGACAATCAAATACTTCACAATCGTTTTAATGACTGTAATAAATTCACTTCGGGCGTCGTCGTGGACCTTCGAAAGTAAATAGTAAAAATAATTATTAATATGGAACTTGTTTTTAATATTTTTTTATAAAATTTTATTTTATATAAGTATTAGCTGAGACCCACGATTACACTCGCGTTTAATTTCTTACTCCCTCGACCCGCGGTAACACACACCGTGCTAGACGACCCACTACTAACGGTTGTACAGTGTGACTAAGATGTGTAGGATCAACCACAACCTTGTTCAATTTTTTACAATTCAAAAATCAATCTTTCATTGTTCGTTTTCTGTGCGCTCGGTATGCCGTTCAACAGATTACAATAAATCTTTGCATAGATACACGTAGTCAGGGCTACAGAAAGTGATATAAGGAAGAAAAGTGCTGCCCCCGAGGAATAGTTGAAGTCTAATGTTGACGCGAGGGAAGCTACGGTCAAACGCTAGTACTACTATAAAGACTTTTTGTTTATAATGGACAAACTCAAAAAATACCTAACCGAATTTAAAATAATACTTCATTTGTATAACGCTACATTATCAACGAGTAACATGACCTGCATATTATTTTCAAAATTTGATATTAACTCGAGCGAAGCTGCGAGCAAAAGCAAGTAGACTATAAAATCCAAAAAAGATAATAAAAATATGACTGGTAGTTCCAGATTAATGGGTTATAAAAATCTCTTGTATTCTATAGTGTATGTATAAATATTTATGAAACATTTGTTCAATTGGTACATGAAAAACCTCTCTTCATCTTTTTTTGTTTCACGGACGGCATACTTACAGAGTATAAGCCTATATCGGTCACTCAGTTAGGACGAGTCTAACAATATCATTTATAAATCCACCAAGGAGTTTAGACCACCGATCCATTCCAAATACTCTTTTTTTTCTACGTAGTCAGATTTCAAAATGGCTAAATGCTGTCATAAATAGAAATAATATGAAAATTGATTAATGTCATGGAATGACTTATTATACTTAATATCATGTCATACGATTAAGCCAAAATGTTATAGAAACTGATGATATTCTAGTTTCTATTATTTAAGAATCTTTAAAGTATTTATTTAATCTAGTTTACATAAATGAAATCTAATAGGGTGTTGTTCTTCACAAAATCTTATTCACCACTATTCACATCACCAATACTACTATTATGCCAATAAATTGTAGTCCCTTATTCTAAATTTCTCATATACGTTTTGATATGAATTCATTATTACTACCACAATACAAAAGGGCTTCGTACGTATCGTAGCTTTGACTTAAACGAAATTGTTGTTTCAATAAATATGAAATGTATTTTATGGCGAGTGCGTAAGACACCAAACCTCTTCTAAATCCCAAAGCCAATTACATCAACACAATAAATACCTAACTGTTGTCCAATGCTGATTTAGTTTACAATCGAAGCGTCTACACTCGAGATTAAGGTGATTGACGTAGGAATAAGCGAAAGCGGTTAATTTTTAATATTGGGATTTGAATTTTGATTTCAATAATTATATTAGTATTTTAATTTTAAGCAATGATAGCTCAGTTGATAGTATGTTAGGACACTGTATTGAACGACTTAGGTTCGAATCCTTGCAACTGAATGAAACAACGTGATGAAACCATAGCATGGTGGTAGAGTTTATTCTATGTCTGTCTGATTATCTACCAACCTCAAATCTACTGGATAGCCAGTTCCTCTCTAGATTTAGCATATTTATCACCGTAAACCACATAATCATTTAACATCTGATGAAATTGTGATTTAACGTTAAAGCTTATGAAGTGTTACAAAAAATCGAAATGTTCTTTCACGATGCGTGAGATTTTTACCAAGTTACGATTACATAAATTTTGAAAAAAAAAAAGCATCAATAAAATCTACAGCGAAAATATCCTATTAATGTTGTAAAGGAGACAGTTTATGAAGATGGATTTATCTTTGTTACTCTTTCATGGAAGAACTGTTTAGTAGATTTTGATGAAACTTATATAATATAGATTATTTTTTATATTATAGGGGTCAAACGAACAGATGGGTTACCTGATGGTAAGTGATCACCGCCGTCCATAGACACTAGCAACACCAGTGGAGTCGCAAGTGCGTTGCCGGCCTTTTAAATATGTGGGCCTCCGGCACTCTCACTGACCGAACGAAACGCAACCACTGTTACTTCACGTCGGTTTTCTGTGAGAGGGTGGTACTACCCCGGGCGAGCCGACCCATTCATGCTGAAACCAGTAATAGCTTCAGCGTAGCTCTACCACCTACTAAAATATATAAATCATGATAACACATTATAATTATATATGGGAAAGTTTCTGAAGATGAACGGATGCTTGCTACTCTGTCTCGCAGAAACTACCGAACGTAATTTAATGAAAAAACAAATCGCACCTTTTCCTCACATCCATCGAATTTTATTTTACTCAGTCTAATAACAGAAAATATGTACGTAAAGTTTTACATCGACTTAGTAATATTTCCTCAACAAAACACGCTTTTCTATGTTTACTATAACCGCATACTTACGCAGTAGCGTTCCAGTTTTTAGATGGTATACCTGTAATCCTTATAAGGCTACACGTCCAATGCGCCTTGCAATACCTAGCTTGATTGTCGACGAACTACGTCCAACGGTCTTAGACATAGGATGAGGACTAGCATTATCACTTATTAATGTCTCACTTAATTTATAGCCTTCCATTTAATTTTAATTGAAGTTCATTTATTTACAGGTTGTTTATTTTTGGTTTTAGGAATATAAAAGAATTTTACGACTGTATATATAAATTGGTACTTATTATATGTACTCAAATGTAAGGAGGTCACGTGTACCATTCTTGAAAAAATTGTATGTATGAATTTAATGTAATTAAATACTGTTATTTTGAGTATTGTTAAAAGCAATTACGATGAATAGTCTGAACTAGAGTTAAAGTTACGAGAACCTATTATTAATAGTTATTACTTATTGAAATCCAATAATCATATCCTAAGCGTAACAAAAACAGCTGAATTAGTTTTTCTAAAAGCGACCTTTAACCTCCGGCATCCAGAGCGTACTTAACTATTAACTAAAAGGTAGTCATTATTTTCCTTAAACATATTAAAGCCGCATCAGAAAGCGTTTATTATCGTAGTACATTCGAGGTTCGACTAATGGGCTTATTAGAATTACGATAGGATGGTTTCTAATATGTCTCACGTTGGTCGAGCGATACGATTGAAAGCGAGTCTGTTTTTTTTTCTTAATTCTGTACCGTGACTACATAATAAAAATAAATTTTCTATCACCATTTCTATTTACACAGAAAAAGCTTATTAAATTTAACAGTAATATTATTAATATAACAAGCTAAATATAAATAAAGACAGGGTTATTTAAAAAATAAAACAATGAAATCGCGCAAAGAATAAATCTAGATTTAGTTAATCTAGATAGGAACTAGATAGGAAATAGGAACAATAAATTTAAATTGCTAATTATTTTAAATTTCTTATAAAATATAATAAAATAAAATATAGACACATTATATTTTACTATCAAGAAATGAACATTAAAAATAAAATTACATATAAGAATAATAGGCAACAAGAAGATAAATATATTTTAATAATAACGTTTATGATTTCTTCTTCAATGTTCGATCAAGTATCAGTGATTTATTTCTTTTTATGTTATTTATTTTATTTGTGAAGAAAAACACGTTTGAAATTTTTATAAAAACTTTGTACTTCAATATAATTCTCTTTCAATACAAAATTGTTTTTTTTTTAGATTATTTGACGACGCTATTCTACGCAATATAGTTTCGTTTCTGTTAATAAGTAAAACAGATTACAAACAGTAACATGAGACATACATTGTGAGATATTATATAAACTCCCTGGCGAATTCCGACAAAAGAGAATACCGAAATTACTAACTCTATAATACGAAATATTTATCCACTTCGTAATATCAGTAATAATTTTCAATAAGAAGGATTGGTCGCTAAAGTAGGCTAAGAAAAATAATGACTTTGTCTAATATTTCAAAAGAAATATACTTAAAATATATTTTATTACAATAACCAAAGTAAATGATATGAATTTACACGTATCTTTAAAAAAAATATTTTCGTTTAGATTTGACTATACGCTGTTGGCCTAATAGGCCTTCACAGCTACACCAGACTAAAATATTTCAAAACGTAGCTACGTATCGCATAGCACGGTGGATGTAGGGCAAAATTTGAAAACAACGGCGATACTATCTTTTCTAATGTGTGAATAGAAACCGCGATAGTGAGCTCTCTCACCCGAACTGTTTTGTAATTCCGGCACGTTATGACGACTTTGATTCAATTTATTGAGAAGAAACTCAACTTGTAACGCGATTAAAGGTGTTATCTGTTAAACTCATCATTAGAACCGTGAGAGCCGACTTTGAAAGCATTTGTCGACGTTGTAAAAGTTATAAAGTCCAAATGCTAACTAATATCAGATAGCTTAGAGTGATTATGCCTTAGATATATACTAAGATTTTATCTAGCTAACCTGCGAAACGGCTGAAGCGATTTTAATGAAACTTATACAAACAGGTACAGGATTTCTCGGAGTATTATATAGGCTTACGTATCATCACACTTTTCAATGAGGGCCGAGTATTATTGATAAAATGCGGTATAAGCATTGTAATACTAAACCATACGGGCTTAGTAATTTCTTTATACTTCATAGGTTAGCGTTATATTATTTATTGTATATCTGCAGAGGGCAGTATCTTTTCTCCTCTTTCATTTAGTAATAAGCTATATCATCGTCATATCGTCAATTACCAAGCAGCACATAATAATAACAATCCAGTGTAGGTATAGAAGCGAACGACGTTTCTAGAAACGTGATTCAATACGATGTAAATATTCATCTTATGTATATATTTGTTGATTGCATGATGGTATTATTAAAGTTGTTTATAAAGACCCATTGTACTGTAAACAATAAGGAAAATAAATACGAACACAATTTATATCTTATACTTTGTAATTATTGTCGAGGTATTTGAACCGGTTTCCCACATAAAACGCCAACTTAGGATATACCCTACACTAGTTGTACTTCGCGGATTCATCCACGTAGACTTGCTGTCATTAAATGTAAGCTTAAATAAATTGCATGTAATGTACGACTATTACATATTGAGTCGACTACTTACTCGTTGACATAGGCATTCACAGTTAAGCACTTCTTGGTGGCACTCGCTTCCCATCAGACGATACACGGCCCGCTCGTTCTATTGATTCGTTTTCGCCTAGTATATTTTCCAACATACATTTTCTATGAAAATTACCCCGTTCTTTAAGGTCTTTAGGTAGTTTAGAAACTTTCTATATAAATAAGTTATAAAATACAATTAGCATTTTTCAAATCGTTGTAAAATTTGGAACATTCAAACAGACAATGTCTTCAAATTTATACTATTATTACAGATTGCAATTGCTTGTAACATAAAAAAAATATTAACCTTAAGGTAACACGTTAAGCTGTGACAAGGCAATTTCTCTCACAAGTGCGACTACTGAATGTTACGTAGAATTAAATGTTATAGGTAATTCTCAGACGAGCATTACAAAATATCATATATTTGTATTATTTATCTTTATCAAAGGCTTATCTTATTCCAGATCATTCGACGTGAAGTCCAATAGCACTACCACAGAAATATAATATTTCTCAAAATAATATAAAATTCAAGAGTTTGTTTGTGTGAATGCGCTAATCTCCGATAACGCCGTACCAGTCAGATTGTAAATTTATGTTTGAATTTTATGAACTACTAGTGCTTGCATTTGTATTTATATTATTAGTCCGAATTTATTGAGTTACGATATGGGCTATGTAACATCATGTTACGACCCTTAGATGTGGAGTATCTACCTAATCAAAATGTAGTACGACTGGAGAGTATGGCGGGGACCGAGACGGGAAAAATTATACACGAGTGAAACCGCTGGGCAGAGGTAATAGTAATAATAATTAACCTTCTAAGTCAATGGCCGTTCATCACTATGACAAAGTGACTGACTGACGTTCCACTGATGCTCAGTGGGGCGCCCGTAACAATTAACCAAAGCTTCATTCGTCACGCTTATATCCCGTTAACGATTAGCCTTCGGAGATCAACTTCTGTAAGTTATTAGTATTGATTTTATAGCCAATTAAATTCTTTAAAATACATATGCTGAACCTGCTAATTAGAATCTAAGTAAATGTGTTTATGGGTAAAACAATAATATCGCGCTGCGTTTGTCGCAGAGGAAATCCTTCGATTGCTGACGTGTGATTATTAGCTCGCGACTCTTTCCATCCCCACGTCATAACCCCTCAGTGTCTCAGTCACATAATACTTTACGACATCAACAATCTACAGTCCTCTCCAGCCTTTTTGGTTGCTCTGAATATAAACTTAAGTCAAGAATTTAATACAAAGCAAAGTTAAAATATTATTATAGAATGTAAAATTTGCATTTAGTTTATCCTTCAGTTGTCTCTATGTTATACATATAATATAATAAATATTTATGCCTGTGTAATATGTGTTTTACGCAGTTATATTCAAAACGGATAGAAAAGTGTGATAAAAATTGTAGCAAATTATTTATATGAATTGAATTTTACATCATCATAATATGTTAGTCCTTTACTGCGTCCAGTTTGTTCTCATTTTTTAAAAGTATCTCAAGTACTATAGAGAACCTTTTAAAGTGTTATCATTATGCTTTTATATAAGCGCTATACGATAATTATAAAACTTTACCGTGATAAATTAAAATCGTTCAAATTATTATAATGGTAAGTAGGCATGACAAAGTTACGAAGAAATAATTAAAGTACAGAAAACAGGTAAAGTGTACCTTTGATACAACATAATCAATGTAAAGTCAGAGAATAATATTTATTTAGCTGAGTCAGAACAAACCATAAACAGCGATAATTTAGCGAGACGTCATATAAAATCGTTTATCAATATTATGTTTGATTGTTTTTTTTTTTTAATTAATCATACTATGTCAGTAGTCAATTAGGTTAATAGACTCTGATTGATCGAAAAAAAACATCTACGCTAGCTACTACAACGTCAATATTTGAACTCTCATAGACGTTCCATTCTACGTTATTTGATTTTGACATTTACTGGTTTTGTTTTTCTTTTATCGTGAATCTAATATCGTCGAGAATGGTAGCGTTAATTTTTTTTGTGATGCTTTTTCTAACGCTCGATTGGTTACATCACTCTCAAGATGTAATTGCTTTATCTGTTCTTATCTGTTGTCGATGCTTACTATAGGTGTATTTCGGCAGTGCAGTTTGAGAGTAAGTTCTTCTCTGGATTTGGTGTATTATCATGTTAGGCTACGTCGTCATTTAAAATCAGGTGAGATTGTAATCAAAGGTTCAAGGGCTATAACCTTAAATCGTGCCCAGAAAGCTATCTAAATTATACTTGGAAGTACTTACATACAGTACTAATAAATACTATGACCTTGAAAGCGTTACATACCTAAATCTAATGTTGGCCAGAAAAAAAACTGTGAATAATAGAAAACAAAATTTTAGTCAACATCAGCTAAACCGATGTATCTAAAAATTGAATATACTCGTATATTGCGAATGTACAGTAATACCTTTTAAAAATAATTACATTTCTATACAAGTATGTATTATACGTCGTTATTAAAAAAATGACTTACATATCTTGAATATCTCAGAGTTTGACCCTACTATTTCCAGAAAAACTCAATATTTTTTTAGTGATAACATTTTTAACTCGAACAAGAAATAACTAACGTACCGACTTCAAGAATATTGCCGACAATGTGTACGTACTTTCCCTTACAAGTGATATTTACTTTCAACATTACTTCTATAACAAGAATTTATATCCATACATTCACAACACACCTCTTTACTCGAATTGCCTCCCTGGAAGTTCGACTAACAACCCGCCGAGTTATTAACTGAGAATTCAGTGACGGTAACACTTAAAATGGAAGTGAACTAGCAGTCAAATAATTGTAAATTACGTGTAATAAAGCGTAACAGGCCACTGCTAGTATAATTCACATATGAACATATTATGATATCGTCACGAAAAAACGGGTCCTAGTCGCAGACCTTGCTTCTTGTTCACGACAACAGTAATCTTAAGGCCGTGGGAAACAATGGCTCAATCGTCATAATGCGTGCGCACCTGTCGACTCATCTCGCATCTCACGTTGTATTGACCCCTACTATGTCTCTACGAAATCGATATATACTTTTTAATTCGACTTTTTATTCATACTTTAGTGAAAATGTTTTATAGTAATTGGCCTGTGATGTTAGGACATGGCCATAGTGACCTTTTTAATCGAATTCATTTTTTTACGTTTGTTACCTGAAAAGTTAATTTTCTATCTATATATGTAATGAAAATACAGTTCCATTAGGACTCAACCGATTATCACTAAATGTTTCATACAGTTGTTGTACAGAAGAGGCTATAAGGATATATTGTACACCAAAAAAAGTATTGTTCCCTGTGGGATAGGGTAAAGCTATATTAAGCCGAGCAAAACAACGTGCAAAAGCTAATAAATAACTTAAATAATCTAAACATAAATAAAACTAAAGCGTCTGTAGTCTCTCCGAACTAATCTCACAAACGTTTTAATCGATTTTGATGAAATTTATGGTGACAAATAGAGGAATTTTGAAAGTATTATTTTCATTACATATCATTACATTATTCCATAGATTAAACAGAATTAATCCTGTTAATATACGCCCAATAAATCAATTAATCATTTCCAAACAGAACAAAACCGCAGGCACCAGCTAGTTTATGAACAGAGCAGATATGAAATTCGTGGTATCTTTATATTCGTATATAATCTATAAGTTTATATAGAAGACGTCTTATACACCGTTTCTGTCAACGAAAAAATCTTATTCATTTTATCTTTGATTTATTAAATAGGATATAAGATTTCATAATTAAATCAACAAACATGTAAATATTTTACGAGCAGAATTATAACGATAATAATTTAATTAAAAAATTCTCAACTAACGTGAATACAAATTAGTTACGTATTTAAATAGAATTATTACCAATGAAAGATTAATAATTATTTACTCAAGCAATCAGTCGCCTTTGTAATGATATCAAAGTGATCGTTCTAATAAAACATTACTATGTCGTTCACTGTACACCCACACGCACGTCCGCCATATTTTATTGTAGTTCGTAATCAGCCACTAATTTTATTAGCTTTTATTATCATTAAAAACACTTCCCAACTCGTAAAATCCATTATGTACAGAGTGAATAGTAAGACACTTTTACAAATTTCAAAATTAATAATGAAACAAACCATTCCTTTTTTTGTGTGATGTTATTTTCAAATAGTACAGTCAGTTGTTTTACCTTTAAAAACAAAAAGTAATATCGGAATATACCTACATAATATTATGCATAATTTGAAAAACATCTCTTTGATCGACTTAGTTTTAATCTGGCAAAAAACTTCATCTTTGAATGGAGAAAAGCATTGTTTCCTTTATTTTCTTCACCTAGTTCAACTTGAAAATGTGTCACCAGTCAGTGTATAAGCGAGTACAGGCAACTACATTTAAGTATTACCTATTCGAGGCTTAACTTGTTATATGATTAACGTTTTTTAGAGTGAACCTTTCTTTTACATCGCCCCTATTTTTTTCGTCCATCTATCGCATGTCGCATTATAGCCGGTCGCGGAGTAGAGGTAAAGTGAAAAAAAGGTCTTCAGCAAAGCAGCCAAGGCTAATATGGTGGTACCCATGGCTCAATTTAAAGGGATTCAATAATTTAAATGAATATTGTGGTCAATCTTTCAAAGACTACGATCCGAAAAAAAGTTTTTTTTTTTATATTGTAGGGGGCAAATGAACAGGTGGGTCACCTGATGATAAGTGAACACCACCGTCCATAGACACTAGCAACACCAGGGGAGTTGCCGGCCTTTTAATATATGTGTTTAATTATTACGTTTACATTGCGCTAGTCATGCGAATGAAGAAAATTTTACAGTTTTACAATTTTACAGTTAAACAATACACCAAAAATGAAAACTTGGGTTTATGTAAGACTAAGTTTTGCTCGTGACTTCGTTTACGTCAACGTAAATTTGATCTACCCTCGGATACATTACTTTCTTTTTTTTTTAAATTTCATGTTGTTAAAACTTGAAATCATAACAAACGTACACCCAAACTCATATTCGTATTTATATTATTAGTAATATTCATTTACAACACAATGGTTCCCCATATTATGATACCCTTTTTTAAGTCGGATTCTTTAGTAAACCATAAAAAGAATTTGTTCATAATGACTACCAGTTACTTTATTTGTCTTCGGTTTTTGTGCCATAATTTAGATACTATCGGATGCAATGAGTCGCCGATCAAGAATAAAAAATAGCGGATCAAGACTAATAGGGACAATATTTCCATGTTACTTTGTATTTCAAAATCGAATATCTGATACATACATGTTTTTGTAAGCCACGATGGGAGTGTCTATGAATTACCTTATTTGATCACAACACAAACCGATTTAGATATTTAGACGCTGTCCCATAACAACACACAATATATGGTCATACCTTACCGCCTTATTTCTATGACTTGACAATAGGAAGACCAATTATTCTATTTTTGAGCAATCATTAATTAACGTATGATCGCTCTGTTACAAAATTAACTAAGCGGCTAATTCATCGACAAGGAGTAATACAGTCATTTACATAAATGTAAATAATATTACAAGACATGCAATAACTTTATTTTGTCAGTCATTAAATTGTAGTGCGGTAATTACTGTCGTTAGCAATTTTTATTTTAATATATCATTACATTCATTATTAACGGTCTGTTTAAGTTAAAATTACTTTAAATTTTGCTTCATGAGGAATACACATTATACTTTTATTGTTTTCAATAAATTATACTTATATGCTCATAAAAATTTATCATCTATAAGAAAATTAAAAAAAAAACTTTTTTTGGCACATTTGAATTTTTGAATATTTGGCTGGTGAATGGATAATTTATTGCAAGTGTTCGCGATAAATGTATTTTTTGTATTATAAACATTTTTATCTATGTTTATACTTTTGAGGTTAACAGTCGGTATTTATTGATTTTATTTGTGTTACAATATAAAAAAATATCATTACATTATTATTATATAAATAGTTTATTACACTTTTTGGTATCTTATTGGATTCTATATAAGGATTTATAGAAAATTAATTTATAGTCCTTTAAAATTAAGCTAAAGAAGTACATATAAATTCTTACCTGCGTACATAAGTACACACATACGTTTTTTTTGTGCAAGTCATTTAACACGTCGACACGTCCATTGGACGTCCGGAGTATATAACTCCGATATGTACCTAAGACTTTTCTAAATTCTTACATATTTACAAATTTACATTGGATGAGGACTATTGGAGGACAGTGAAGAAAAGCATAGCGAGGAAACGTGATAGAACGAAATGTTGTATCACCACCGTGTGTGAGACAAAAATGGGAATAAGAGTTTCTCAACGTATTTCAAACGTTGAAGTGACGTAATGATTGTCCTGGAATCTTTTCTCGGGAAGAAAGACGAAGTTGCGGATATTAGCAAATTTTTATATGTAGTCATATATTTAAAAGTAATGTTTACCGTAACAATATCAACCAATTTTATTTATTTATTCATTATCTAGCATCTTACTGTTCACTATCTTTATTGTGCCGCCCCCTTAAATCAGCTGCAAATGACGGATGACATGTCAAATGATTTTAATTGTGTGATTAATTGGTCCGATACATGTCCGGACTCGATGTGTGAAAGTCGTTGTTAGTACTTATGCAATACAATTTTGATTATCAATCAGACAATGTGTTCCTAATTAATTATTATGGTTAGGCCTATGAGTGGACTTTCTACACAAATAAACGAACCTCTTTATTGTAGTAATTTACAGTATTTAACAGTAGGCTGAGTGTAAGCCAAAAGTGTCCAGCGAGTCGTCGCAAACATGCCTCCTGAAGCCTTCTGAGCAGCTAGACATATCCTTCAGAAACAAAACAAATTATTTCATTACCATGCTACCCGCTTGGTTACTATACTATTACACTATGCAGTATACTACTACGGCGACTGTTTTAATTGTTGTATTATGGTCGCGATTTAATTGGACAATCCCATATCCTGACTACGACTGTTAAATTATTTGTAGTTAACTGTATTTTAAGCTCAATAAAAAATTCTTGCTGATTAAAGAATTATAGTCATTTACGTAGACAAATAAAGATATAGAACTGTAGATAGTTGTAGTCGTATGAACAGAGTTCTTACCAGAGAGTCTAACATATTTTTTATTCCACAGAGTATTATTAACATGTGTTAATATTATATATATTAATCTCCAACCACCATCTAATCTAAAAAAGGCTAATTTGAATTCATTGTGGAGTGTATCTTATTTAAATTTAGTCTGTCATTTAAACTTTTAACGATGTAATACAATAACATTAAATAATGCTAACATATATGTTCAAACAATAGACACTTTAATTATTTTATAGTCAGTTCGAAAAAAAAAAAAAAAAAATAAACTTTAATTTATATCGCCAACGAAATCACAGTCCATTGTTAGTCTCATAAAATATTTTTGTAACTTTTAAAATACTTTATAGTTAAGTTCAAAAACCGGTGTAACATTTTTTTTTTGTAGATAAAATTAAAAACGTTTTCAAAAATAATCGTGATATTTCAAACGGAAACGACATCGTTTGTGTCGCTTATCGCGAGACACTTATTCGACGTGTCGATTCTGATGAAGCTGTCTCGTTTACGGATCGTCCGTGTAATTGTTACATTCAGACGTGGGTGGAAACACATTACATTGGGACATTTTTATCAATTTAACGCCTCTCGGAACGGTAATACGGTTACAAATGTGTTATTATTGCGTAATATTACGAAATTCGCCTACGATTGTTCCGAGCCCTAAATACCAAGTAAATTATTCAGGCATCGACTCGAGTCCGATATGGTTGACCGTCTTTGTAATAGTCTAATCGAGATAAATCTATACGATTGGTATTTTTATGCTGTTTTAAAATTGGTGTTCAGACGTGCGAAGTGTTAGGTAATGTTTATTGACATACATATTCGGTTTTATCCTTGTATATAATGATCATTTTATTATACATGTTGCGCTGTAAACAGACATCATATAATAATATGCAGTTGTGAGTTATTTATACACGGAGTGTTCTTTTTTTTTAGATTTCCTCAATTTTATGATATGTTTTAGTACCCCTCAAAATAGCCCACTTAGTAAATTTTAGATTCTTTTTATTATTCGTTTAAAAGTTTTTTTTTACTTTTTTGGGCATAACTTTCTTAAATATGGACTAAGCTTGTTTTTTGTTCTTATTTTATTGTTTGAATCGATTTTGATGTGAGTTTCATAAACAGACAGAGTACTTTCCAAAGTATTATATAAGATACATATAATTACGCTTTCTCATAGGGACTAAGCAGGAAAGGTATCATTTAACAGCGGCAATTTAAATTTTATAAAGGAGTTACTGAGGTCAAGTAATGACCAATTTACTATTAAACAAATGATAAATAGTCCACAATTAGTGCAGATGAAATATGTGGTTTACAAGAAAAAAATAAATGAAGCCGGGGACATTGTTTAGTCTTTATTATATTATCAATAAATCGATTATCTACTAAAACAGATGCAAAATATTTCGACTAGAGTTTTAAAACTGTACTTCATACACGCTTTGCACAATTATTACTATGATCACACATGGGGTAACACAACATTGAAGTTGTTCTGTTGGTCTATCTGACAGTAATTTAAATATTTGTGGAACGTAGTCTAAAGTGGAAAGTCGTGAAACCTGGAATGAATACTAGATTTGTGTAGCTACCGAAACATTCAAATAATTGCTTAGCGACTTTTTTACATTGAGATTCAGTTATTCGTGATCAGTTCAGAATTGGAAAGTGCACCACATCACATTCGATGTAGCTTCGTATAATCCTGCAACGTATCTGAGTTTCGTTAGTACTAATCAAGTTAAAAATCTGTCTCAGGCATCTAGTATATGTGTTCCGGCAGCCGCGATTTAAAAGTCAGTCCTCATCTAGGGTTTGCGTTTCACCCTTTTAGTCAATATTGTCATTTAATATAAGTTGGTCCAATGTTAAAATCCATAAATTATTTTTTTAAGGCTTTATAGGTTTTAGCGGTTGACCACATCCTCACCTGACGCTACTTGACGATGTGGTCCAAGATGGTAAACACACTAAGCCTAGAAGGACTGGTTCCGCAGTACAGTTGCTGGAACACTACTATGAGTGCTTAATTACATATTTTTGAGGGTTGTAGTAACCAGGCGGGCATGGAAAAAGCCCTAACATCATGCTATAATTTCATCACGGTGTATTACTTCATCGGAATCGAAGTGGTATCTGTTGAGCCATCCCCGCAACAAAATAAAAAAACTCTGACGTCATCAAAATATTTCTCATCCATCGAACTGTATCATTCGTTTTATGTTCTGCAACGACGTCAAGAATTTCCACGTCTAACAATCTGACAATGTTTGTGTAATAATTATTTACGACCGTTGATGAAGAGGGAAACGGACTCTATCACTAAGCACAAGTTTGAGAGAGAAAGAAAAACTGTAAAATAATGCTATGTATTTAAGACGTGCTTATCTGTATATGTAAAACCTCTTGTCAACATGATATCGTATTTAGACCGTATAATAGTCGATCGTCACGCGTAGGCCGCGGTACATTGTTGCAGGAACGTTTTATTCCTCGTAAACATAAGATTATATTAATAAAATACATTATTTTTCTCTATCCGTTTTCTTTTTATGGCTTTATTCGTGTTTGTAAAGCTATTGAACTAAATATACGTGTTGATTTATACGAGTTATATGGACTCTCTGATACACTAAGACGGAATACCAATGACATGTTTAATTTTTAGAATTTATGTCAGTATGTTTATCGTTATCGATACGCGCAACTTCGTCTACGTTGTATAATATCGTAAGAATATATTTTACGTACAGTGAAAATAACATAGGCAACAGATCGCTTGCTATACTCCTCACGGCAAGTAAGCGCATATCTCTGAACGGGTAGTGCTTATAACAATTGTAGTTTCTTACATTTTCAATTACTTTATATTATACGAAACTATTGTGATAATTTAGTATATTAGATAAATAACAAGTGTCGAAGAAGTAAGAATAAAAAAAAATGATCGAAATCCATCTAATCGTTTTTGAGTTACGCACAATGGCAGACCTTTAGTCATTTTGTTTATATATATGCATAAGATTAGGTCCCTAGATTACTTAATCAATTAGTAAGGTTGGGAAATGCTTTTTTTAAAGAAGTGAAACTTTTCATGCAAGGGCTTTGAAATTCTGATCCGCAACCTTTGTGGGTGACGAAAAGTGATGGGAGTAAGCATACACTATGTCGGGTTGAGTGTTGACAACACCGGTTCTCGTCTGATCCCCGAAGTTAAGCAACGTCGGGCTACTGTCAATACTTAGATGGGTTACCGCCTGGGAATACCACGTGACGTTGGCTTAGTGTTAAACTTTTTGTAGTATTCACTTTTTTCATCTGGGGTCATAACCCGACACATACACTTTTTCTTTCTTTATAGATACTTAGAAATTACAATTGTCACAATTTTTTGATACCCAAAATAGTGACTAGCAACTTGAACATAAACAGTACTTTATCCATCTGAACTGCTGCGGCCATCCAGATGATGATAAATTTATCACAGGGCCTGTCTTTTGATTTGGGTTCATCGGAGAGCTGATAAGTTGCGGATTCGATTTCCAAACATGACTGGTTGTTGTATGATGAATGATGGTATGCCATGGTATACTAGCTGATACTCGCCTGCTTCGCTATGCGCATCTTTTGTATTTATTGGTGGTCAAAAATGTATAAAAAATGGAATCTAAACAAAATTGCAGAGTGTCCATGGAATTCAAAAAGTAGGTACCCTTAGAAACATCTATGAAAAATCCCGCATCGAATGGTCATACACCTATGTCAAAACAAAGCTTTAATGTGGCTGACTCCCAAAGGTACATATATTTTCATAATATATGTATAGATTATCTATTTACTTACCATAATAGAAGTTATGTTTAAGTTATAAGTTAAAATTATATAGCAGTGATAATTATATCTAATATTTATTTAAATTCATTAAGAATTTTCTGTACCTACAATTATAATTGAATTACTATATTTTTTTTGCGTTCTTAATAGATCACACGAAATAAAACATTATTTGATTATTTTTCAAACAGCCGATATAAAAATACATCTAATTTTCTTAGACATAAAACAGTTTCATAAGAAAATAATGTTACGGCGTATCCATAAAAATTAACGTCACATATATATTCTCTAAATTCACGAGAACACATCTTATCATCTCCGCCCACCCCGCGACAGAAACGAGCGCGTGAATTTCAAAAGTAAAACACGGCGGCACTTAAAAGCGTCCAGACAATAACATGTCATAAAGCAAAGTGGCGAAGAATTAAAAGAGAAAAAAAAAGAAAGAAGAAAATAAAGAATCAAAAACTGGAACTGGGCGCGTTGCGTGGGCGCATAAGGGACACCGCGCGACCGCGACTCCCCCAACTTATTTGTCGAGCAGGTGACAGAACCGGTCACCGGCGAACGTATCACAAACACGTGGATTCCGTACGTCGGCAATAAATATTTAACATTCTCAAAAACTATATTTACATAAAAGAAAAGTTATTGGGTTTGGTTTGAATGACGACTGATTTTTATTGATCATTCATTGACTTGTGATGTTTTGTTGTGTCTATTTGTCGTTTTCGATAGCCAAACGAACAGTAACAAAACTATATGTATTCATTTATGCAAGAACGTGACGTTTGTAAATGTTATATATATAAATAACATTTAAAAATCTCTTGCAGAGATTATTTGATATATTTTTTTATTCAAGCGTTAATGCTACACCCAGATGCATAGATGATAATAACGGTTATATGTCGTCATTGTCGTTTCATAATAAACTATTATCAATAATTCTACTGTTGACTAAATTGCTATTTTTATGTCGTATCGCAGTTTGTAGCAATGAAATGAATATTCGGTGTTCGTACCGTGAATATGAGTGTGGACATGAAACCTCTCCCTCTCACACTGATTGTTTGCTGCATAATACTCGCTTCTTCACACGCAGCGATAACATCAGTCTTTTTTTATAATTATAATAGATAATCTATAATCGACAGCGGTATAATGGTGTCTCTAATAATTTATTAACCATTGCATAGAAAAATAATGCATAACATTATTAGTTGTTTTAAAAATGACCATCTCAACCTATAGACGGAAACTAACTAGAATTATAAACCGCTAATTATATCTCCGAGTGTAAGCCATGCGATAATTCAGGTTTACGAGTTATTTTTAGGTACGCGGTTGAGAAAGTAAGGCGACGTTCTTATGACAATGTTGCAGAGCATTTGCGATTACTTTTTATAATGTTATATTTTAGATTTTTTATTATAATGAAATGAAGAACCAAAACTGTGAAACCAAAGTTAGTCTATTAAACTAAAATGGGTCATCTTCTGTCATTGCTTTTCACGAATCAGTCCATTGATGGATTAAGCTACCACATAGAAAATTTAGAAATAAAGGAGACAACGGTCGCTCGTTTGAGAATGCCGGACATGTATTTTACTTTTGCACTAATTATGGGGTTCGTCGCTTATGCTGTTTCTGCTAATAAAGCTTTTTAAACAAGCCTTTACTGGAAAATAACCGTAAATATTTTTTCCTATCTGCTATTAAGTAGACAATTGCTGACTACACTGGCATAATTAGGAAAAGAGGTGTACCTAATCAAGACATAAATCAGGAGAAAAGATCAAAAATGTTGTAGACTGCCACTGTAGCTAGATATCTCTAACTTCTTTTTTAAATTAACGTAGTTTAAATGCTCTTCCGTTCATGATTCCGAATAAAGACAAAATCACTTATGTGATTGAGCATTACGAATGCATATATAAGTTAAATGTCATTTTAGTGAAATGTTGCACATACTGTTTACACATTGCTAATCATTGTTTAATTATGAATCTAAGCAAATAAACACAATGGGAAGAATTATCTGTGATTTCAATATAAAGATGTTTCCATGAACTCGTATAATAAGTAGCATGTTATCAAAATTCGTTTTTTTTTTACACTTCAAAACAAATGAACCCATTTTGACGAGACTTCTAGAAACGGGTAGAGGATTTTTCAAAAATCATTATTGGTTACTTTATTTAGCATTTCTTCGCATTCGGTGGAATTTTCAGTGGGACGCTATATTTAATAACATAAAAAAAAAACAATGTGCTGTTATTTAGGCATGCGGGCATAACTAGTTATTGAATGTATAAGTGGCATGTACTTTGAGCTAAACCAGATTTCCCACCGGAAGTGAAACGAACGAAGCAGTATCTAACTAGAGGAAGTCGCTAATATTAATATCGGTTACAATCAAGCCTCCAATAGCTATTGTAAAATAGAAATTGTTTAGAAATTTCTTGAATTAACTTAGAATGTAAGGTTATGGGGCTTTATGTACTTATTTATTTAAAAGAAATGCTGTACAAATAATTTTATTGGTACGAATGGGGCCAATAAAATTATCATTTTTTTTGCTCATCCTGAAATAATATAACATATTTTTTCTGTCCACTTCACGTCATTTGTAAGAGATCTTAGATTGCTTGCCGTATGTTTCTTGCCAAAAGATGTATTGGTAATTGCAAACTCAGAGAAATTCACAGTTCTTTGTACATACAGTTGTACTACAAGAACATTTCTCAGGTTCAGGTTTCCTCACGATATTTTTCTTTCACCGACAGCCAATAGTGTTACCAATTTAAATTAATAAATGTACGCGCATTCCGAAAAACGAGTTGGTGCATGCTGGGTTTCGAACCTACGAACATTGTTCAGCCACTTGCCCTCCACGAGATCTAGCCACTATATTGATTACTGACATTTCACTTAAGTTAAAAGTTTAAAATGAAGAATTACACCTAATTTAATAAATGTCTGATGTCTCTATCAAATTCCACTATTTTTAGACTTATGTCAATTAATAATCTCTTTATTTCGTAATCAGAATGTTAGCAAAATATTAATTGCCGAATTTATATACATTGTAGTAGTTTTAAGTTCATTTTACGGTGAAACTTTTTTACATCGCCTTAAGTTTTTTCGTTCATCTATCGCATGTTGCATTACTGCCGGCCGCGGAGTAGGCGTAAAGTGAAAAGCGCTCGACAGAGCAGCCATGGCCAATTAGGTGGTGGCGCCCATGGCTCAATTCAAAATGATTGAATGACTTAAATAAATACTGAGCTCAATTTTTAAAATATGTCTATCATCTGAATGATTGCATTTATTACGTATTCCCTACTCTAATATGCAGATTGAAAAACGCGATTTTAGTACCATAAATCGAACAATTTTCGGAAAATTTTCAGTTAAAAGTTTACGAACCGAAAAAAAAGTTTCACTTGCATCAAGGTTTCCATAAAATCATATTTTTTTTTTATTTAACTACAAAGTGACGGAAATAGCCTAATTATAAACAGTAACCAAGAACAAACACGACTACAAAGACTTCAGCAATCCTTCGCCAGTGGTCATTGCCGTGTAATTATATCCTGTCGCGTACATATCCCTACCACTCTGCTTGTTTATAGAATATAAACCAGTTAATCCGGGAACGCAAAATGCCTAAATATATCACTAAAATGGGTCTTGTAATTAATATATGGTGGTTGCAATCTAGTTAGACATCATTTCCATATTCTATCAGTCTTTAAATATTGTTTCATATACTTTATAGTTTTTAGTGTTTGACCATAATCTCATCGAATGTTAAATGACTATGTGGTCTAAAATCTGACATGAACTAATAATGCAAGCACGATAAAAATTTACGATATATATGATATAAGCTCTAATAATTAGTTATGTATTTTTTTGTGTGTGTAAAACCGTTTATTTGCAGGGAAAATTCCTATATAGATAAATTTTAAAAGCAAAACATTACTTTAATACAAAATCTGATCCAAATGTGAGAGTATTTTCTGAAATACACGAAATAAATGTATATACACCCAAGAACTGCACGTTTCAAGTTATAAGATTAGTGAGGTCGTCAACTTCCAATGGTTAATACGCGGAAAACCTATGTAATGCGTGCACTGATGAACGAGGAAGCAGTATCGTAGACAAATTACCTTAACATTCACAATTGTAATAGTCAGCGGTAGCCACCTGCTCGTAAACGAGCCAATTTTGACCGTTTGCATGCTTTCGCTTGAAATTGTTTTTCTGGTTGCCGGTTTCTAATATGTAATCGTGGATTACATAAATAGTGTGGATTTGATGATAATTTCCTTCTTTATAAAGCACAATTTTTCTAACCACACTATATTGAGATTGCAATAAAATAACACAGAAAAAGCAAAAGCTGAAAAAGTAAAAATACGAAGTATCTTGGCACACAATATAGTAGCAAAGATTATCAATTTCAGTTGCCACCATATTAAGTTTATTGAAGGTAGTAATGTTAATATTATTTTAAAATTATTAAAATTTACTATAGGTTCTAAGCAGAAATAATAGCAATTAACAGAGATACGTATTCACGTTGCCAAGGGTGCAAAAAGGATATACGGTATCATGATTTTCTTCCAGAAAAAAATATTATTACCGAAGGGTTGGTCAAGACTACATTAGTGTGAGCGAGACCAAAAACAAAAGCTAGTAGGCTATCAATTGTAATAAGATTTTTTAAAATCTAATTTGCAGAAACTAATACATTCAATCAAACCCAACAGATAATAAAACGATATATTGTGCTTCAAAATATTGTACTATAATATTTATCTTTGCACTTAAAATTTCACAAATGTAATGATGTATTAATAATCAATATTTTTTTAAATAATTCATTGTATTAAATAATAAAATAGCTCCAGAAGTGAAACGATATTAAACAGATTAAAAAAAAATCATAACGACATCAAATAAATTGCCTTATCCATAGTACGTACTAACATTAACACATTCCCACTACACTGTAAATGAAGATTCAGTTATAAGCTCAGATTTAACGTTACCGCATACCATTATTCCTTGCGGTACTACGTCCACTATACTATGATCTCTGCACTCGTTAATTTTAATTCAAATAAAAGTCCTCGTTACACTGGAGCCTTAGAATTATTACCATGTTTATATGACCTCTTAGTACTACGTGTTTCGTTAATCTAACGGATCACATTACAGCGGTGGGTCAGTAATTGCCTTGTATATTGTAACTGTAAGAAGTTTTATGCGAGGTTCACTAGTTAACATTTTAATAACAGTCTATCTATTAAATGTGGTAACAACGAAATGAATAAATTCGGCCTTTTTAAAAATATATTATAATATGTAATCTTGTTATTACTGCTTAGGCACAATAGAGAGGCGTAATTATAAATTTTCGTTCAACAAAAGCTTGTTACAGGGATTCCAATCTACGTCACTCGACGAGGTATCCAAGCGCGTCATAACTGAGCCATTTGTTTTTTTATAATATTCGCCTGGACTAGTAAGATCAGGTGGTTTTGCACTTATGAATCAGTTCCTTTACGAACCTGTGTGCATTACCGTTTGAAATAGTGTCCGTGTTCTAGTTTTTAAAATATATAAAATAATCTAACAATATTCTGTAATTTATGTAGAAACTGTTGTCGATATGTGTGTATGCTAAGAACAGGATCGAAAGAGTATCGCTAATGAGTATTATTAAGCTAGTGCTTTTACCCGCGGTTTCACTCAGTGTTGATATAGATTCGACTAAATCCTTGGGGAAAAGTACTTTTCCTCTGGATAAACACTGAAAAACAAGCACTGGATGAACAAACACCATTATTTCGTCAGGTTAAATCCTTACTAATGTTAAAAATAATTTAATTTTTACCTCAAATACTACAGATAAATTCCATAATGAATAACATTCCGCTGCGCGACTAAAGAACAATACTATTATTTATAAGCATTCCTCACGTGTGGGAAAGTTCTTCTTCTGAATAAAAAAAAAATTGATAAGTAATTTTAATGTATTCAAATACGACACGAGTCGTTGACAAAATGACTCTATCCGTTCGGTTCATTGTTGAAAAACGATATACACTATCGTATTTCAAATACTTAAACATTATGTAATTTGAAATCGTATACATATGTATGAAAATATGTTTTTGGTATTGTAAGAGAGTGTAGTCCGGTCAATCTGTAGAGGTTCCAGTGGCAAAAGGGAATGTCAGTTTGGAAAAAAATAATATCGTAAGAGACGGTATTTCTAAGATCAATAATTTTGACATACAAAATTCAGTTCGTTATTTTTTAAATTCTATCCATATCTCCATATTAATAAATCAATAGTTATGTCTGTACGTTACCAATTATTGTGGTAAGTAACTATTATAAAGTTCGCTATTAAGAATATGGTTTTAAAAATGTTTGGTTTATCTGTGGCATCTGTGGTGTTATATGTATACATATCTACATGTACACGGAGAATTATACATAATTCATCATTCAATAGGGTACATGAATGATTAATAATTGTTTGTGAAATCGTATTTTTTTACCATCGATTCTCATAAAATTTCATACAAGTCATAGTCGCGTCTTTTGAGGTATCACATAACGTATTCGGCGCATTTGTACAATTCATTTAGATTTATAAAAGCGGAGCAAACGAAAACACGTGCGCATGCTCCGTCAGTTTTTGACACAAAATCTTTTATTATACTATTACATTTAAATTCTAATTTACTGTTAAATTTATAATTGACTCTCCGAAACATCTCAACCGATTTCGACGACACTATAATCAGCAGATAGAGTACTCTTCAGAGTATTGCCTAGACTACATTCGAATACGTTTTTCCGTGGGTTCTAAGCAGTAATAATAAAACTTTAAAAAAGTCATTTTAAATCAGAAAGATGTGTCTATGGATAAAGTAGGAATGACAAGATAAGAATTAAATATTAATAGACAACCCACAATTAGAAGAGATAGACCAACAAAAACCTATTTTCATAAAAATGAACTTTCGTTAACCAGCTGGTTAAAATGTAATGTAATGTAATAAATGTATACATTGCCTTAAAAGTAATAAGGGAGTATTTTTGATAATATAAAGTAAAAGTTTCATTTAAAAGAAATAATGTACTTTTAATTTCTAGTTACATACCGCTACAGAATGTATACAATATATACACAACACAAAATCATAATGAAAAATACACAATATAATAATAGAGGATAAGTTACTACTCTATCTAATTAGAAAATTAAAACATTCTAAATTACTGTATCTACTTATTCTGGAGATTGAGAGCTGAGTTTTTGTTAAAGTATTTCCCGAAGTAATTCCCGAATAACTATACAGCTATACGAGTACACAACCAATCTCAAAAGGACTGCAGCCCAAAGAATACACATAAGAACAATGTTTGTTAGTCTTGCACAAATTCCACCATTCATAGCAGAAACTGAAACCTAATAACATTCATATTAACAATAAAAAAAATTACATAATCCCAAACGAACAGCATACAAGAAAGCTAGTCAATAAAAAACATAGATTTTTTTTTACTGCGGTTGTAATAATCAATGAAACTTTTATTTATTGAAAACAATTTATATACGTTGAACAAAACACAAAAAGCAATCTACGTCGTGTATTAACAACACGGTTAAGTAATAACGTTTTTTTTGTATTAAAAAATAAAATATTACCTCAGAGACAAAGGTTACACCGTATTGTTTAACATAAAAAAATATAATGTCAGCGACATTATCTGTACGAGATAAATATCGGATGACACTGCGGTAAGACGTATTGCCGTCGGCGTACGAACACCGATTCGTTTGGAGATCGATTCTTAGGGCCTTTTAATTGACATACGAACGATTTTATTATACAAGAGTTTACATTGGAAACCGTGGGTTCGTTGTTCGGGTATCTTGTATACATTTGTTGGTAGTTGTAAGCCGTTTTTACAGTAACAATTTTTTTTATTTCATTTGGTACAAAATGGTCACTGCATTGTATTAGTTGTAAACAAAGTGCATTAGAAAAACAATATTCTTTTCGATTATAATGAAACGTGACAAAAACTAAGAGAGTAATTAGTGACGGATACCTGGCTTTTTATTTAGCATGTCGAGGAAAAGGCCGAGACAGTCGGCTAAGTTCGGTTTCGTGGAACATTGTCCTTGTCTATCATAGTCTTTGCGCTCTGTGATAGAGAAAACTTTTACAAAATCGAAACAAAGCGATGTTAAGTGGACGTTTAACTCTTCGACCCAATCTGTCAAATCAAATACCAAGTACTGTACACGTTGTTTGGGCATAACAAAAAATACCTAAATAAAAACTAATAAGTAGCCACACTATCTACGTATTAATGGTTTATCTCAACAAGCGAACATAAGAAGTATAATGTAAACTACAGTGTATAAGGGGAAGATGTATAAATCCACCAGTCGTATTATATGCATCTGAGGGCTGGGCTGTGAAAGAGATGAATTAGAAAGGGTTACATGTGGCAGAGGTGTGATAGATGTGTGGTGTAACCAGAATTGATAAGAGTAAAAATGAATATATCAGAGAAAGTTTGAAAATAGCATCAGTGACTGAGAATTTGTGGAGTAATAGATTAGCATGGTACGGGCATATTATAAGGATAGATGAAAGCCATGTAACTAGAAAAGTTTTGAGTATGAAGGTGGACGGATATAGGAGTAGAGGAAGACCGAAAAAGGTATGGATGGATTGTGTGAAAAATTACGAGTATATGTGTATAAAGGGTGTGAATATTGAGATGTCATCTGAGAGGGGAGAGTGGGAAAGCAAAGTATGTTGTGTGGACACAACTAAGGTGGGATAAAGGTAAAAAGATAATAACTGTAAATTATAGTGTACACTATTCTCTATATACTTACTCGTAAGAAGGTTTTGATATTATGTAAATAAGGGATTAAGGATTAGGGGGGAAGGCTTATTTATAATTTGTACATAATTGGAATTTACAATTTCTAAACCGATGTTTTGTTAATTCTGACATTGCTTTACTCTTGCGTCATACCTAATAGGAATGTGTGAGTTTCTAAGATGGTTTTAACCACACGTGAGATGATCCCTACCAGGTGAACTAAATATGAATATGGTTAATGTTAGGTGGTCAGTGCATATACAGATTTCGTAAAATTTTACTGCAATAATAAATCAGAATGTATTTAGAATTATAGGAGATCATCTACATAAATCGCTCAACAGTTGAATAATCCTTAAGATATTCACTAACATAAGATTGCTCTATACTCGACATTTTTGCCCGACTACTCAGATATGACAACTTTTTCAAGGGTAGGTATATTATTTGACGTGCTCTGTAGCAAAAACCGCTCAATGGATTTCAACCTATGAGGTGTCGTTAGAGTCGTCTTATTTGTAGAAGTGAGATAAATACTCAAGTATGCCACAATTGAATAAGAAAATAGTGGCAGGATATAATATTCTTTTACTTACGAATACTTTGTTTTTCTAAATGACTCGTTCATGGATATATCTAACAAAGTTTCAGTAATCTGTACTATTACTAGTAAATTATACAATTAAAAATTCTTAAAAATTATACAAGTAAATTATATCAAAGATATAATATATAAAACACCAAATTATTTTCATTTATTATGTTAATTCGTCCCTGTCACAAATAAACAATTAAAATTAGTTTCAAAAGTAACATGTAGTATTAAGTAACATGGACAAGCACCTTTGACTAAGCTTAACTGCCAAGCACTACCACACCTGCCTTCGTACCGCCGTTAATTATATTCTGACAATTAAAGCGATTGTATTAAAGCATAGAGTATAGAATTATGGATGTGGTAATTGTTACATCTTTTATAAACAGTTCTAATACTCTTAATGATATTAACAACTTGTATAATAACACACTATTGGGCTTCGGGATCTTCACTGGATTAACCTGACGATTTAATCCATGAAGTGTAGCTGAAAACCGTAATGTCTCACAATATTGTTACACTAGCTAAACATTTCACAATACGTTCCGTTTTCACAATGTCTCCTCTTCCAATATTCATAATCGAACACTATTTTTGCCAATTGTTTTGAAAATAGTAGATATATGTGAATTTCTAAAAATTCTTCGTTATTATTTTAACGGAATAATTTTTAAAAGCTTATTTTTGGATCTTTAGATTATAAGTCAATTCAAAATAATCTATATGTTGTCTCAGTGATCGATACTTATATTAAAATTACTTTGGTCTTGTGACTAATGAGTGCTTCATTGTTACGCCTTGATGTAAAAGATTTTATTCAATTTAAATTAATATTAAAACAGCGTAAGATTATGTGAAATTTCACAATTTGTTTGGAAGAATTAATAATTAATGAATAGTGTTTTTTTTTGTGAATAAAAAAACACTTAATATATGTAATTTTCCGCTATGCAGGTTCTGTAGTAATACAATATATAAAATTTAGCAACATGGTTTAATACACAATATTATTTGAAATGTATAAATATTTGCATACTTGACAACTAACAACCGTCGTTTTCCTGTCGGAACAAAGCAACGTTAGGACATTTCTGTTTTAATTTAGCCGATCAGAAAATCGACAAGTTCAAGCACCGGTACATCTTGAAGTATATTAATAATGCATTAATGTATATGAAAAAAAAGATTCCTACGTGGGTTAGTCGCTTCTTGTTTATTAAAGTGACATTTCCCGTTTTGTTACTTTGTTGTTCGTAATTGCTTACTCAATATTATTATTTATTTTGAATGTAATTATCTGCTTATGAGCAATTATGTAAAAATTATATCAATCAATCTACATATATAGGTAAACATATAAACAACATCAAAAATGCCTCATCCATAAAATCGTACATCGTTGTTTACAAATCAATGTACAAGCCAGAACAGTAGGTTTCCGACAGACAACTCGGATTAAGGGGATTAGTATCAATCAAAACCACAAATTGGACGTTGCCTCACCGCCAGGCGCTACCACGGGGAGATTAAAACAAAAAACACAACGCTTTCTTTCGATTGTTGATTAGACCGCTTTACGGCGCTATGTTAGGAATTAATTGTCGTTATTATAAAGATTGTTCGAATCGATCGCCATCAGTCATGTTTTTTTTCCAGATTTATTTGTAAATTTATCAGCGCAATTATAATTTAGCAGACGGCTAGGGAATCATTATTTTTTTAATAAACGAATGTTAAGGTAATCAACAGAGAAAAACTTTATGTCGACGACACATAAGAAATAAGTCTTATTCTAAAGAATGGATATACGTGGACTGTTTACATATCAGTTAAAGATATAATTGAAAAATACGAAAATTATAGATATCAATAAAATTCACGCGTCTGTTTTTTGTCCGGATAGAGCTCTGAAACAGCAGAACAGATTTTGACGAATTCTTTACTGATAGATAAGGATTTTTTCAGAGTGTCATTTAAGTTACATATTAGCACACATTTGCATAGGATCTAAAAAGGAATAATATTATTTAACAGAGGTAACTTAAACTTTAATAGTTATATTCCTATTACAATTAATAATCTCATGATGTACTTCAGTTAGTGGAATAAATAGATTTTCTTTCTGTTTAATTGAAAATTCATAAAACTGTAATGGGGGTTAAATAATAGATATTATTATAGTGAACGTTACTTTGCACTTCTGCTTGAAACCTGCTCTTCAAGGTAGGCAACACAACAATAATTATGCTTCTAGTGTTACAGTTCTCCATAGACAATGTAACAATTTAACATCAGAAAGGCCGTCTGCCTGTTTGCTGCAATTTGGTATAAAAATTTCTTTTGTTGTAATTCCAGAAGCACATTTTAGCAAAAGAATATGAGTTTTCTAAACGCCTTAAATGACTTAAAGCTCTTAATAGGTTCATTTCCGCTAAGTCAGGATATGAAAATTATAGATAAAAAATTATATCTGAAAAAAAAAGCCACAACATCGATCTTCTAGGCCACCAACGCCGTTCAAGCCTACTCTCTATTAAAATAACGGACAGTTATCAAATTTATTGCCACCATTTGTATTGTTTCAATTAGGAAATATCGAATTAAATATATTTTAGTGACGCCCAAATTGCTGTATCATTATTCAGAATAGCTTTCTATTGTACAGGTCATTATTTATTATAAAATATCAATAAACACGAATCGAACCCTGGAGCGAGTTAGTTATACCGTATCGTGGCACGCCTATGTTGTGTTACCAAGACCATTATTTTACTTTTCGATTTGTAACTTAAATTCTATGGCGAAACCTCTTACGGGCGACTTTCACCGGCATTTATAAAAAAAACAATAATTTAAAAATATAGTTCTTTTTTATAAATTGCCTTTTCAATTTCTCTAAATTCGAATTGTGCAACTTGACTGGTTATTTAAACCGGATGAGTGGCAACGGAATTTATAGCCGCTTTATTCAAATCTTTCTCGAACGTTCTTGACAATAGAGTATCAAATTTACGTATGTAGTTGAAATACCTCAGCATTAATAAAAAAAAATTGTAATAATTTGCTAAAACTCGTCTAATCCGTATTCATTTATTGTCCATGAGATGTTCAATTTCATGCAACAACTCATTTCTTGAACTAGGTGCGACCCGTGATTTCTTTCAAGTGTCATAAAAACTTTAAATATTGTATAAAGCACTAACGGTGTTTAGGGAGCTAACAATGCGCCTATCCCTCACCGACATAGGCATTCACAGTTCAACTCTTCTCGGATCTCTTGACTTGATAGCTCATCATTGTCCTCTGATAATGGCCGTCCGGCACTATTATTATTTCGCTCTTGTTTAGCGTACTTTCTGACCTTCACTTTATGTGCTAATAGATCTACGGCTAAGGATCAAAGCGTGATAAAAAGTAGCCTGTAACATAATAAATAAGACTACATTATATAACAATACATTTTCGGATTTACTCGGTACTTACAGAGAGAGATAAACACATTCAAACAAACAAACAAAAATTCTATCTTAAGCTAGAGTTCTATGAGAAAATTAAAACAGAATATTTATCATGAAATATTAAAATAAGTTTGAGAGATAATTTTTTAATGGAGTTATCACAACATCCAGATATTTATGAGAGACTAGCTACCTACCCTGGCTTCGCACGAGTGTACCAAATTTTGGAAAAGTTTAACTTTAATGAATTTTAATTTGAAGTAAAATGGCAACTGAACAATAATTCAACGTTATTCTGTCAATATTTATTTCACTCGCCCAGTTATTTTTTGTATGGACATTTTTAAACTCAGATTTTTCACTATTGCGTACGATTTTTTCATACAAATCTCCTCCTGACAATTAAAAACACAATAATAAATGAAATGTCTACAAAATTTCACTTCAGTGACTTGTACTGCATGATCTGTGTGAGTTCCAGTTAAGTCGCAATAGGCACTATCTTAGAGCGCGCAACCCTGAGTTTGAAAGATATGATGGTATAAGTACCACCGAGTTATACAATTTTTAAAGAGGATAATCAGAGATTACCTTTATTTTATATGGGAAATATTCTCACACTTTGGAAGATTACTGAGGATTAATATTAAGAGCTCAGATTTTCGAGCAATTTGTATTTACGTATCACCAACAAAATTTTGTTTCCGGATCGAATAAAAATTGTCGTTTAAAAAACACCCTAATATATATCTTGAAAAAATAATCATCTTATCCTCAGCATAACCCTAAGTAGGGTCGGTACAACATGTTAGTCACGTTGTGATGAATAATTTGGTTTAGTTTTTATAAATCTTCATCCTAGGAATTATTTTGTTGTACTACTATATGTGGGAAAAATATGTAACTGTTCTTTTCTTTTCTCTTTTCTCTTCAGTCATTACAATGACAAGGGCCGAACAGATGATTATGTTAGTTGATCCCTCCAAGCAGAAAGTTTTGTCCAGCAATGGTGCACATACAGGCTGACATTATGTACCATTTCTAATTTAATAGTGTTATGAAGATATTTAATGTAATATCAATATAGGTAATGCCGCCAAAATTATCATTTTTACCTGGCGAAAAAAATATCAAAATGTCGCCATCAATTTCAAGAAAAACTCAAACAATATGACTCTTCTGATGGTTGGAATTCCTCTCTAGTTTTAATCTTAGTTAGGCTAATCTAGTTTAGTAAAATTGTAATTTCATAGGTAAATGTCACTCGTTTTAAGTGTTTTTCTCAGTATATATATCCGCTACACTACACTATCGCTATCTATATGCTATATAGCACTTAGGAAGAAAATAAAACCATTTTTGTGATGGTTGTATCAATAACACTCATATGATAACTTTGTGCAAATCATGGAATGTGACAAGATATATCACAATATGGTATTCCGTGTTTTCTCCAGAATTATGTGATGTTTTGGGTTTCCAATTTTGGAGATTCTTTAATAAAAAAATATCACTTTTCTCGTTAGATTTTTCAAACACATTCTTTCATACATAACACGTTCCAACAATTACAAATACAACGTAAAAAAAAAAAGCCAAAAATTGCAGCTGTTCTAAAGTATTAGGTTTACTTACATACAGTAATTGATTTTTATTTATATATACGTATAAAAGTGTCAAGAAAATGTTATAATTTAAAACTACTACTCAACCGTTCAACAAGCATATGTGAAATCTAATTATCTAACACTAACCACTCGTGTAGTTGTTTGTCTCTATAGACCGGCTATTTGCAAATTACACCTTACAGCTCCTCAGTGATTGAAAGTAACGGTCGCCGTTCATCAACGTATAGCCTTTGGGAGTTATTTCTATGGTATTATCATCGACAGGTTTACTTCCAGACTTTGTCGTAGTTTTTTGTATCTATATCGCATTATATACTCGCGATTTCATTAGCGTGAATTTTTTATAAAGCTTTCTAAATATGTCAAGAGCGGCATTTTTCTAAATATAACTTGTAATACACTAGAACTATAAACTATTGTTTTTTCTCCGGAAAAAAACCACGTTATTAACTGAACCATTGTCGTTCCAAAAAAATACAAGTAGTACAAGGAAAACAACATGTTGTGCCGATACTACTAGATGAGACAAGGATACGAATATGATGATAATATCGGTAAATAGTCCCAATAGTACTTTTGAAGTGAAACTGCGTATGGGAGGGGCCTTGAAATTCTGATCGGCAAACTTATTGTATGACGGAAAGTGATGGAGTAAACATTGTGTAGGGTAGAGTGTTGAGAACACAGATTCTTGTCTGATCACCGAACTTAAGCAACGTCGAACGCGATCAGTACTTGAAAAGGTGACATCTGGAACATCGCGGAACGTTGAGTTCCTTATTGTATTTTTTAAATTAAAATGTTACCCTGTGAAACGAAAGTTTCACTTCTATGGTGTGTCGTTACGACACATCTGTTGTTTTATTTTATTTTATTGTATCAATAATTTTACTAGATGTGAAACTTATTTATATATAATTTCGTCAACTGAGATGCATTCTTACATCAATACTAGCAATATTCCTCCATCTTTTCTATGCAGTAATTATTTTCAACCCCTTATATTATGTCGTAAACTTTTTTTAGGAACTAATGCGTTAAATTTCCAAAAATCCTTATTGCTCACCTATAGTATAAAAAAACTGGCACGCAAACTTTTTACAGTCCCTAGATATTAGTTTGAGCTGTGCGCAATTATTTCATTCAATAAACTATTATTTTGATATAATTACTATATAACTTATTGAAATTATCGCCTATTACTTACGTAATATTGATACCAATCCTGTATACTGGTAAGATTATATTGTGTAGCTTAATAGCCCAAATTGAGAGGTATAAAACGATAAAATTAAAAAGTTTTACTTTGTTTACGATGTTACAGTTCGGTGTGTAATAAAATTGACGAAACCCGTTGACTTAGTGTTAATTGATGTTACGAAATGTATAGAAAAAAAATATATATATATAAGTTATAAGTTGCGAGAGAGAGGAAATTGTGTAACATTTATTATGCTTAATGGCCTGTTTTCTACAAGTATTTGATTTCAGTATTTCATCATAGTACAAGTTCGATGGAATTCATCTTTTTAGAGAGATAAAACTGTAGAGTCAAATTCAATTACTGCGATAAAATTAAGCTACATCGTGACGAGGGAATTGCTGTAGAGGCCACACTTGGTAGACGGGTTGTTTAAACAGAAAGTATGAGAAGATAGCGTTTTCTTGTTGAATTAACATGTTACTATAGAAATTATAAAACATATACAAATGACAATGCCTCCATTCAGTTACATACAACAGTGCAATGATAGTGTAGCGTTGAGTCAACGAATGCACCAAACGACACAAAAATATTATGATGTGGACAAATGGGCTGGTGAATATTGCGCGAATCCGCTGTATGTAATATATAGGACCAGTCGATTTCGATCTTTTTCGTTTCTATCTATGTCCAACATAAAATTCTTGCGTATAAGCTAACACATATGTACAGACAACAGACATATGTATATATAGTTTTAGTCTATGGGTGTAGCTTTTCGCCCATATAGCGAAATTCAACTTCCAAATAAGGCAACATATCTTTTTATTAATCTGACTAAACGCTATTGGCCTGACGTGCATTCACAGATTGACTTTTTTGGGCGAGCATTTAATACAATCAGCCGTATGAAAACAAGTTCAAGGATGTCAAAGTGGCCGGACCTCGGCTTGGGCTATTGCCTTGGGTAATGCAATAATTGGATTGGATTAATAATGCAATTTCTAAGCCATATCGAGATGTCCTTAGAGATACGGAACTACGTTCAATCGAATCACTCGTGACAAGTCATCGGATTCTTAAAAACACGGAAAAGAACGTCTTATATTAACAAAAAAAAAACCTCGACACAATGGCTGCGTCACTCCCACAATTAAGACGATCGATATCTTATACTTTAAAATCCATAAAATGATTGAAGCTACTAAGTGTACTAAAGAAATAGAGAAGCTTACAGTCAAAAACATGACTGTAATAAGCCCTTACAAATATCAGGATGCATTGAGATATCTTGGACGTATTGAAAAGGCACGTAAATTAAAATATTTCAAACTGAAGATAACATGAATGATAACAAATTCGGATAGACAAATAGAGTTATTCTGTGGTCGAATCTATCGCGATAGGTAACGTAACCGCGCGGATATGGTGTCAGTCAGAATGCATCGAGCACAGAGCATCGGGCAATGCGACACCTCGGCGCAGGTGTGTGGAAAGTTATCGCCGGACCACAATAAGTGGGAGTGACGCATGCCGTAGATTCAATTGGATCATTCTACCATTAATTATGTTGCTTTCGTTTTACGGACAGCAAAATACTAAAAACTATTTTTATTATGTAATTTTAATTCTTTTGGGAACTTTTCAACTTAATTTGTGTTCTTTTATAGTTGACTCGTACGAGAACACAGTCCTATACAACTTGAGTAAACACGGGAAAAAATAGTTAAGTTTTTAACGACAATAATACCTCAATTGTAGCATGTTTGAATCATACAATGATGGTCTAATGAAACTGTTGCATGGTGGGATTGTGGGAAAACGCTATAAACTTATATAAAATACGAAAACGTAGTTTCTGCAAGCTGTTACTAATATAAATTATTACTTTTGTAAGATTTGTGTTACATTGAAACCATTGGGCTATACCGGGAAGGGAAACTCATGTCCATCGCACCTTTTTATATGATCATTGGAAAATGTTTATATTGTCGACGTTGTAAAATTCTAAGGCAACATTTTAAAACATGTGCTTGGTCTATTGTAAAAAGTGGTTACTCATTTAAAGCGTAAGCATGTATACCATTTTAGACCACATCGTCATTTAAAATCAGTTGGGATTGTGAGAAATATTGAAACCTGCAAAGTACATAAAAGTCAAGTTAACATTTTTAATTATCTGTTCTAATGAGTTAACATCTATTTAGTCTATCATGATTCAGTAACTGTAACTGTCTGTAACTAACTAATCGTACAACTAAACCAAAATGTCGACCTAGAATCTTCGCTAGACAGTTAAATAATTTAAGACTTAGAAATATTTAAGAAAAAATATTACCTTAAAAGCAATTCCATGATACTATGTTTATAGCCACGGGGTATATTGGAGTAAGAACATAAATCAGTGTTGTGTTATTCGCCGTTACGCTCGCAGATGAACAAAATTAATAAAAACTTAACTGTAGTTATTTAGTAATATCTCCTAAGAGCTTATTCAGACATCAGCTCCATATGGTAGCCTCGCTGATATATATATTTAAGCCTGCGTTTAATTTTGGTACATATAATAATGATAAATTCAAAACAATATTATTCTAAGGAAAAAAATCATAAATATTTAAAGCTTATTAATAAAGTTATAAAATTTCAACTTTATCGTTTAAATTGAAAACATAATGAAATATTTATTGCAATAATATCGTTCAATGACCTTTTAAATATAGAGAGTTTTGACATATTATTTTATCCCACTGTAAAATCGGTAGCAGTAAGCTATACAGTCGTTGATTTTATGGAATTATTTGAATAAACTATGAATTTTAATATAACAGAAATATAATATAACAGAGATTATCTAAAAAAGTATTATCTGAAAAATTAATTCAAATGATATAAGGTCTACGTTATTTTATTGAGCTTAAAATTTTTTTTTTTTTTTTCGAAGTGACCTACACTGCTAGCCTGGCAAGGCCTCTACAGTTCCACCGGACTACTAAGGGATGCGCTTAAGGCACTCACCCAATTTGTTTAGGCGAACAGTGCAAGGGCACTCAGTGCGCCTCGGCTTGAACTGTCGCTGAATTTAAAGTTTAAAAATGATTTCGAAGCGATGATGACTTAGTTGATAGCGTATTCGGACATCGTATCGATCGACTTAGGTTCTAATCCTTGCGACTGAGTAGGAGTTTTCAGTGAAGGACAACATCGTGATGTAACCATAGCTTGGTGGTAGGGCTTTTTCTAAATCCGTCTAGTAAGCTACCATTCTCAAGTTGAAAATCTATCGGCAATCACCTGTTGGTGTGTTCTGGTAGCTGCACTTGAGAGCCAGTCTATCTCTAAGTTCAGCGTGCTTGTTACCTCGTACCACATCATCATTGAACATCAGGTGGGATTATAGTCAAACGTTTTTAACGATAAATAAACCTAGTATTATGAAACTCAAAAAATTGCTTGTTTTTGTTTGTTTGTACGCTTTTATCTCCAGAACTACCATTTGGATTGAAGAATATCTTTTCATATTTAATAGTATATTTATTAAGGAAGATTTTAAGTTATGAACTTCACGCTATAACTTATAGAGTGCAAGCGTTTCGATACCAAATACAGGCCGTATGAAATCGCTGGGAAAAGGTAGTTTGTATATAAATAATAAGTGACTCCATTTCTCAGTTAATAAGAATAAGAGGAATAAAAATGGATCGTTTTGTATCGTTCGTAGTCTCACCCTTTAATGGCGAATTTTTTAAGCGCAAAACTTATCAGTAATGGTTTAATGTCGGCTTCAAAACGACTAATTCAAATAGTATTCGGCCTTATTATAATAAAATATTTTTCTCTGGTAATTTTCGTTTTACATAATTGGAGGCAGCACTATCTTTACTTTGTTTAGTCTTGCCTATGATAAATATATTTTGCATTTTGAAGCCGATATTTAACGACATCTGTCATAGTTTTGTTCTTACTAAGTTTGTGATTAAGGAACCGTGACTATAAGCATTATTTTATTGAGTACAACAAAGTAAATTTAAAAACCTAAATAAAAAATAAAAACATTTTTGTGCTAACCGTACCCACTGTTATCGATTTTGGCTCATGAGTGATTTTTAATTTAATTGTAATACCTGATTTTGTCCAACCGACCGTAAGAACCGGCAACGTCGCCGCGTCTGACAGATGTCAATCGATACCGCTAGATTTTTTTGTATATAGTTCAAATAGTTTGTCGTTGTTTTTTTTTTGTTTTCTCTAAGTCCATGAATGACTGTTCGGGTAGTTGGTCCGCTTTTTGTTCTCTTTAAGTGTAGAATTAAAGATAATCGAGAAACTTTTATCGACATTTGAGATCTGAAGAATTATTTCCCATTTGGTTTTAATTCTATATTGCAAATGAGACACTATTTAAAATTCACTTTTAATTTAAAATTGTCAGTGAATAAATTACAATAAAATCAATACATAAATATATTTAAGTACCAGCTGTTTCTCGCGATTTTGTCCATCTGGAATTTAACAAAAACTTGTGTTCAGTGTTACACTAATTTTTGATTTTACTATATTTGTTCGGAACCGTAATTATTTTTTTCTTAAATAAAAGTAACTTAACTTACTCTTTATAATATCAGCTATCCGCCAGTGAATAAAAATGAATCCTACCATTTCGGAGATTAACCGGAACAAAGAGGCAGACAGATAACAATTGTTAAGATTGTTTTTTTTTTTTTATATAAGTACCGTACATCATTTCATGTTTCTTTTATAAAAAGATGTTATTTTGACATTACAAACAGACGCTTCAATTATATATGTGTGTATGAAAACATAGATGATATAGAAAATATTACTAAACTTCTGATTTTTCAGGTATTGGATGCTCTTTCTATTAAGAAGACTTTGACGTAAGTTCCATATTTCCTCGACTCTAATCAAAACGCTCTAGAAGGGAGATAAAGCGCCGTGATTCTGACGGTATGGAGGGCGGTCTACTATCGTCAGGTATCGCTAAGAGCGTAAATAGTTAGTGCTCTTTATTGTTCCACTGATCACATGTTCTGCAAGAGCCTTCATGACTTCCGGAGAGTCTATAAGCCGCGTCAGAAACATTCTTAAGGAATTTTTACTCTGTTGACGTGAGTATTTTTATTAGAATTATATGGTGTAAATTTGTAAATATATTTTTTTTTCTTTATAATCGTGCAATAAAAATCATTTTCAATGGCTTAGAGAGTTACCTATAAAATTATCTCCGTTGTTCCATGATTAGAACCGAATCAAACATCATTATAATAACTTGATTCGTGAATAAAACAGTTTGGACATAAACAATCTTGTTTATGAGTTTTAAACAAAACCATTAAAATAAAAATAAAAACACGTACAAAAATTGGTATACTATTGTATATATTATAATTTATGAGTATAGGAAAGATACTCATTAACTAAATACATATCAAAAACTTTAATTCATTTCTATATTCTCATCTACATATATTTTGCTTGTGACTTCGCGCGTGTTAATGTAAATTTGACTTAACCCTAGGAAACAGTACTTTTTTAGATGAAATATACTCTATGCCTTTTTCTGTAACCCTGACAGTGTGTTGGAAAAAATTGTATGATAACGGGTCTAGTGCTTAAGGTGTAAAAGTGCCACTAACAAAGAAATACACTATTATTACTATTCGCATTTATAATATTAATCAAAATCAATGTTGTCGTTCACAAGAACTAAGAAGAAACAAAAACAGGCGCGACAAGTGACTATCACATCAACCTTGACAATACCCACTGCAAAGTAGGTAGAAGGTAGGAAGGTAAGAAGGTAGGTATGCGTATAACCACCACGTCAGCCCATGACGTATTGGCGATTTGAAACTCCGGCAAATCCACAGTTCTATATTTTCTGGCATGCGATAGTACTATAAGAACATTTCTGAGGCTTAGGTTTCCTCACATTGTTTTCCTTCACCGATTCACGGTTCAAATGTAAAGATTCTAAACCTACACACGTACCCTTTTTTTTTTATTTGACATGGGGAAAATCCGTTACGGATACCCACCCCGTCGGGCAGCGAGGGGTGGGTTATGTCTGATTTCCACGGACTATAAACCCCATGGTTCCTTCTCACACCTATTTGGCCGGGGAGCAGGAACTGCCAATGGCACTACTTTTGCATCCCCGGCAGGTGTCGGCCCCTCATCAGGGGCCCCATCTGCGGTCTAAGGGGTCGAGATGGTAGACCTGCCAGGAGGGGCGGGAGTTAGCCCCCCCCCATGAACTGTGGGAATCGCACGGGACAATGCGCCTCCACCATACCTTAGGTTGGTTACATATGTAATATTGCATGACAAAGAAATGGTTTAGTAAGCTATGGTTTTGATAATTGTAACGCCATGGAATTAATTTTTTATTTCGTCAGAAGTCGTGGGTTCGTTACCCGCAAATTACTTACTTTTATGCGATGAGAACAATTGTCAGTTATGTGTATATGTGTGAAATATCTATACTAGTATAGATATTACATAGGTTTATTAGCTGCTAAATTGGCATTATACAAGTTACGCTTCATTTAGAAATCAATTTATATATGCGAATTTCTGTCCGCCTAAAATATTTTTAACACATAAAAAACTAAAAAGAACACAATAATTTATATGTTTTTACATTTCAAATTACATATAAACAAGAATTCAGGATATTTAAAGCATTAAATACGTGGATTATTCAAATTCGGTTATTAATTATAACAATTTATTTCGTTGTAGCGGTATTTTCGTGAACTTTTTCTGTTGTATGTAAAGTGTTATAATTGAAAATATAATAAAAATATATAACTAGCCGTTCGCTCTGGGTTCGCTCGTAAGGACTAACCAAGAAAATGAGATAAAATCTTCCTTTTACTGTGCGATCATGTAATTAAACAAATGGCAACTGAACAATTGAAAGTTAAACTGCAAGGGGTATCCATTAATTACGTGAGGCGTTTTTTAAGATATTTGAATCCCTTCCGCCACTGGTGAGATGTCGTGATATTTGTCTCGATCCCTATCCCCTCTCTTAGTCTCCCATGAGATATTTCAAAATTTGTATTTTGAATATAAGTGCGTTATTTTTATTAAAACAACAAAATTTGCTGTATTAGAACTAGTAATAACTAGTATTTGAAATTGTTTAGATAGCATTCTAAAAGGGTAGTGCTAACATTAAATAATACTTAAATGGGAATCAGAAGTGTATTAGATTTTAGTATATTTTGGTCTACAAACAAGTTTTACTTTAAATTAATCTAATTTTATCATATTTTTATAGTATTTTTTGCCCGAAAAAGATTACGTGAATTTGCCGAAACCCCATCTCGACCCTACCTGAGACTAAGTGAGATTTGGTTTGATACCCTCCTCCATTTTATCCCCTTACGTATATAATGGATGCCCCTCAACTGCGTCAATATTTTAGAAGATCGCTTCTCTGTTTTCTGTCTCACTCTCTTTTTTGTACGAATATATGTTAACTTCAACTTTGTCCAACAAACCTTATCCTCACAATTACAACATAATAAAAATAAATTAGTCAAATAGCTTCAACCCTTCTAATACATTCTGCAATTGAATATTATTTATTTAAATATAGCATATCTAAGAACCATCCGCGACTTAGTTCTCGTGAAATCATAATATAAAACTTAACAATAATTCAATACAACGTAGAGCTACCTAATGGCGAGTAAAATGCATGACAGCCTTATCCGTGAAAGTCCAACTATTGTCACTTTCATGACCATTGGGTAAAGCAGCGATGTAATTTATCTATTTGTTATTCTATAAGAGCTAAGAGAAAATAAGACTTTTTTATATTTTATTTTTGTCTGCCAATCTTAGAACTGTATATGATTACTGCCATTGCCGAGTAGGTAATGATATTACAAGCTTCTTGCGATCAATTCAGTGAACTAACAAGATGGTGGCTGTCTTTTGCTAAAATTTTCCATAGATTTTTTGTGACAAGTCAGAATCCATGCTCCTTGGCGTTATTTCTCATTCACTTCACTTGTGCACAATAACCAAACTATAAAACGCCACGCATATTACAAAAGATAGAGCCAAATAACACAAGATTATGAATAAAATATAAAACCCACTACATGACAGGCTAAAAATCCCGCCAAAAACTTGAAATGCACTTTAGTTGTGTTCGTGGAATTATCATATACCACTAATTTCTCGCGGCTTTCGCACGCATTTCCTATGCAGTAATTATTTCGCAATAATAAGTATTTTGCAGTAATGAAATGAACAATTGGCCGACGGAAAAGTGATAAATTTTCATATAGATTTTCACCTTTTTTCAATACCTTAGAGGTTAAATTTCCGACAATTCTTCCTCGCCGACAGTGTAAAACTGCACACATATGCAAATCTTTACGGCTATAGCTTCAGTAATTTGGACTGTGCATTGATACGTCGTCAGTCAGACAGATATTCTTGAATTTATATATACAATTCCTTGAATAAACTTCTTGTCAGCGACATTTCCAACACTTTCGCCTTTGTATATTCTAAGTGTATTGGATCTCGGGTGTATACTAAACCAAATCGTCGACCAGGCCTATGACCACAACATTCTTATAGAACTAGTCGTATTAAAAGCTGTTCTTGGACGATTAACATACGAATGATACTGGAATATGTTGTGCGATCGCAATCACGGGCTCGACTCGCAATGTATTGATAAAATTGCGTGCTGTTGGATTGTAAATGTTCTTGTATTTTAACCGTTATACCAATGCGCATTAATCGTAAGTATCTATATAATACAAAAGAGTATACATTTTCAAACGATAGCCGTCTCTTTCTTTCTTTAACCATTGTCACTAAAGGATTTGTATGGACCAACCATATATTTTTATGTTTCGTACACAAACTTCTTCCAACCTTTAAAAAATAATCCACTACATCAGAATCGGTATATGTAAGGATATATCACAATATATCCGGAATATTCTAGAATCGTTTCCAGATAATCCGAACAAACTCTTCTGAACAGATAAAACATCAAGATGACTCATCGATGCGTGGCAAATAAATATTGTTATTATTCCGACTATTATAAAGATATAAAGGGGTATTAAAGAAATTGTGCCTCGTAATATCAACCGTTATTTAAAAAAATATCGATGTTTTAATTCAAATTGTGACACCTTTCCAGAGACTTCCACCCTCCGTTTTATTAAGTGTAAAGCCTTAACACAAGACGATCAAGGAGGTAGTCCGGTGGAACTGTAGAGGCCTCCGGGTCAACAGTGTAGGTCAGTTCGAAAAAAAAAAAGCCATCGAGGAGATAATTCTGTTGTGGACATTGAATTGAATACAAAGAGAAAAAAGAAAAAATCTACATATAGATGCACTACAATCAGAAGGAAAGTTTTTTATAGTATATTTATTCCACATTTGTCTTAGTGAATACAAATGAATTTATTTTGGCGCAAGCATTTTGTATTAAAGATCTTATTCATAATTTCAAGTGGATATTTTCCTATTAGAAAATTAAACACATTTGCCTATATCTCGTACATGGAATAACAATAAAAATAATACTTTAACTGTAACCATTTAAAATGGCGCAGATAATAAAATTACATTTGTCTCTCAATAAAATAGTGGCCATTATCAATTTACTTCGCGTTTATTACCTGCTTAGGCGACAGCACCACAACGTAGAAACACGAGCTAACTCACTACCGTTTGTATAATGGGCTATATATTCAAAGAAATTGTATAATATTATTCCTGTAGCTACTTTTCACAATTGCATCGTTCATCATCGGGGAGAAATTTCCCTCACCTTGGAACTGAAATGGTTACGGATGGACCGATTATAGAGGAGTTTTCTTCCACAAACGCTTAACGAGCCAAGATGTCGTGGCAAAAAAAAGACAAAAACAAAAAATTTATTATACAGGTATTCCGGTTTGTTACTTCGAATAGTAATAAGTATGCATAAGACAAGCTAAATGTAAGTATCTCTTTGAATACATATTTAAGATATTTTTGTTATTAGTGATCGGAGAAATATGCGACCATTTAGGTACGTCATAACAGAGTACGTCATAACATGATATATGCGTTTTGAATAAGTTGAATTGTTCTTTTTGTATATCTGATAACGTACATGCAACATTTTATGATGACTAATTGAGTAATTGCAAACAGATAAATTCAAACTTCATCTATAATATTACTTAGATTGTCTAGTATAAAATCTAACTCCATGAAAAAAATAGTAAGGTATGCCCACTTTTATGGTACTCTCAAACTGTTATGGACTTTATGGTTGTCAAATCTACATTCATGCTAATTACTAATATAAAGGTGAATGTGTGTTACATACACATTGTACTATACTATGACGTACTGAAAAAGATATAGGGTGCGTTAAATTCTGTAAAAGGTATATATACGAACGTAAACAGCAAACGAAAGTTAGGGTATATATATATATATATAAAGTTGAGAGTTACGCATTATTCCTTACATTTAAAGTATGCTTACAAATTTATGTTTATTTGTGGGTGATCTGTTGTAATTTGTTTGTGCATAGGTGCCTCGTTTAGACTAGGTGCGGTAATCGACAACATCCGAGTTACGCGCTTGCGCAAACAAAACTCTATACATTTCCTTTAACATTACAACACTTGAATAGAACTAGATTTTTCTGAGCCTCTAGTCCGACTGGATCTTGCTATTTCGCTTTATTAAGAAACACGTTTATTTAATCACCGATGAATCATTAAGTCGTGTCTGTTTGTAGAAATAATTTATTTATAGAAAAACTTTAAATATATGATCTTTTTTTATGTTACTAAGATGACCGGAAAGGCCCGTCATAACTGGTATATACTCTTGAGGACTATGTTGGAACGCCTGGTTTCAAAGTATGTAAACACACCCTTAAACAATGCAGGCAATACTGATTTATAGCAAAAACTGTACTAAGCCACTAGAAACCATTTAATAATACAAAGTCACTAAGCAAATTACACTATGGATATTGCTCTATCGGTAAGTTAAAACTTCATCAAAATCGGTTCAGCCGTTTAGGAAGTTACTCTGGTTAAATATCCGACACTTCAATTATATTTACCCGGAGTCCCGATTGAGCCGCGCTAGAGTACGCACGTGCCTAACGCTTCTCTGTCAGGATCGACCGATTTTCGTGCGAGCGAGATAACTGTAAGTCCTTTTCAATAATAACTCTGCTTCTTACAGATCCCGGTTTGCGGTGGAGCGCTGATATCGGCGTCTTCACTAGTTAGCTGTGTAGTAGTTAGCGCGTATACAGTTTGTCGATCGATCGGCCGACTTGTTGGTCGATACGTTCTTTTCAGAACGTACACTCAGCGCGCGTCACCTGGTACGCTGAGTGTCTTACACTTCGGTGTATAAACCGTACCTTTCGGTGCGCGTCGTGTCTGCAAAAATCCTCGTGCAGAGCATCTCAAGATAGAAGAGAAGAAAGAAGTGTTAGGGACCTCCCCCTAGGCTTCGTAGGTTCTTTCTGTGCGGCATTGCACTTTGCCCACAGCTCTTTTGGTCCGGACTCGGGATAGTCCCGTAGTTTTTCGTTTGGCGCGCCCCCCTGCCCCTCAGGCAGGGAGGTTGTTCGTGGCCCCCCCGCCCCTTTGTGCACTCAGCATGGATCCGTTTTATTTGAAATTAGTAGAATATTTAGGGCCTCGCGTCCCAGGCTTTGCCCAGCACATGGAAGATTTCCTGAGCCTAAACAGAGCGTCTTCCTCGGCGACGACATCTCCCTCACACTCGGAGTGTGAAAACGCGTCCGACAGCGACTCGGGTCGCTCGCGCTCCCCGGTATCGAAGGCAAAGAGCAAGCCCAGGTCGCGGAAGGAGAAAGCTCCTGCCGCCCCCGCCCTCACCTCTTTAGAGTCGCCACTCTCCCCCGACCCCACTCCCCAGAACCTCGGGAGCCTCGTGCAGCCCCTTCCAGACTCCGACATGGATGTCGACCCGTCGATCCCCGCGGCAGCCTCAGATGACGGCTTTCAAGTCGTGTCATACCGCCGGCCGGCCGGCCCCCCCCGCTCCCCTGTAGTTACAACCCCCCCTGCCTCCGTCCGCACGGAGCCAAGGCAGGGAGACAGCTGCGTCTCCTGGCGCAAATCTGCCCCCTCCGCCCCGCACGGCTCTGTCCCCTCCGGTGCGCGTGCCCCCTCCGTCCCGCACGCCCCCGCTCCCTCCGGCCGTAGCGCTCCCGCTCCTACTCAAGCCGAAGCTGCGAGTTCCGCAGCTGAGGCGAGGAAGCCCCGCCCCCCGCCCCCCGTCACCATCCAAGACAAGTCGTCTTGGGTGGCTATTTCCTCCGCCCTTAAGGCGAGGAATATCTATTATACGTCCGCCCTCAACATCCCGGCGGGCATCCAAGTCAAGGTGCCTACCACAGGCGATCACCGCGCGCTGACTTCCTTTCTCAGGGAAGCCAAGCTCCAATATTTCACCCACGCCCTAGAGGAGGAGCGTCTCCTCCGTGTAGTCCTCCGTCGCGTCCCGGTCGAGGTGTCGATCGAGGACGTCGAAGACTCCCTTAAGGAGCTCAATTTCCCCGTCAGGGAGGTACATCGTATGTACCACCCGCGCACAAAGGCCAAGTTCAACTTGGTGTTGGTCATTCTTGACCGCACTAAGGAGGGCAAGGCCATCTTCGACCTTAAGTCGGTCTGCGGTCTCACGGGCGTCACCGTCGAGCCACCGCGCAAGTCCAATGCGCCCTCGCAGTGTCACAACTGCCAGGGTTACGGTCACTCGGCACGGAACTGTCACCTGCGTCCCAGGTGCGTGAAGTGCTTGGGTGATCACTCCACTCGGGAGTGCTCCCGCACTCCAGCCTCCCTAGATCCTCCCAGCTGCGTGCTTTGCGGTAACGCGGGCCATCCCGCGAACTATCGCGGCTGTCCCCGCGCCCCGCGAACACAACGCCCTCGTTAGGCGAGGCAAGCGCCCAGGGCGTCTGCCGCCGCCGCCCGCCCTCCGCCTCCACCTCTCATGTCCGTGGAGACTTTCCCGCGCCTGCCGGGCGCTTCTCGTCCGGTAGTAGCCGTTCCCAAACCGCGTGAGGCACCTTCTGTGCCGCGCGCTCCCCTGCCTGGACGGGCCCCCGTGGCCCCATGGGCACCCAGACCTCAGCCTCAGGTCGTCAGGCCTCAGGCTCAGCCCCCGAAGAGCGCTCCCGCTCCGGCACAGGCCAGTCCCGCTCTCTCATTTAATCTGCCCGGACTTTCCTGGGTCACAGAGATACTTAATTATCACGACCTGCAGGAGATCATCGCATTCAACGCTGTCGTCAACTCCAACCAGGATTTGGGCTGGCTTTACGCGATCACACAATTTCCAAACGTGGCTGCTACTATACAGCGCCTAGTCCGTGCCTCTAACGGAAAATAGTTATAGCATTCGCGGCTATGAATAAAATTAAACCGCGCGGTCTATCCCTTTCGTTTTTTAATGCTAGGAATCTTTTACCTCAGCGAGAATTAGTAGCTTCTTTCTTGCGCGAACGGCAGATAGACGTTCTCCTCGTACAGGAAACGTTATTAAAACCTAAAGCGCGTAGTCCCGCGATCGCGAATTACTGTATAGTCAGGAACGACAGGGTCACTCGCGGGGGTGGCACCCTGATCTATTATAAAAGATCGCTTTATTGCATGCCGGTCGACCCGCCCGCTCTGTCCAACATGGAAGTGTCAGTGTGTAGACTAGGGATGACCGGTCATCCGTCAATTATTTTAGTTTCCGCGTATCTTCCGCCGTCCAAAGAGCTTCTGGGGTCCGACCTCCAAGCTTTGTTCAATTTAGGACCATCGGTCATAGTAGCCGGGGACCTCAACAGCGGGAACGTTATCTGGAATAGTCCGAGTACTTCTCGAAACGGGATGAGACTCGATAGGCTAGGTGACGTTCTCGATTTTGACGTCATAGCCCCGCCGGAACCCACTCACTTTCAGGATAACTGTCGTCCGACAGTATTAGATGTAGCTCTACTTAAGAATGTCAGGCTTAAGGTACGACTCATACAAGTCGTACACGAACTTGACTCAGATCACCGCCCGGTGGTGTTGCAACTAGGTTCGCCTTCCGATACCAGTCCTCTGTCCGTCAGAGTGGCTGATTATCCTTCGCTTCGCGTCTATCTTAGTGAGAATCTCTCATCGGCTAGTTTAGATAGGATTCCGGACGTGTTGGTGTCTAGAGCCGACGCGGATCTGGCTATCGGTTCCCTGGTCGACTACCTTCAGACCGCCGTAAGGGAGACCTCGAAAGAGGTACAAGCGGCGAACGATCGCCGTTTTATACTCCCGGACGACGTGAGGGCGTTGATCACGGAAAAGAACGCCGCGACTCGTGCTCACGACGCCTACCCGACCGAGGCAAACCGCGTTCGTTTACGCTCGTTACGGAGACTCGTAAGATCTAGAATACAGGAGATCCGGGGCGACAGGTGGGACAGGCTTTTGGAGGATATCTCCCCGTCCCACGTGGCGTACTGGAATATAGCGCGAAAATTAAAGTCAGATTTTAGCACTCCTATGCCCCCCCTTGACAGAGGTCCTGGGTTGCCTCCCGCGTTCGATAGTGTAGATAAAGCCGAATGTCTCGCGAATAGTTTAGAGAAACAGTGTTCGCCTAACACTGATAACACTGACCCTATCCATATTGGATCGATCGAATCCTCGGTGGAACATGCACTCGCGTCCCCGCCCGCGGATACCCTAACCCCGGTCACTTTCGATGAAGTGTCGGCCGCCATCAAGCGTCTTAAAAATAGGAAGTCCCCAGGTCCTGATGGGATCAGGAACGAGGTACTGAAGCTCCTTCCTGACCACATCATAGCTCTTCTGGTCTGCATCTTCAATGCGGCCATGTCCCAGGGCTACTTTCCAGCCGTCTGGAAAAAGGCCGTAGTAATAGGCATTCACAAACCCGGCAAGATAGCTACGCTTCCCGATAGCTATCGGCCGATCAGCCTCCTCGATACGTTAGGCAAGCTATATGAGCGGCTCCTTCTGAACCGTCTCCAAGCCTCCATATCCCAATTAAATCTGTTACCACCTGAGCAGTTTGGTTTTCGTGCCAAACACTCTTGCACACATCAAGTACACCGCCTCACGGAGTACATCTTCGGCAATTGGAACGAAGATCCTAATCCGGATGTAAATCCGAAGAAGCCTAAACCGAAACGCACAATAGCAGTCTTCTTCGACGTCGCCAAGGTCTTCGACAAGGTCTGGTACGCCGGGCTCGTTCACAAACTCATTCAGTCTCGCGTTCCCGATATTTTAGCTCATATAATTCGCGATTTTCTATCAGATAGGACTTTCCGCTTTAGAGTGGAAGGTGAACTGTCCCCACCCCACCCGATACGCTCAGGTGTACCCCAGGGGTCCATACTTGCGCCCTCACTCTTCAACCTGTTCATCAGTGACCTACCTCGGTCCCCGGGGATCGAGCTAGGTTGTTATGCTGACGACACAGTGATCTACGCTTCCGGCTGGCGGCCGACTGTACTTAGGGATCGCATGAAACGGGCCGTTCGCGTTCTCGGCGAATGGTACCGTCAATGGCGAATAGAAGTCAATCCCGATAAGAGTGCCGCTGTCTTTTTCGATCCCATCCAGCGGCCGTGTAAACTCAAGCCCCTTAAACTTTATAAGGTAGCGATTCCCTGGGCCTCCGAGGTCAAGTATCTCGGAGTTTCCCTTGATAGGCGTCTCACTTTTAGATCCCACGTTAAGAGAGTGCGAAACAAGGCCGCCATGGTCTTGGGCCGCTTACATCCCTTAGTTTGTTCCAAGAGCAAGATGTCCCTCAGACACAAGCTCACGCTGTACAAAATGTGTATCCGACCCATTCTGACATATAGCTGTCCTGTTTTCGCACACATGTCAGAAAATCTCTTCAAGAGATTGCAAATACTGCAGAACCGATTTCTTCGTAGGGCGGTCGGTGCCCCTTGGTACGTCCGGGGAGTCGACCTCCACAAGGACCTGGAAATGCCGTCTGTCTGGGCGTACGTTAAGACCCTCACTAGTAATTATTTTGAGAATGCAAAGAATCATCCCAGTTCTTTAGTGGTATCCGCGGTAACTTACGATGCCGTACCGAACGCGCCGCGTTATAAAAGACGTCCGCGACATATTTTTTCCGATCCTCCCGATAAAATTACGGTAGCTAACGCAGATTACCCTTCCGTTCCTCGAAATAAAGCGTGTGCGCGCCCACGCCCGCGTAATCACAGATCACGCCGCCGCGGTTTGGCTGTGAATTTTGCTCCAGCACACATACTTAGGCCCCCCTCGGCAGCTGCTCAAGCCGAGGTACGATCCTCCGGAAAGGAGCCCTCGAGCATGCTGCTCGCGCGGACACAGTGACACTGTTAATCAAACACTCGACTTTACAACACAACACCGATCACCCCACACACGTGCACACACACACTCGTAGGTACACATAGTGGTGGGCTGTTTTTGTTTGTTTTTTTGCCCTTTCGAACTGAAATAGTTTAGAACACAGATAGTCAGATACAAAATACATGTACGGGATCGTGAAACATACATGCTTGGTAACCATGTATATTTCACGAACTCATACAGGTATGATACGGATAGGTTTAGCTTAGTTTAGCTTAGCTAGTCAGATTCGGGTATTCGACGACAGCCCAAGCTGAGGTGTGCCGTGCGCCCTTGTGCTAGTCGTCTATACAAATCGGGTGAGTGCCTTAAGCGCTCCCCTTAGTAGTCCGGTAAATCTGTAGCGGCCTCCGGGTCAACAGTGTAGGTCAGTTCGAAAAAAAAAAAAAAAAAAAAAATTATATTTACCCTAGCTTTTGTCTGTGCACTTTAATGTGAATTTGACGTATCCCTGGTAGCAATCTTTGGTATTCTAAACGAACTTTTCTATATTCTTTAGAGAGTATATACAAGTTGTGAGTTTTACCTTGTTTGAACATCTCAAGAAGGGATATGGGTTAGATGCAATATATGAGAAATAGTCATAGAAACAAAAAAACGTGAAAAGCCTGTTCTAAGACTTAGTTTTCAATTTATGCGATATTATATTCTAGTAGAACTAAAGGAAAAAAATACATTCATAAAGACTATAACCAAAAGAATTGTCTGTCTAGAGCAAAAAAAAGAATACCATTGTAATAAAAATACCAGAACAATGACTATGGCTACCTCGATCTCGAATAGTTAGTCACCATTATTTCCCGGTAAACTTATCGGAGATTCATTTTATTATTTTCCTCTAAAAAACCCCATGACAGTCATAGTATAGACTAGTGCTTTTCTGTGGCTATACTTTAATTTAAGTTTTAACACAGATGTATTTTTACAGACATGTTACTAATTAGTTGATACCAGCGACATCGTCTTCATTCGCGCATAACAATCATAAGACTATATTTGATGTAGAAAGGAAACAACATAAAAAAATTGAAAGCATTGAATACATTTTGATTACGATATTTCTTTGTAACGTTATCTGTATACTTTCCATCTCTAGCACATGCACACCATACCGCTTACCTCACATCATACATCGATGAACGCGTATTACTTATTAAAATCGTAGTGTCTTTAAAATTCAATAACTTTATTTTAAATTCAAATATTGGAATGTAAGGAGTAAAACTAGGAAAAAAAATCGAAATCTGTCTAGTAGTTTTACGTTATGCAGGCAGACAGACATCCATCATTTTATGACATTCAAGTGTAGCTGCGGGAACCCATTGGTCGGGTACTATAAAATACGCTACCAATAAACTACTGTTCTCTTTCCTATATAATAGAACATATAACGACGTCACTGCGCTTGACAGTAAAGACAGTATATTAAAAAACCTCGATCAATAACAAATTGGTAACCCATCAACGATCGCTGCAATCACGCTAACCTGCGAGCCTCACGTCTGCTAAACATATACTAGTAGATCCTAGAAGGCGATAAACCTAACCGGATCACTATAGTACGTGTTACATCTTCTGGTTAAGGCGGATACAAGTCTAACATCAAACAAACATATCAAAGTTAATAATCTAGATCCTTCACAAAAGAAATGTCTAGATAATTTGAGTAATAAACATACAGACATCCAAACAGGCAAAGATAAAACTTTGTGTACAGAATATGATTTAAAATGAATCCGCGTATTAACGCATACGGCAGCAAGCGATAGGAGTCGATTTGAATTATTTTATGATTACACCCATTGTTATGAATTATTCTAAAGCTGTGGACACAGAGTCCCGAGGTTTTAATCTGATTAAATCATAGCCGATATAAACTAAAATGACTATTTTAATGATATTGCATTTACTCGAGCTACTCTTCCAAGTCCATCCACTTTTAAAACTACAATTACTACTATAAATTACAAATTTTGTCCCATATTATTACCAGTTTCTTATTAAACACATTATTACGGCGAAGTGTATAAATAAAAAAATAAAACGTATAAATAAGTATTAGAAATATACTTCATATGACTTATACTATTGCGTTACCTAAAGGGGACGTAAATATATGTGAGACTAGCTGTTACCCGCCACTTTGAGTGCGTCGAATTTAGTATACATTTTTTGTTCAGTATTAGTTCATCCACTGCCTCTTTTGTTTATTACATTTGCGCGGAGATCTTTTACTCTAAGTTACTTTTTATAACATTAGTTATCTGCCGGTGAAAGACTCATAAAATTGGTCCAACCCTTTCGAAGATTAGCCGAAGTAAACAAACATTTTAAGAATTGTTTCTCGTATATTATCATAATATCCATTTAGTAAAAAGCTGTTATTTTGACATTACAAACAGATACTTTAATTTTACTTATTTACAAAAAAAGTTAAGGTTCCGCACAAATATAACAAACTAAAAAGGCAGTGTTCAGTACTGTACGTGCCTCACGCGCTCTTCTGCACTGAACAAAAATTTTTCGCTGAATTCAACTGTGGACGAAGTCCTGGATGGCAACTAATTTAATATATTTACAAATGTCCATTGTTATTATTACGCTTATATTTTTACCAAGAAGTAGTGGAACTCACACACTAAGTCACTCCACAAGTGTACCGACGTATTATAATTAACTTCAGTTATGACGCTGATCTTCTCGAAGTTGGTTATAAATAATTCTAGGCTGTAAAGCCCGTTGAATTAACTTACAATATTATAAATTTCTACTACAAGTGTCCTAAATTAAAATAGTATAAAATAATTATCAGCTCACGGAATTTTCTAGCTATTAAATTTTCTCAAATACAAATAAAATTACTCCAATGTGTCTACAAGTTAAGTACGACGTATCTCATATTTATGCGGGGAGACCTTAACGGCAATATCGGAGTTAAGTATGGGCTGTAACAAATTCCAAATTAATAACATTCCTTTAGGCACCGCATCTTCTGGTATACACAGTATGATGCTAAATTTTTATTTTATTAACCACGACTTATGACGATACAGTTGTAATATTATTCTTTGTATGCTTTACATAACATATTAACTAATAAGACGATGAGACAGTAGAAGTTCCAAAACATTCCAGGATTCAAACACACGTCAATAAATTCAATATTTAAACGAGCAGCCACTGAGTAAGTTGCTGCGTAAGTTACGTTGCTTGAATCATTGGTTTAAACTATGGTACTCAACATTTTTATTGAAAAAACTAAGGTTATTAAATGTGTACCTTGAAATATAATCCTTACTGATATTATAAACACGAGTGTGATTTTTCTTATATATTTGTTACGTTTTTACGCCTTTAAGTACTCAACCGATTATTATGATATTTAGCATACACTTTATCAGGATTACAGAAAAGGATATACGGTATTTTTCTTCGAGAAAAAAGTTGTGTTACCAAGGAATACATTAAATTAAATTTATAAGCAACCGAAACCACAGGACACTAAGGTAGTACTGATATATATTTAAAATCTAAAAGGGTTTTACAATACGAGGATTATTGATGGTTGATTATAATGAGGTTATGCGTACATATGTCTAAAATATCGTCTACGCTTCACTTGAATCTTCTGATGAAATTGTAACCAAACGTTAAAGCATATAAATAGTTAAATAACAGACTAATAAATAACAATACACACAATGAGAATAAAACTCAACCAGTTCTAAGTATTTTGCTAACAAAAGCTAAAATAGTTACACAATGCTTAAGAATAAATCATAATGTTTAAACAACAGCCTGTAGAAACACGTTCACAAACACCTGTCCGCTCGGCCGATATAAACACCTATAAATAACCTAATAGAGGTGAAATCCGTTGTCTACGGGAAAGTAACGTCTATTGTCGAAAGTAATATACCTGTATATACATACATATATGTAAATATCATTATGTTAGCTTCTAATAGCGGTTTTCTTCGCTGCAGAATGAAGCGGAATATTTTGAGGCCATTTAAAATTGAGACAAAAATCGATTTCGATTCTTATAATTATATAATTCTTATCTTTTATACATATAATGTTTCTGTAAGTGTTTATGTGACTGAATCCGTCTTAAACGGCTTGACTGATTTTGATGTTTTTTTGTGTATGTTCAGATGGACTCAAGGATGGTTTAGATCACAATTGAACACGGTCTGATTCCAGAGTTTTATTCTTATTTTTGAGACAGGAGTACGTTTACTGGGACCGCTTGTACTACATATAATTCTGAATGTACTTTTACTACTAAATAGCTTTCTTTACCCGCGACTTGACTTGGGTCAATTAGGAAATTATTATATATTTTTTAATAGTTATATCTAAATATTGTGTGATTTATTTTATATCTTAACAGTTATTCCAATGATTTTTGATATTCAGAGGGAATATGTATAAATCTATTATAAGACCAGCCATGCTGTATGAGTGGATAAGTACTGGGCTATCATGGTGATAACATGTATTAGAGATGCAAATGTTAAGATTGAAGATGTAACTAGAATGGACAAGATTTAGAATGAGTACATCAGAGGAAGTTTGAAAATAGCACCACTGACAGAAAAGTTGAGGAGTAATAGGTTAGCGTGTTATGAGCATATTATGAGAAGAAATGAAAGTCATGTAACAAGAAAAGTTTTGAGTTTGAAAGTGGTCGGGTATAGGAGTAGAGAAGACCGAAAAAGGCATGGATGGATTATATGCCAAATATGTGAATATTGATATGATATCTGACAGCGGACGACAGTGGAAAAGGAAAATATGTTGAGCCGAATCTACTTAGATACGATATGGGTAAGAAGAAGATTTTTGATACAAAATATTTATCAAAGAAAGAGTGACTCCATATTAAGTGTCGCAAAGGAGGATGAAATTCATTATAGATGCATTATATTGGTGAATATTTAACAGTTCTATTAAAATATTGATCACTATACTTTTGTATCGACTTAATTTACTTCTAATATCATTACTTGTTTCATATATAATCGAAATAGCTTTTACTTGTGGCTTCGCTCATGTTTATGTATGTGTCATAGATCTCGGGAACAGTTCTGGAGGCAAAGTAACCTACAGTCCTTGTCAATCTTTATGGCCGTTCTGAATATAGCCCTAAGTTCATGCTAGCACATAATATGGTTAAGAGTTTAATACAAAAAAAAACAGTTAAAATATTATTATAGGATTCTAAAATTGGTCTTTATTTAAATTGTCTCGATGTTATACATGTAATAATATCATACGTATTTATAACTAAAGTTGTGTTAATTTTTAATATAATTAGAGCGTTTAAAAAGTTTCGAGCGCACTGTACGTCCTTCTCTGTATCTTTGATTTGTTGAGTAAGGGCCCATCTCCTTAGGATGCCGGTTGCACCACCGTTGTGTCTTGAGCTAACAAGCGAGAAGCGCCAAATCAAACACCAGAATTGTCAGTTACAAAATAAACGTCGAAGTTCTTTCGCTATACATACGACAGAAAGGGAAGTTAGTAGCGCAACTGGTAGTGGAGTGAGTAAGATGACAAATAGCTTTATACGTATTAATGGTTGCGCTACCAGCGGGTGATACGGTTACCAGCAACAGCCTTTGTTGCGCAACCAAGCTGATACCAGGTGTGGTACTCTCCATACAACTGTACACATTTTGTCGGTGGTGCGACCGATAGCGCCGCCATGGTATCCTAATGAGCTAGAACCCTAAGCAGTCAAGGCGTAAAATTACAATAAACAAACTTACCTTCACATTTATAGTATTAGTTCGAATTACGGTGCAACAAAACATACCAAAACTAAACCAGAAAATACATCTATAGCGCAAAAAAAAGGACCTTGTATATTGGTTCGGTGGATTTCAAGTTATAAATTTGTACATAATTCGACATATGACTATTAATTTTTGATAAAAATAAAATCCATCTTCTTAAAGACATGTTTTTCATTAGAGCTTAAGCCCTATAAGACAGACCGCACTATCGGTGGAGCCATTTATTTTATTGATGTGTCATCAGATAAATTTATGTTTATTGTCGGTATGTCTGAGGTCGATAAAGTTGCAACACCGTTTGACTAAAGTATTTTCTCATGGAGGAAAGTTTCTATGCTGTCCATTTAAATAGGTATAAATCGATACAAGTGATACTAGGCCGTATTTTCTTCGTTTTTTTCGAACTAACTATACGCTGTTGGCCTCATGGGTTTTCAGAGCTTCACTAGAATAATAGGGCGAGCGCTTATGTCGCTAAGCCGCCTAGCAAGTGCCAAAGTGTGCTTAGGATGTTGCCTTCGATGCAACAACGCGAATCTATCTAAGCTAATCATACTTATAATTCCATATTTGTCAACTCGGCTAAACTAAGCTAACCAAGTTCGGAAAAAAAGAGGAAAAAATAAATAAAACCCTTCTACCATTTGTGTACCTACCTGTGATTTATTCTTATTAAGTTTTATATGGTAATATAATGCAGGTAAAGTCGAAAGTGTGTTGAGTAGCTCCTTATTAACATAATTAGAATTTGAGCTGGTTTGTTCGTTTGTTGTTTTAACTACTCAACCATTTATCATAATATTAGCATACAAGTTGTTAGGTATACCGAAAAGTAATAAGGTACCTAGGTAGTTTAGGAAAAATAAAACTTCACGAGGGGTAGGTCTGATCTACACTGCCACAAATGTAACCGGGAACAAAGGCTAGTCATATTGTTAATGCGAAAGTGGCTTCGTTTGTTGCACTTAAACTGCTCGACCGATTAACAACAATTGTTCCAGATACATTGCCAGGAGTACAGAAAAGGACATAGAGTATATTTAATCCGAGAAAAGATTATTACCAAATGTAGGTCAAATCTACATTGACACGAGGGAAGGCACATACATGTAAAAGAAATAGAATAGATAATTTTTTTTTATTTTATTTTTTTATATAATAGGGGGCAAACGAACAGGTAGGTCACCTGGTGGTGAGTGAACACCGCCGTCCATAGACACTAGCAACACCAGGGGAGGCGCAAGTGCGTTGCCAGCCTTTTAATATATGTGGGCCTCCGGCGCTCTCACTGACCGAAAGAAACGCAACAGTGCAAGCACTGTTACTTCACGTCGGCTTTCTGTGAGAGGGTGGTACTACCCCGGGCGAGCCGACCCATTCATTCTGAAACCAATAATGGTTTCAGCGTAGCTCTAATAGAGAGAATAGAGTTGCGTGAAATACACATGTATGTTTCCGAGCAAGTGACGAGGTTAATTCGATGTAAGCGTGTGTTATTGATATATTTTACAAAAAGAAAGCGGTAGTGAGATAGCTTCTAACTAGCGAATTATATCTTGGTATCCGCGATTCGATTTACGAGTCCATTAGAACAATTCGATCCGATTATCAGAATATTAATGCACCCCAAAAATTAATTCAATCAAAGAGAATTCGTGAATGAATTTTATCTGTTAAGTTGGTATAATTCTGCTTATTTCCAGTTTACTTTAGATTTATTCGATACTTGTTATTATATGCGACTTCGTTCCCTTGAATATGGTTTTGTTGTTAATTTTACATGCGTTGTATTTTTGTTTTGTTATGAATACCTAACACTTCTAATTCTATTACCAATTTTAAATCACTTCTTTTAAATGTTGTCATCACTGCTCAGCCCCTATACAAAAGAGTAATGATATATAGTACTCTGAACAGTTGTTTATTTCTGAATAAACGTCTTGCCAAAATCGGTTCAGCAGTTTTCAAAATGATCTGGAACAAACGACAGAACGACGAACAAAAACATCACAACCCTCTCACTGCTCACACGAATCTAGTGAAAGTGTCTAAGATGCATAATGATAAAATAGTGGGGATCAATCACTGATTACGGGCAGTAAACTTTACTCCTGCATACCCGCCGTGGCCCTCCTCGGTAGTGTCTTAAGTCTAGACTTAATCGTCTGGAATTAAGCCTACAATGCTGCTAGCAGAGTACAGTAATATAGTGTTTACACTACATACACACACAGTAGGAACATAGGTTCTGTAAAGGACCTTTTTTTGAGTTAGTTAGCCTTAGCAAAAAAAATTGAAATGCTAAATTGCTAAATTTCAAAATGTTCGTTATAGTATTTAAAGCGTGAAAAGCGCAACAAATAAACAGACTGACATTTGCATTAAAAATATTTCTAATTAGGATAGTACATTAGTCTCGGTTGAGTGGCAATATTAAATAATAAAGGTGACGTCATCATGAATGACGTCATACCTTTATAACTATTTGTTGTCGTCGCTTCAACATATTATATCGAAAACTGAATTTGTAATATTTCCTCGCAATCAGCAAAACAAAATGGAATTTCATGCAATAAAACTTCCGTTATAAACGAACAGACTGTCAAATTACATCGAACCATTACAGTATATAATCCCATAGAATATTCGTACACTTTTCTAACTAGTTAGTAACCAATAACTCTAGCGCCAGCAGTTACGTTGCTGGTATCGAATGGTTATTGAAATTCCGATGAGTTCAGCCGTTGTTATATAAGTTTTATATATTTAATTGTTCAGACTTTTAATTCAACTATTCGCCATAATACTCGTATTTACAACCGATATTAGCGTTATAGTTTGATAATTTTTATAATCGTTTAACAACTTAACACATTTAATAAAGTTGACAGGTTTTAGTCCTTCTACATGGAGACGGTTTTTATATCAACCATTTCATGACGGCTTTTCAATAGATGGTGCAGCAACAGTATTTATATCAATAATAGTCGTCATACTCTTTTGGCTAAGGGAAATATAGTACTTGGTAATACATGGAACATACAAGACATAGGAAATATAAGTTTGGATAGTTGACTTGGTCTATAGATTTTTTATTGCAATAGCAACCCATGAAGTAATTTAATTTCCAGCTAACTAATTTGTCTAAATATTAATTGATTTAAAAAGCAAGTAAAAAGTAAATGACGTCCTGGAATACATTTTTAAACGGGTCGCTATAAATTGGGCATGAATACACGTAAAGCATGTTCTTGCCACTTACTCTACTTTGTCCTTCTGTCCTTCGTACTACCATTTAGTTAAATACTTATGTCAAATGAGTTTTGATAAATGTACTCAAAAATCGGCCTCGGGCCGCAGGTTGATGACCACGGATCTATATCATTCTACCGATCACAATGAGAATTGGTAATTGTAGTAGGCATTTTAATGTTTTCAGAATAGTTATTTATGTCAAATGAGTTTTGATAAATGTACTCAAAAATCGGCCTCGGGCCGCAGGTTGATGACCATGGATCTATATCATTCTATCGATCACAATGAGAATTGGTAATTGTAGCAAGCATTTTAATGTTTTCAGAATAGTTTATACTATATAACTATATTTACTTAACCATTTATCATCTTCGCTTTTGTGTCTGTCTGTGGCCTCAGATCCGTATATCACGAAAAACACTTATTATTGTCTTATGTAGCATCCTCCTTAGTATTAGAGACGTTGGTAGATAAAGTGTAATCTTGAAGAGCAAAGCCAATAGCCTCGCTACTGCCACGGCAACTGTGCTAAGTATTGTGCGTTGACGTGATGATAATTATTTGTGAACTAAGAATAATTGATCTGAATCTGGCGGCTTTTTATTACCGTTAATTTGTACTAATGGTCAAATTTAAAACATAATTCTTTTTTTTTATTTGCAACATTACTGAGGTTTTTTTGCCAAAAATTGTACAAATCTTGTAGATTAGTAGTCATAAGGATCATGAAGTATGATGCATATAGACTCACAAATAAAAGCTTCGACTCCGTTAATGGTATAAAATATAACGAACTGATTCTAATATTATTTTATTTATGGTAGAAAAGCATGCCCATAGCTACGAATGAACTAGAAATTACTAGATTTCAGAAATTATTAAAAGTATTAGAAATAAACTAAATCGGTTGGTATACAGAGAAAGAAAAGGCACTTAGCTATTCGCCTATTTAGAGCCCGCATTGTTTTTTAGTCTTGCTTTGTCAAAGTAAAATTCATTGTAATAATTATAATATATCGCGATCAGATAAAAGCCTTCGACGTTTCTATTACGTTCACCTTATCTTCAATATGACGCGTGTGACATATCTAGAAATCCAAACGCTATTGTCAAACAGGATTAGTTATTATTTAACCTATACCATGTATTTTAACTAGTTGTGCCCGTCAGCTTTACTCGTGGTTATTTATAATAACTTTGAAATAAATTCAGTATGACACACAACAGTAGCCATATGAGCTGCGCGTCATGGTACCTCGTTAGCATAGGCATTCATAGTACGGTCCTTCTCGGTAATGTTCGATACTCGTCGAAGAACCAATCCGATGTCGGTTCCCTAAGACCCATGCATTGTCATGGCATACCTGCACTTTTATTTAGTCCTCTCTCAGCGCACGTTTTAATCTACATTTTGTATAGGGATTGATCCCTTCTAAGAAACTTAGGAGGTATCCATTAGTTACGTTAGGCGTTTTTGAGTAGTTTTTTAACCCCCTACACCTTGGTGAGATATCGTGAGGTTTGTCTCAAACCCCTCCTTTTTTGCTTTATTATTATTATTATTAAGACTAGTAAAGATGAGTATTTGAGATTGTTTATGCCCTAATCTAAAATCACAGTGATAATAAATAACACTTAAACGGCAACGACTAAATATATAGATTAATAGTTTCAGATTTCAGCATATTTTAGTCTAGAAACACAGTTTTACTTTACATTAACCTGATTTTCTTATATTATTACACTATCTTTGCCAGAAAAAAAAATACTTGATATTTGTCGAAACGTAAGATTTTGTGAGATTTGACTTGCATCTTCCCCCCTTAATTCGCTCACGTAATTATTGCACTCCCCTTTAGCATGACGTTGAACAGTGTATTATAAACTTTCTAAATAAATAGGCTATTAATTACAACAAAAATAATCAATAAATCTTAATGTTAATTACAGAAATTAACACATAAATAAGAGAAAAAAAAATAATATAAATACTTGAAACATGTCTTCTATCTGCACAGTTTAACAAGAGCAGGCAATAAATCATAAAATACATATTTAAACAAACATATCTCGTTCGTTCGCATCTCATCGAGAAATCTCATCTTTGACAATAGATTTGTACAATATTACTTATGCGTTTAGCTTGTACTTGTCAAGACAATGATGTATTATTATTACTTAATTTTTTTTCGTAACTAGCCGTTACCCGCGGCAACGTCTGCGTTGTTTACTATCTTAATTTTATCTTAATGTCTAAAGGTTATTACAGGCTAGATACAATACAATATGTGAACGATGGTGACGTCTGGAAATGGCCCCTCTCTGTGCATCTACCAAAACCGAATGTAGTTATGTAAGTTTTAAAAATATGAGTTATAATATGTTTGATGAAAAGATAAGCCAGATCGAGTTTCTCGCCGGTTCTTATCGATGACTGGGTTGCTTTCCGAATCGGTGGTAAATTTGACGGTTGTAAGGGCATTCTCAGAGCCTAAACTGAATAAAGTACTTTTGATTATGATTTTTGAAAATATGTGTTCTATGTGCAGAAAAAAAAATGCAAAAATATACTTTGCTTATAAAATTTCTTTATAAACCATGTTATCCATTTACTTTTTCTCTCCTAGGCATGCACACTACATCGCTTGCACTACTCATACTATTAGATATTTAAAGTTATGTGGTTAGTACAAAGTATGGCCTTATTGCTAATAATAGCAATATTGAATATTCAATTTATGATTCTTTATATTTAAAATTGTTAATGTTGATGGGACCAAGGTGATGAATATTCTAGTTTGAGATCTAAAGATAGAAAAATTCTGTTTTAATTTTCTGTCGTACCCAAAAGGCTCGTCTATTGAATAAGGTCACTATGGTTATCCTGGCCTCCTATGTCCCCGATAGAAGAATTAGTGATATTTTGAGTGTATAAGTAAAACAAAGCTAATAATTATGACACGAATTAAAGATATGTAAACTATAACATACATATAAAATATACTATAAAATAAAACAAAGTATAGTAATATGTATATACATAATCTTTCACGCTATGAAAATCTATCTCGTAGAATTCATTGACCCCTCTTATTTCCATTTTTATTTGATTTTTTTCAATTGACGTAATTTTGTGTTTAACTATTTTATCTATTTACTGTTTATGTAAATTAGAGATTTTCCAACTGAATCGAATTTTATCACGTTATTCGATTCAAATTTCGAATAAACATCTGAACTATTCAAGTAATTTTAAATGACACAAATTATTCGAATATTTGAAACTTATTGAATAATTTCATTCATATGAATATATCCGAATTGGAATCGTGTAAATAATTAAGACCATTTGAATAATTTGAACTATTCTTCGATTAACATAATTTAAAAATTACTTAAGATTATTTTTTTCCTACTGACTACACTGTTGAACTGGCAAGGAATTATTAGAATAATCCATTCGATTCCTCCATCGTATCTTTCGCAAATTTATTTATGCTCACTGGAATGCTTAAGAGATTTTTCGATTGAAAACATATACAATGCTCGTTCATAGCCCGTCAGATAACAACGACCTTTCTTTACTTATCAATCGAATAAAATCTTGAGGAGACGACAACTTTTCCCACAAAACCCGTAAACGGATAGAAAACCGAGACAACTTTCGACCGCGGCTCCGGTAGCGGCAATAAATAAACATTTCGTCAAAGCGGCCACATGAGCAGTGTCTCAATCTTGTCTGTTAGCCACTTATCATAAATCTCAATCAAGATAAACGACAGTTAGGATTTTAATGGGACTCACGGGTTATTAATGCGCTATTGAAACGGCCGACCGAGGTATGTACGCTCGCCTTTGTTGGATTTACTTTTAATTGTATTTTTAATTGGTTCTCTGTTTTCCATTTAAATACTTTGAAATGTTAGTATACCGTTATGTATACCGATTTGCGGAGAAACTCTCAATACCAGTTTATTACGAACAATAATATTACATTGGTGATATAAGAGTGCATGTTTTAACAGGTGTAAGACGCGTCAAACACCGTAGAATAATCAAAATCGAAAAATCAAAATCAATAGTAGGTACTTTATTCAGTTTAAGCCGCGTTCAAACCTACCAACGGATTGGAAAACTTTTTTTTTTATTAACAAGGGGAAATCCATCATGGACACACTACCCCCGGGGGGAGAGTGGGTAGTGTGAGACTCTTACTCACTAAAACCCCATGGTGTACCGGCCGCCGCTTGATTGGGGCGACATGGGATCGTGCAGTGCTATCACCATTCTTCCCAACAGCCAGAACGGTGGAAGGAGTCCGCCGGGCGTCGTCCTAATAAGGGGAGCAAGCTGGGTACACACCAGCCGTCCCCTTTTTGTCAACCGAACCTGTGCAATGGGGAGATAGACCCGAAAACTACCCAGTCATCGAGAAGAACCGGCAAGAAGTTCGATCGGAATTATTTTTTTAACATATGTGTAAATTTATATAATATATCTATATCTATGGTAGGTTTGAAGGTGGCCTAAGTTGAATAAAGTACTATTGATTTTGACGATTTAACGGCTTTTCGACGAGTACTAGAACTGTTAAATCATACACTCTTATCAGTATCAATGTACTATTTATTATGTAATATTATTGTTCGTAATATAATAAACTTGTGTATATATTACACGTTACAATCGTTTTTAGTTAATGCACAGAGAGGAGTCAATTCCAGACATCACTATCGTTCACATATATCTATTCTATCTATCTAGTTTGCTTGTTTTTTACGCTTTCACGGCTTAACTACTCAATAGATTATCATAAAATTTTACATACATATTGTCAGGGGTACATAAAAGGGTATAGGGCAACTACATTTTATCCAAACAGAGTACTGTACCCGAGGGATCGGTTAAACCTATATTTACACGAGGGAAGACGCGATCAGAAGCTAATACAATATAAATATAAAGTTCGTAGCAAAATATACCAAGCGTTAGAAAATTCCTATAAAACTTTTAACAGTGCGTACGGGATATTTCTTTAATTTCATTGGTTTTAATTCGAACATCAGAAGACTTTAAATTGATATATTATATAAGAAGAAATATGTATATGATAGAAATGAGTGCGTTAGTCGCAGCGGTGCTGATTTGAAACTAAACAATTATACTACAAGACCGAGGCGACGTGTAAAAGAAGCAGAAATATGTAGAGAGTTGGCCCTTACCTATCATAGAATACGGCATCCAAGCGATATATCTTCTGAACCGAGAAGTTCAAATCGTGTTTACTCCGTAAATACTTGTCCGAAACTTAACGAGACACGCGTCGTAAAAACGACTACATTCATAAATATCATGTCAAGTTGACACTCTGTATTTATATAAGTGAAGGGTATAATAATGAAGTTTAGACTGTGATTTTTAAATATGTTCTTAGTTTTTTTTTTTGTCTTTAATAATCAAAGTTACAACATTGCGATATCATCGAAAGCTGTTTTATAAGGTAAACACAAACATACGTACAAATACATTTAAAATCGGCTCTCAAGTAACTTGTGACGTCAGTAACTATACGGTGACCATTCATAAACACCACGAAACTGTCACATAAAGGTGAAACCTCGTTGTGGACAATAAATTCACGATCAAGGTAAGGTTCGAATCTTTGCGACTGATTCGGGTCTGGTCTTTCGGTGAAGGAAAATTTCGTGATGAAACTATAGGATAGTGTTAGGGCCTTTTCATACTTGCCCGGCTAGCTACAATTCTCAAGTTTAAAATCTGTTGCTAAACACCTATAGATGAGTCCCGGCAGCTGCACTTAAGAGCCAGTTCCTCCCTCTAGGCTTAGCGTCTATGCCGTCTTAGACACATCGTCATTTAGCACCAGGAGAAAATGTGGTCAAACGCTAAACACCTACCTATAAACCGTAAAAACCATATGGAAGATGTCAAAATCGGTTCTCAATTGAAGTCACGCGAAGACGTGTGATTATGGTATGGGTATTTTAAGGTTTGTTGACGCGAGTATTTACACAGTAGGTATTATTTGTAAATATATGCCACAAAACTATTGCACCAAAATTACAACATCTGCGAGTTGGTGTAAAATTCTGGCCTTTTTCCTTTTAAGTCCTATTACATGAGTAATATTGTGAAATCTGAACCCTGGAATAGAACAAATCCAAACAATTGCAGTGTATTATCTACAAGATAATTCAGCACATAGTTTTCTTCTGTAACTAGATAATATTAACTTAATAATCTCATAGGCTTAAAGATAAAGTAAGGAAGGTACCGACTTTTAGAATATTGTTGACAATATGTACATAATTGCTAAGAAACTATTTTTATTTTAAACATTTTAAATTTATTTTGCCTGCCATCATCTGCTGTTGCTTGCATACTAATGCATGTAAAAGACTCACTGCAGAAAGGCCTTTGGGCTCTTCGCGAAGGAAGGTATGGGCATAATAACGACGCCAGCCGACGACGTATTGACGATTTCAAACTCTGAGAAATCCAACAGTTGTATGTTTTCCCAAATACAGTATTACTACAAGAATATTTCTCAGGGTCAGGTTTCCTCACAATGCTTTTCCTTCACCACCAGCCGTTAGTGTTACCAATTTAAATTAGTAAATGTACGTGAAGTTCAAAATAAATTGTTGGTACTTGACGTAGTTCAAAGCAGCAAACTAAAGATTGATATGCCACCGGTCAGACCACTCGATCATTATGACTTTGGACTATCCTGTATTTGATAGAATTTAAAGCGCAGATCGAAAATTTACCAACAAAAATCTTTCTTATACAAACTATTTATAAATTGCTTTTTTTGCGTAAATTATTAAGTTCGATTTATTGAAGTTCCGGTAATAATATTCCATGAAGATTTCAAATAATGTAATAATAACACGAGCAGACGTCGGTTATTATAATTGAAATTAACTATTTGATTATAGAATAAAATCTCTCGTTGTACAATTCCATTCAAGCACTATAATCCCATTGTGGGTTACGTCGTAAACGCTCACGGAACTAATGTGTATGTACGTACATACATGACGCAACCTTCTCTCAACCACGAGCAAACACACTCCGCAAACACTGTGAATTGTCAGCTTCTATTGTATTTGTGCACGACGTTCATGGATCTATGAAGTTATGGATAAGGTATAGAGAGATTACTTAGTAGATTATAATTTACAAAAAAATATTATTATATTTAAAAAAATCCTTACTATTCATTTCATGTCACAATACATGGGTTCTCAAACTTATTTCACCCATTCACGTTCTATGTGAATATAATTTTTTTACAACATTCTCCAAAACACAACTAAATAAAATAATAAAGTTAGAAATAAGGAATAAAAAAATAAAAAATAATGTGTTACATTAGGTCATTAATAAAGAAACCCTGAACGATCTGGTTTTTAAATATGTATCATAAAAGACCTAATTGTCATTATTTTTTAATATGTCAACGTCCCTCAAACCTCCTCGAGGCATCCTAATTTGCTCTGCGCGTTTCATCGCCCACTTCAAAGTTTCCAGCGGAATTAGATTTATTATCGAGTCAACTAGCATGAGTCACTTTAGTCCGATTGATGGGGTACTCGCCTCATAATAAATACCAACTTCTTTATTTTAATATATACATATTGTAATTAATTGTTTTATTTCACGTGCTAATATATAGGTTTTATAGTCTGTATTGAGTATTATAGAAATATTGTAGACGTAAAAGGCGTAATGTATGATGATTAGAGAACTATTAACAAAGTATTTGACTCGTAGATAGTAATGAAAAAAAACTGTTTCCAAATTTTTTACTGCATCAGCTAAGGCTTGTCAAAAGCTACAAAATTAAAACAAAAATGATTAAAAAATACTATATATTAATCTAGAAAACTATAAATTTACGTAGCAAAATCGTAATCCGAATACATGTAGTTAGTCACGAGGAGACAAACAGACGTGCGATTTACTTACTCAGACTAAACCAATAATATTAATATGCCGTATCCAAACATGTCCGAGTGAATGTGCATCGATGTTCATATAACAGAAGAATGGGCACACAAGCTTTTGTCTGCCCACTCCCCTTGGACAAAGGCGTGATGTCATAGACGCGTGTACCGCACCTAAAGTAAGAAGTGATTTTGCTTAGATATAAAGTCTCTAGAAACGATTCACTCAATTTCAAAACAGCTGCACCAATTTGACTAATTATTTTCTTATGGTGCTTGTACTTGTCAGGACAATGTCTTGTATGGAAGAAAATGTTTAAAATCCACACATAAAGAGTGACTGAATAAGAGAATAGAAAGATCTACAGTAATTTTGATTGAATTAACAGATTGACGTTTAAGTGACGTTTTATTTTATTCCGTCGTCGTAGTGCAAAGAGAAATTGTGACCTTAGTTTCTTTGTTAATACTCCCCGGGCGAAACCGCGAGAGTCTGCTAGCTTACTAATAATTTATGTGTTTGATCTACAGCTAAGATACTATTTTAGTAAGAAATGTTGAAACTAACGAAGTAATGTCCTTTCTTGACAAATTTATATCAACAATACCACACAAGCTCCAGTCGTGTTGTAAAACTCAATGTTTGGCGTAAAGTCGACCATTTGAGTTCAATCTACAACGTAACTTACACGCTCCTATTGCTTAAGTGGAATATACATATAGTACTCATGTTTGATATGTTCACAAAGGTGTGTTATTTTGACTTCATGACGTCATCCGAGAATAGATTTTACATACAATAAAGAAAATTATAAATGCCGCCCATAAGTGTGTGTTTTTTCCTTAGAAACATTTTCGAACCATCGCGGAATTAATCTCATATATTTATTATGCACTAGCTTTTGCTCGCAGCTTCATTCGTGGTAACGTAGATTTAGAAAATAAAATTACAACCTACTATATTCGCTAATAATGTAATTATGTATTACTGAAAGAATTTTTAAAATTGGTTATCAATTTTTTTTATAGACAAGCTCAAAACAAGCTAAATAGGATTTATATCGTAGTTAAAAGCGGACGAACCTACAAGAGATTGTTAGTATTACATATACTATCGAATATTTACTATCAATTTCAACCGTCACAGATTCTGTCGAGAGCATAGTTTATAAAATAAATTATTAAAGCTTATTCTAAATTCCTGTGTTAATTTTAAAAGAAAACTTACATTCAATAGACAGATAGCCAATTATAAAAGAACCATTTGATTTCACTGTATGGTAATCAAGACGATTCGAATCGCCTAGTCTAAAATGTTTATAGGCTGTTTGAAATTACAAACGATGTGGATAAAATAAACTTTATAACAGAGCTGCCGTTTGATTAACCTGAGACACGCATAGTCTTTAATGTTAGATCGCGAATATGTTCCAGAAATATTACATTTATGACGTCACTATAATTGTACATTTATTTTCTGTCAAAAGGAATTCCGACGGTGATATTTATTCCTGAGCGTGTGTAAGTGTGTGGTGGTTGTCAAAAATTGCAGAAAATTTGACAATATGCCTTATTTCAGGCCATATACTAGCAGATGCCCGCGACGTCTTCTGCGTTATTAATTCTTATACCGATATATTTTATGTGCAGAAGAAAAAACATTATAAAATATATTTTAAAGTAGAAGTTAAAAAAATCATAATTTCTTAGAACGTTGATAACTTAATATGGAATGAAGATACTGTGATATTTTGATTAAGTATAAATCAAACGAAAAAAAAACTCAGTATATCATACCTCTATCATTTTTACATATAGATATCGCGAGTCATTATTGTCTTAGCAAAATTAATAATAAAGCAAAGCCATGAATATAAGGTGAGTGATTTAATAATATCATATATTTATATCATTATTCGCTTGCTTAATAATGAAAAATATATGTTTTCTTATTATTATAGTGTAAATAATGTTGTGAAAGAGATGAATGTATGAAAGTGTTAATAAGCTTGAATGAAAGAGATCATAGACGAAGACGAAAACATAGGTATGAAGACGTGCTTAATATAGTAAATAATATTTTATTCGTATATTATGTGTTATGACTCCAGTAAATTACTGTACTAATTTAAAAAGAAATGGTTTTATGTGAAGTCGGTTTACGGACGATAATTTTACGTGGTAACGTCATAAGAAAACATTGACGAATAATTGCATACTTTTTGCCGCGGTTATTGTTGTAAAAAACAATGGAAACCACATTAACTTTTCACTTCACTTAATAAACAGTTGACAAAATAGTTCACGTTTAGGTTGTGATATGTCACAAGCCGCACGCTTAGGTCACTCGCGCCTCTCTATCGCTTGTGCAGCGCTCGGCTTAGGCGGAACATGACAATGAGTCATACTTTTTCGTACGTGCAGCCGGCGTTCATCGACTTATTACATCATAACGTTAAAATAATTTTATTGTTCATATAATCAGCAGTAGTAGGAATCAGCAGTAAAGCATGTCGAAGGTATTTGTTATGCTTTATACGAGTTTATAAATACGAGTTTTCAAATACAAAACAAAAAAAGTCTGTACCCGAGGGATAGCTGAAATCTACATTAAGGCTAGCGGAATTGTAAACAATAGCTAGCACACAAATAAAGTGACTTGAAGCTGGTAAAACATTTCACAGAGTTACTACATCTTCAAATATCAAAACGCAACCAATGGGAATAAGATTTGAAAGAAAATCGACTCAAGGAATATACAAGGAATGGCTCCTATTATGCACATTCAATATACCGAATACATGATTTACGAAATTCCAACTCGCAATCATATTTCGAACATTAAAACGACTAGTCAAGTCAATTGTCGAATGGCCACTTCCAGAAACACACAAACAAAAGTTGGTTATTTTGTATGAGTGTGCGCATAGCGCTAATGATAGTTTATATTGTAACTGTACACGCGTGCGCATGCGCATCTCGCAGGATATTATGATATATTGAGTAACAGTAAGTAACTTTGTAAACGATATGCCATATAACTAATTTCATATATACTAATTTGTTTCGTCTGTCATCGTTATCTCATGAAAGTAGGGTCGGCATAATATGTTTTCTTTTTCAACTCCCCCCTGTTATCATTTCAGGTATTCACACCTTTTATACATATATCATTTTTCACACAATCCATACACACCTTTTTCGATCCTATATCCATTCACTTTCACACTCAAAACTTTTCTTGTTGTTATTTTTATTGTTGTTCATCGGTATAACAAGTTTTTACTGTAACTGCTGAAATTTAAAATGATAAAGAATAATCTATATTTAACAAATGGATCTTGATATATCTAAGATCAATAAGCTTCAATACCACTTAACACACTTATTTTTCACGTAAAAGGTTTTATTTTATACAGTTTATCGTTATTCAGTTGTATTTAGTAATTGAACATAGGTGATATCGAAGGCGGTAGCAAGTATTAAAATATATTTTAGCAATAAATAACAACATAAATAAATAACATTGTACACATGTACATTGTTTTCATAGTTATAGACCTCACGGTATAGTACTAATAATGCCTATTATTATACGAATGATTCGGTTTATCTTATCTATAGCTAATAATATTAATATGCAAAAAAATCACTTATCTCTTTTCATGCTTGCTATCTTTGTGTGTAGCCGCTTTTTATATTGACTGATCACCAATTACAGTTGCAGCAAGTTCTAATACTGATTTTAGATATCGCTAACTGGACTTTTGTACAAAGCGACCTTTTGTGTAATATCAATTGTTAACATAATAATTACTTGTTGAATATGAAACAATGATCTTTCAGTACTCAGTAATAGTAAGTTCGGATAACGCCTTAATAGACATAGGTTTGAATGATGTTTTTTTTGCGGAAAAAACGTTACTTATAAAACTAGCAATGAATAATAAAAACCCGACTATAACGATGAAATTGAAAATACTATTAAAAAAAAAAACAAATAAAATTAAACGCTGCGGTGGCATATTTAAGTTTCAATACTGTTATTTCGTATATGGCGGCACGGACGCGGTGTAAAGCACCTCTTGTAATAACCACCAATTATGATCAGGCAGCGAGCGATTCCTTAATAATTATCTTGAAACCCTAACTTTAAGGCACGTGCTTGTTTCAAAATATATTGAGACTTATATCTATATTTTATTACGATTTATAAATTGAGGTTTATTATGCTATATGCGTATTTATCAATTAATGTGCACGCTATACGTGAATAAAATATGACAATGCATAATTTAGGGACGTACCTCCTTTTACATTTATAAACATATATCGATGTTATTACCAAAACCATCCTATTGACCTGGCATTGTTACTAATGACTAGTTACTTTTGACTCTTAATCCGTACTATTGACTGGACGCTTTTAAAATCCAGCCAACGATTACGTTTTACGTTACAGTCATTCTCTCTTGGATTGTTTGTGGTACAAAGGTTCTGCAAAGAGTCGTTTTGGGGTTTTTGTTATACTCAGTATAAATTAACAAACACTGAATACATGTAGGTATGTACTGTCCTCGCCACTCTTTTTGGTCGCTCTGAATATAGCTTTAAGTTCAAGCTTGAGCAGAATACCGTCAAGAGCTTAATACAAAACAAAGTTAAAATATTAGTAGAGGAATTATAAATTATCATTTATTTATTGTTAAGTTGTCCTGATGTTATATATATAATATAATATGTATTTATACCTAAATTTTAGTTCTGCGCATCTATGTTCAGAGCGGTCAAAAAGTTTGTAGTATATACGCATATTAGTATATATGTTGCACTCATGATCTATTAGTATGAAATTAGTTATTTATATCTAATTCATGGAATTTGACAAGGATGTGAGGAATAGGATAAATGCAAGGTGGATGAATTGGCAAAAGGTGTCTGGGACCATTAGTGACCCATGAATGCTGTTGAAATTCAAGAGGAAGGTGTATAAAACACTATAATAAGATCAGTCGTTTTATATGGATCCGAGTGCTGGGCTACGAAAGACACGAATACGAATGTTAAGATGGATGTGTGGTGTAACCAGAATGTATAAAATTAAGAATGAATATACCAGGGGAAGTTATAGAAAAGTTGACGAGTAATAGGTTGGTAATGGTACGGCCCATATTATGAGCAAAGCTGAAAGTTATGTAACAAGAAAAGTTTTGAGTTTGAAAATGGACAGACACAGGAGCAGAGGAAGACCGAAAAAGGTGTGGATGGATTGTGTGAAAAATAATATGTGTATAAATGTGAATACTGAGATGACATCTGACTGGGGAGAGTGGATATGGAAAATATGTTGTGCCGACCCTACTTAGGTGGGATAAGGGTAAAATGGTTTTGATGCTAAGATCCTTTTTAACATACACTTAAAATACATTATACGTTACAATCGATTTTAGTTGACGCACAGAGAGGAGTCAATTCCAGACATCGCCATCGTTCACATATTGATCCACTCTATAATAGCCCTTTGACACCAAAACCCGCATGATATGGCACTTAAAGTTATAGTGTGACAAATCGGTAATTTACTTTGGGATTTTGATATAAAACCTAATATTATTTCCTAAAAAACTGGTACTGGTTTTACTGAGTCTAAAACATGGGACGACCAGTTTGTTACAGTTTCTAGTATTTAGGTCATGCCAGTCTTTTATTAAATCCAGTTTATCTAAGTTTTTAAATGATCAGGGGGGGGGATTATGAATTGGGAGGTCTGAGTTAAGATATCGAATTTCGGAAATTTAACCTTCAATGATTCGCAATTCGCGAGGTATTTTTAATAAACCTGAGTTTTCAGGGAAGGAAATTATATTAATAAAATGATGGGAGGAATGTTTCTATCGTCCACTTGTCTACCATTTGTCAAGCTGAGAATCTGTCACCAAATATTTGTATAAGAAGCATGTATGTGAACATACGTTATTATAAATAGATTTAAAAAATATGTACATACAAAGCTACGGTTCATGACGATGGTCTAATTAATCGAAGACTTTGTTACATAATATGGATTCAAACCTACGTCGATCGATACGATGTCCGAATAAACTACCACATAACCCTCGTCTTAAGCGCTCCCCTTGGTAGTCCGGTGAAACTGTTGAGGCTTTGCCAGGTCAACAGTGTAGTCAGTTCGAAAAAAAAAGCTTCTAATATTGCAACAGGTTTCAATACCAATCCATAAGTGTGCATTCCAAATGAAAATACAAGCCCATTCTGACAACAACTGGCATTCTTTATTTTATCAAATAAAAAGTGATCCTGAACAACCCTACATATAATGTTCACATTCTACATTTATATCATCGGTAGCTTAAGATCTGCGTTCATATCTCATCCGTAGAAATATGCTTGTTTTTTTTTGTATTATAGATCAATACATAACTGAAAGGTAACAATGTAGGGAAAGCAACGCGACGGCGGATGTCCAACGCGTTAGTTCGGTTCGGATTAGCGAATGAGTTTACTGGCTATTAGCAAGTGATTTATGATGTGACTCGAGAAGCGAACGGGCTCGATGGACCGAGGCGGCGCTGCGTGATACTTAGAGAGTCCGCGACATCGATAATTTTATATCGATAGATTTTTAATCAAAAGAATGATTTAAAATACATTTTGTTTTCATATGTTACTACATTTTGCCTGCTGCTTTGCTTGCATTAATATAGATTTGATCTATCCTTCGAATAGTAATTGCTGTGGATGAAATGTAATGTATACCCTTTTTTATACTTCTGATTACGTGTATAAAAATTTGTTGATGCTCGCTTAAGCAGTTAAGGTGTGAAAGTGTAACAATCAAACTTACTTTTCCATTGATAATATTAGTAAGGATAGGTTTTCGCGTTTGAACAAGATCTCGCCTTGTATTAAATGACAATGTTGTTTAAAATAGTGTTCACGCTTAATCTAGTAGGGGACTTGCTCTTCAGCAACTGCCCGAAGCCACCTATAGGGGCCTGGAGAAAGATTTTCATTTTGATGGCTTTAGCTAGCAAGGTGGGTTTAGAAAATGTACTTAGTAAGCTACCACCTTGTAAAATTCGTCCGTGTTTAATTCTTAGGGTAACCTATGAAATTGCACAGAGTCGGAGATATATTTCCATAACTATTCAATATTATATCATTTGGATTTATTGAATGAAAAGATAACGTACTAAGGGAGTATCCTAGTTTTGCTTCCAGAACATAATCGATTTGTATACTTTTTATAAGAATCTCTTTATCTATTTGATAATCATTGTTGGATAAACACTGCAAGAAGCAATATTTCCAATTAATCACTTCGTCAACCTCCACGATACATTACAATAAAAAAATACAAAGTATAGCCGTGCACCATCCAGTGACAAGATATAATAGGATGGATATAATAAAATTATCTCCATGTAATATCAAGTATATAAGCTAACTTTCATGAGGCTTGGTTAAACAGTATTTATTAATCTCCTATATATGTATCAACTTCAATTTCTATACATAGAGTAATCAACGGGTACTAAATACACGAATAGTAAACTATTAATTTTATAGCGGAATCAATTTCAAATACTAGTTTTAAAAATGATAAATAGGTTGTATCTCTCTGGTTTCATACATAGAGTTAAGTAGAGCAATAAATAGATATATACAAAAAATTTATCTACTTAAAATAAATAAATACATATATTTTACTAGCAAAATAAATCGATAACTTGATCACAACACTATAACCGGCGAGTCAACCGGTACAGGTGCGTTAGGTTCTCACCGCGCAACACTACGTCTGTCTGCGTAAACCGATGCACACACACCGATTTGTCTATAGATAAATATCTCAAGATCGCCACTTTATTTGTCCATTTGTATCCGCATTACTACCTTCATATTATTACGTGACATTTGTCTATTGGCCGACCGCCACGTTGGTCTGAAGTCGAAATATTTGATTTCATTCGTAGACCTCAAGAGGACCAATTTTGTATTTATATAAAAGTAAATCTCTCTGTTTGTCCATTTATTACGTCGTCACGACTTAACCTATAGTCCAGCTGTTTTAAAATTTGGCAAGGAAAATTTATTAACATAGTTCCGAATTATCTGTAAAAATGTACATAGTTCGCTAATGCAAGCGAAAATTCCTGTACCCTAAAAGCAGAAAGTTCGGCTTCTACGATCTTCCAGGCTAGTTACTATTATTATATTATATTAATAGCATATATATTACTATTGAATATTTAAATACTACTGTGTATAAATAGTTAATAGTACGATCAAGAGGTCAACATACAAATAACAAGAATTGCGTCAATAAATCTCTTTGAAACATGCAGACATAATCGCCGGAAAAAGTAGTAGGTATAATTTAAACCATGTATGTAATAAAAATGCGAATATTTAATAAACTTATTATTTATAAAAATAATTGACTACTATGCTATAAAAGTAACAGTTAGTCATAATAAAGCTCACCATAAATTTAAGATACAAAAGCTAGAAAAACTATAATAATTTGATATCGGATTAGAATACATAATAATCGTACAATAACTGTGAGCTACAAAGCTCAAATAAAGGAAACTACATACCAGAAATTCTTAAAAAAAAACACCATAATGTACAATATTCTTCATTTAGTATGTAGTGAAATCAACAAACAATATAACCCAGAAGAAGTAATTAATATGAAACTCACAATGTCTGTTTGTATTACGAGTATATTCTGTGTATATTGGGTAAATCGTCTTAATTAAAAAAAAATGCATAATATTTTGTAAGTAGTCTAAAATCTACAAAGTTAAAATAATTAAGGTGCGAAAGCATGATGAAAAATGATCTAAATTAGAATAAACCAATAAATCTCCTAAATCCATACACCTCAATAACACCATTAATGAAGCTGTCAAACTTATAGAAAGCAAGCACCATTAGGAGTAATGATTCAATTAAAATGAGTTATTGTCCATCGGCGTTTGGCCTCACTAGTACGTTTTAGTAAGACACATACATAGTAAACAGAGATATAGCTATTAATTTCAGTAGATAAGGTATATTTCGCTTTTATTTATTTATCTAATTAATGCTCAAAAAACTGATTGTTTTTTTTTGTTTTGTTTAAATACCTTAATCTATGAAACTACTAGTGAAATTAATTTCTGCATTTAATAGCTTATTTATTGGGGAAGGTTATACACTATGTAGCATCAGGCTATGACCCTTGGGCGTGGAGAAATTATCATACAAATTACGCAAAGCGACAACAAAGTAATATTGCAGGTGGGTCGTATGGTGCGACGTGAAAGTTGAGGGGTCAACAACAGGATGGCCACCCAATTATAACCGAGTGTTACCGAATAGGGTCGAACTGTGAATGCCTATATCAGTACCGAAATTAAAAAAACCATTTTACTCATGGTTTTTTATGCTTCGCGAAATTTATTTATTTTTTAAATAAAATAAAAATATATGTTTATTAAATAACATAATTGATTTGCCCTCTTTAAAAGTTAAAATTATAAGTTATTGGTGACTTGTTTGATTTTTTGTGCCACTTCTGTCTAGAATAAATAGATAGCTGTTAATTATACATGTAAATCAGTGTTTTAATACCGATTATTAATTTTACTAATAGTTGTTGCGTATATTAACGAATTGTGAAAACAAGAATAAACAAGAAAAAATCTAGTAATTGGCAAGATAAGAAGAATTCAATTAAGTAACTCATTGCTAATGGAATTAGCAATTTTCTACGTCAATGGCAATAATGTCAATAAGCAATGGGGTGTGCTCCAAAAAGCAAACCTCCCGGTATTTAGATAGATAGTTACTTCGCTGTAAATTTTCAATATTTGGTTGGTAAACAGTAGTTAACTTTCAGAAAATTCTCCTGCATTGCTCAATCGACTTGAAAATTGAACTTTACTACCACAAAATCATCATTAGGTATCTCAAATAACATAGCTCCAGAATTTCACAGTTAAAAATAAATCGTACAAGATTTAATATACAACTTATCATAGAATTCTTAGTAGGTACCGTAAATTATCAATACCCGAAATGAGAACAATATTAATTTAAATAATAAAAAAGAAATCCGATCGTTAAAAAGTGTAACAGAGACACAGACAAAACAAGTTTATGTTCTAATAAAATATCAACAACAAAGCCCTGATATAGAAAAAAAATAGATTTATTGTCAAATCAAACCGTTCGTAAAGATATAAAATGTAAATGAGCGAATTAATATGTACAGTCGATATATCTCGGAATACATCTCCAGATGTTATCTCGCGCAACGGTGAACGTAACAAAGCAAACATAGCAGATGACCAGCTTAGTGTAGGCGAGACGTATTCATAGTCTCGACTTTGTTAAGTATATTTACACGATTACCGGTCTCGACCGTAGCTAGCCGGGACGGCGCGGCACAGTGCGGTGTGCGTATTTTAATTTGGCGTAACTTTTATGTAATATATTCTTTCGTTTCTTAGTCCTTACTTCTTTACTAATATTATAAATCTTAATATGAGTTTGTTTGTTACGCTTCAATGCCTCAACTACTTACCAGACCATCAGAAAATTTTGCATACACATTGTCATGGACACAGAAAAGGATAAGGACCTTTCATCGAGATAGAATGTACTGTTTCCGCGGGATATATTCAATCTACATTAACGTGAGTGGAGCCGCGGGTAAAAGGTAGTTTTACTATATATTTCTTTTTATCCCTGTATCAATAATGTGATTTATAAGATGAATATCAATGAGCCAGTAAGTATGAGTTTCCCACTCATTAACTTTGAACTTTGAGCTGTGCCTCGTAGTTTCATTTGCGTTTTATTTTTCCTGTCCTTGAACTCCAATAGTCAGCGTCGCATCATATGGCCGGGAGTTCTCGGTTAGCTTACTTTTTGGCCTAAATTTGATATGACGATTAGCCTGCTCTTGATCATGATGTTAGCAAACTATAACCTTCCCGATTAAATCATCTATAAAATGCAAATAAAATTTTACAGATTTGATTCATAGTTTCTGAGATCAGCGCATTCAAGTAGATAACCCTTTCAACTTTAGTCTAAATTACGGAAGAACGACTAACAAAGTTGAATATTTTCAATTTTAAAAGCTATATTTTTAATTTATTTTAATGTTTGAAATAAAAAGTTAAATCTAATGAAATGATTCTATTTTTCATACGCTAGTAATTTTGTTTAAGTTTTTTGTAGTACATACTTTAGGAAATAATTATTTAATTAATTTTCCTTTTAGTTTATTTTAATCTATCCCATGTTGTAACTGTACGAAGTAATGTTGAAAATATATAAATAAATAAAAACTGCAACAGCATTTTTTTCAAATTCAATACTATGAATACAGCTGTGTAAAAAATGATGTAGAAAGTGGTATGACAACGCGCACACATGAACGGGTGCGCGCCGCCCGTTGATTAGGTGGCTCTGTGAACCGTGCGAGAGTCTACCCTCTCTATATAATGCATTCTAGATGTGTTCATTAATTTATGTTTCACTTTTTGATTTCCGAAATTAGAATTTTGAAATTCGAACACTGTTTCATAAGTAGTTACCTTCAAATCAAATGTCATCTTTGACTTTATATGGACCGTCTGATATTTACTCGAGGTATTGATTAGTAATCTCGATAGTCTAGATCAGATACTTCTTAAGTAAGTCGTCACTGCATACCACTTTTTCTAGCCAATAGACTACGTATCTCTAGAGACATGGGCGTATATTTTGAGTCTACCAAAATATAATGTTATTTTAAATCGATTATTTTAATTACAATATTTTTTTTGCTTGCAATATTTGGAAGTTTGTTTAGGTCAAATCTTGCAAGCTGGATTAGAACCAGTTTCTTTAAACCTACGTCTAAGGAATTTTGGATGTTTGTTTTGTGCTTAAAGCAAAGCTAAGCTTAAAGCAAGATACAGTTGATCTTGATCATGTAATAAAAATAGATAAATGAAATATTAAAAAAATGTCTCTTCTAGAATATTTGAGTCCACGAAGTGCCCCCATACATCGGCCGCAGCTCCTTTTACTGTTACTTGTAAGCAGATACGTACGCGGTAAGGATGTTACAGCGCAATTATATTTACGCTACACAACGAACTAAGGATGCGACACCAGTGTTTGGTGGGAACGTTTGCGAAACACAGATGCACAATATCTATATCTTATACTAATTGATCTCCGTCCGCTTCGTTTAGCACTACAATTATACCAATTGGTTAATCAATTCAAAATAATAAGTAGCCAAAAATAATCTACAAAAAAAATCCGTATTGAAAGGTCGTACTTAGTAGATAGAAAAATACTTAGTACTAAAAAACTGGCAGATACAAAACTGTTAAGAACATCTTCCTCCTTCGATCCCCAGCCGATTTTCTTTATTTTTTCTTGTTTAGTAGATATTAACAATCTCTAGAGTTTTCATTGAAAATTTTGCAATTCCGATGGAATATTGTAAATGTTAAAAAGTTGGACAATTGTATAATTTTTAGCGAATATTAACGAACTCAGTGTTGTCAATAAAATATTTTTTTTAATATTTTATAGGATCTAGTTTTTAACCACAATCTCATCTGATGTTAAATGATGATATGGTCTAAGATGGTAAAAACCTTAAACCTAGAGGTGCTGGCTCTCAAGTGCAGCTGCAGGATTATACCCATAGATCCTTGCCTATAAATTTTCAACTTGAGAGTGGTAGCTAGCCAGACAAGCTTAGAAAAAGTTTCATCTCGATGTGGTCCCTCATCGAATTATCATCACCAGCCTGTAAGAGACTCACTGCAGGGGCCATAGGCCTCTTTCCAAAGGAATGTATGGGCATAACCACCACGTCAGCTCATAACGTATTAGCAATTTCAAATTCTGAGAAATCCACAGTTTTTAAATTACTAAATGTACGCGAATTCCGAAAAAAAACGTTGCACAATGCCGGGGTTTCGAACCGGCGTACATCAGATTGGTATTCCAACGATCAAACCACTAGACCACCACGAATAGAATCACCGAATGCTCCAACCCATTCAGAGGGTTTGGAACCTGCGTCGAACAACGCGGTGTCCGAACACATTAACCAATAAGTCGTCATAATTGGTAAATAGGTAGATTTTTCCATACCATCGACATGTCGAAACCTGCATTTGTTCATTTCTATTCATCATTTTTCACGCTCTTTACATCTCTACAATGTACAATATTTATACTCTTTAACAAAATACTTCAACAATATTGAAACCTAAAAATATATGGATTAAGGTCGAATTTTGACCACTGTATAACAACCAGTCTATGTTAATAGATGTTATAAATATCAAGAAATCGTTTCTTTAAATGCACTGTTCTCTACAACTTGTATAGAAAAATATATATGAACAAGAATAGATTTGAAAACAACATTTGACTACTATGTGTATACAATTTCCATATAGAAGCAATGATTACATTTTTAAAGAAATTATCGTTAATCTCCGGAACAACCTTTCTACTACGACGCGAGGTCAAGGTCATGTTAAAGGCGTACCAAAATTTAGAAATTTGAGATAAAATCTGTTTATAATAAATTAAATACATTTATCTTTGGTATTTACTATATTTCCTAAATAAAAATATTTATTGCGATTTATTTAAGAGATATGCTTACACAATAAAAGGAACGTTTTATATTTATTTATTTATATATGTTAGTCAATAAATAACGTGAAACGATTTAAAGTGTTGTTAATTTTATTCTAAACAATCATTGGGAACACGTTTGATGTTTTTCCGTAAGGTGGGTACGAATTCGGTCTGGTTTGAAAATGATTTGGTATTTTCATTGGAACTTTATCAATTGTCGGCAGTTTGTTTTCTTTAAACTTTAATTAATTCTATTAAAATTTGTCATTCATGCTCAGGCCTTTATAGGAAAGTATAAGTGAGATATAACATAGATAATACTTTAAAAAGTCCTCTATCTAGCTGTGAATATATCGTCAAAATCGATTCAGCCGTTTCTAAGCTTACTTCTGACAAACAATAAAGGCTACAATTTTATTTCTTTATTGGCCTTCGCTCGCTTTTTTCTGAACTGATTAACTCTGTTAGCCTGACGGGCCTTTACAACTTTACTGGACTTGTTTGGTGCGAGCGCTTAAGACCATACGGCAACAAGCTCAAGGGCGCCAAAGTGTTTCGTTTTCGTTTAACGAAGGAATTGATCTACTTTACGGGACCGATACTTTTTTGTAGACGTAAAGTCCCCTGGTATCGTGTATGCAAAATTACATTTATAATACAGGTTGGTACGGATTTTTTTAAATTCTTCTAAGAAGCATGATATTTGGTGTAAATTGGAATTTCCTTAGCATAAATTGAATAATAATAACACCTTTCTGTAAGAATCCTATCGTTAGGACAGTCTTCCAGGATCAAGGTATAGATTTAAACACTACGCTAGTACATGACGTCTTATCTATTCCAAATGCCGACAAAATCACAGATCTATATTTCTTCTCACATACGATGGTACTACAAAAACATATCTCCGGTTTCCTAATGCTATTTTCCTTCACTGTCAACCAATAGTTATACAGTGATAAATGTACTCAAAATTCGTTGGTATACATCGATGTTCGTACACGCGGACTTTCGAAATTCCGTTGATCAAACCGCTCAATCACCACGAGAAATAAAATAATTAGTAAATATAACTGTATTTTAAATGAACTCTTACGAAAATACTATGTGTATTCACTAAATACGTTCGTTAAAATGTTCAACAAACTTTTGCTCAATCCCGGTTGTCTGTCGGTGCTTTTAGAAACAACATTACATCGAATCACTGGGGGCTTACTGACGATCTGTCATCGATATGAAACTCATGACCTCGGATAGCGCGATTGTTTCTCTCCGTGATTGATGTACGGGCCCACTGAACACCTGTCATGTAAACGTGTGCCACAAGTCATGAGATTGTAGCGAGGAATTTTTTTTCTTAAGTCACATCTTAAGTTTATGGTTCCTATGACATTCTCCTTGAAATTATTGTTAACTATTTGCAGATGACTGTTAAGTGTTTTTTATAAAAAGAAATAATTTAGTCCAATAACTCATATTGCGTCTAATAAAATATTTTTGATAATAAATCGATAAAAATAAGGTTGTGAAATTGTGATTTTTTTACCAATGAAAAAAGTGAAATTAGACATTCTACAGTTTCTTGATCTTTTTTGCATCAATAATTGCACAATAAAAATAATTGCCTGCAAAGCGACTGTGGTTTTTTTAACAACTAGGTAACTGTATATTCAGTTTTTTTTAATACGCATTATATTTTTTAAAGCATATCCTACAGTAGCGTTCTAGATTTATGTCGCAATGATATGAAAATCATGCAGTGAACAGACTGTGAGCAGACAATGAAAGTACATTCAGACTAAGAAGTATTTATGGCGTAAAAAATAATTATTATGTGATATTTGAAGTCACAACAGCCAACGTGTTGGCGATGATGAAGTGTCCGACCACTTAGCCAGTCGTACGCCATTTGTTAATTAGTATAACACTTTTCTCACTTTGTTCGTTTTCGTATTTGACCACAATCTCATGTAATATATTGCGTTTGAATTATTCAAGGACTACCTAACTAATAGATCACCGAAAGTAAACATTGGTGACTATTATAGTTCCTACATGAATATTAAATACGGTGTACCACAAGGCAGTGTGTTGGTCCCTACTCTCTTTCTAATATATATAAATGAATTACGTAACCTCATATTAACCAATTGCAGAATATTCTCCTACGCAGATGACAATGTGTTAATTTTTCATATGAACAACTGGGAAGAGACTAAGAATCATGCTGAACAAGGTTTAGCAATTGTATCACACTGGCTCAGATCTAACGTTCTTACTTTAAATACCTCGAAAACCAAATATGTAACTTTTGCTATAAACCATGCCCAAATACCGCAGCAGCATAAAATTATCTTAAAAGCTCACTTTTGCAAAAGCACGAGTTACTCATTAAATCAGATTTAAATATTAGGTAATAATACTCGATGAGACTTTTACATGGACACACCTAATTAGTGCACTATGTGGAAGAATATCTATATTTAAAATTCCACGTAATGTTTTTGACGCTAAATTAATATGGCTCATTTACTACGCACTTGCTCAATCACTGTTAACCTACTGTATCACTGGCCTGGGAAGGTATTTGTAAAACGCTAATGCTACAATTGGAGAGATCACAAGGAGCATTATTAAAGATGATCTCTTTCAAGTCTTATAGGTTCCCCACTTCAGAATTGTATATCGAATGTCAGGTCTAACGGTCAGACAACTTTTTATTAAACAGATCATATTGCGTCAACATACCGAGCTCCATGATATCAATCCCAATACTGATTTGAGAAAAAATAATATTTCTGACGCTCCGAACCACAGCACTAGTTTTTTAACAAAATTTCAATTGTATTTAGGTCCTTATTTGTATAATCGAATCAACAAACGCTTTAACTTAACAAGTAGGACAAAATTTAAATTGAAAATAGATCTCACAGAGTGGCTTCTGTTATTAACATATGATCAGACAGAGAATTTGTTTGTAATAATGAAGTAATAACATGGCGTTACAGTACAACAGTACATTACGATATGACAATGGGAAAACAGTAGTACCTGTGTTACAGGCTAGGCCTATTACGAGTACTACAATTCAAATTCTTAAGGACATAATTTCAACCAATCATACCATTACTAGTAATAAACTCAGCAGACTACCTTGATGAGGCTCCGTTCTCATGAATGCACAATCTTGTTCTGTGCTTAAATATTGTAAATATGTAAAATTAAATTCTTATTTGTAATATGCTTAATAATATTAATTAGTTAATTAGAGAACCTTTATTATAATTATTATATATTACTTTGTTTTCTACTTATTCCTAACATATAACTGTGTTTGTTTGGTTGGTTCTTAAGTGCAGCGGCCTAAAACACCTGAGAGTAGCAGTTATCTATATGAGCTTAGGAAAAGCCCAAGCACCGTGCTATGATTTTATCACGAAGTTTTCCGTCACTAATAGCTCCGGCTCATTTACAGGTATTCGAAACAAAGCTTATCGTGCCAACGTTCAAGGACGCTTTCATTAAATACTCATTTAACAAACAGCATTATAATTTTTTTTTAGATTTATAGGTTAGTACTTCATGACCACAATCTCATCTGAAGTTAATGGCTGATGTGGTCTAAGAAGGTAAACTCGCTAAATTTAAAGAGAACTGGCTCTCAAGCGCAGATCCGGAATACACCAACAGGTGCTTGGTAACAGAGTTTCAACTTGAGAGTGGTAGTTAATTAGATAGACTTATAAAAAGCGTTACCATCATGCTATGGTTTCATCACGATATTAATCTTCACTGAAAGCTCTGACTCAGTTGTAATTATTGAAACCTACGCGTTGTGTCCGAACACGCTATCAACTAAGCCATTATTACTTCAAAATTTTAGTAAAACTTATGTGGCATAATACTAAATAAGTAATAAACGAATGACTTATCTTAAAAGTAGAAATTATTTTGTTAATACATGTCACTTGTATTATTTACACGAGTTCATTTAGAATATTAAGTTCACATCTAGATATTTGTTAAAAAAAAAATCTGTAACATAAATCGCTTCCGCTTATAACATAGACTTATTCCGTAAACAGCGGTGCATCAGTGTGAAATCAAACATTACTATGCTAACAAATTGAAAATCACACGCTGACCAACGAGTTCATACGATGAAGAGCTATTTACATGAGGCAATATGTTTTTATAGTGCTTATATAATTACGATGGTTAATTTATTGCAAAAATTCGTTTTGATTCGGTATTTTGTATCTTATTTCGATTTACAGCGGTTCATTATCCGTTGAAACCACAGTTGACTATTGCTTGAAGAACAAATTGATGTAGAAATATACAAATTGTTAATTAAGTATATTGTAATATATTGGAAATACGGTAAAAAGCTATCTTCGCGGTTATTAATGGAAATTATAGTAATTTTACCCTATAAACAAATAATGTTATATTATTGCAATAAGAATAAATTTATCATCATCTTAGCTTTATCCCACCTAAGTAGTGTTGGCACAACACGTTTTCCTCTTCGACTAGCCCCTGTCAGATGTCATCTCAGTAGTCACACCTTTTACACACATATCATTTTTCACATAATCTATCCATACATTTTTCAGTCTACCTCTATTCCTATATCTGTCCACCTTCGTACTTAAAACTTTTCTAATAATGTGACTTGTATCTATTCTCATGACATAACCTATTACTCCTCAACTTCTCTCTCTTTGATGCTACCTTCAAACTTTCTCTGAAATACTTATTCTTAATCTAATTCAATAAATTCAGTGTTAATGAAATCAACTTATAATAATCCCACAATCGGTTTGTCTGTAAGTTTTCTTTATATACAAAATCCGAAACACACGTTAGTTCATGTCGAGGGTTAAAACAGCTGAGTTTTCCACTATTCTTATCCAATGGCGTCACGATGATAATAAGCATAATATTTGTGAAGAAACTTTAATTCAATACCTAAACTAAGCGTAGCTAGCTAATAATCAAACAACTGGACCTAGAACTGAGAATAATCTTTATGTTGTAAAATAGTACGCCCAGTATGAGATTTCAAGCTGTGACCACCTGTCTCAACTGTAGAACTATTCTATAAGATTTAAAATTGAACTGTTAAACAAAGATTTAGAATAATAGTTACCTACTCTAAAACTGTTTTATATCAGATACTAACTGATACTTTCGACTTCGGCTACGTCGTTTCTTATCTTAACATTATATTTTATGTACAGAGAAAGACATAATAAGTACTACACCGCTTGTCTTCCCCTTTTCACGGGAAGAAATAACACCATTTACTTAACACGTGGTACTTAAAATCGCAGTTTCTTAAAATTTCAATATCATAGTATAAAATTAAGCTATCGTGACAATCTCTTTTTAAATTTGTAATTGAAAGTACAAAGTAAAACTTAAAAAAAAAAGGCAAAATCTATCCAGTAGTTTTTGAGTAATTCGCACACAATGACAGACCTATACTATTTTATTTGTATATAAGAAATTGAAGTGGCGGTGTAATAGGTTAGCATGGTGCGGACATATTAGCAGAAGAGATGTTAGTTATGTAACTAGAAAAAAAATGACTTTGAAATTGGACCGATATAGCGGTAGAGAATGATTAAAAATATTGTAGATGGATTGTGAGAAAAATGATATGTATGTATATAAAAAGTGTGAATATTGAGATGATATCTGACAGAAGACAGTGAAAGAGGAAAACATTGTGCTAATCCTACTTAGGAGGGATAAAGCTAAGATGATGAGAATAATGATAAGAAGATATCAATTGCTTTATATGTGCATATATTTATCTCATTCTATCTCGCACGTATTGTTTCCTAGCATAATTCTCTATATTTTCTATCTATCTTTCGCTCTGGTCACGTACATGTTTATTATACTTTACTTCAACAATGTCGCGTTGCAAAGCATTGCACTACAATTGAATCTTGAAATTATTTTTCAATTACAGCCAAAGCAGCTTCAATTGAAAAAAAAATTACTTACCAATACCAAAAACGCCGATGAGTTCACCGACCAATAAGGAAACAAAAACTCGCATAGTTCGATAACCTTATACACATTAAATGGACGTAAGAAGATTCCGAACCTTAAATAGTTTAGCATCTCGTTCGTGCTAATGACAATATTATTATAAGTCGGACATGTTTGCCGGCAAATAATACGTTATTATGAGAAGGTACTGTTGCTTCGATGGGAGCTGGACAGCGCGTCTGGTTTAAGTAATTGTTGTTAGTGCGGTACTGATAGCAAAAAAAAAAAAAAAGCCGACAGTCATAAGGACTGGCCGATAGAAGTAAAAACTCAAAACAATGGAATACTTTTGTTAACTTTTGGATTTTTAAATGAAATATAGTGTGAATAATTTAATTGTCATAATTTGTAAATTAAAATTGTTAACATTAGTCTGGTTTTCACATTTATGGGCAGTCTGAGTAATAATTATATATATTTATAATACAGTGTAATAGAGTATTAATTAATTAAAAATATAACTGGCTGCACAAGTTTAATACAAAATATTAATATTACATGTACAGAGTACGGTCGATAACGCGAAATTTCAAAATTTTACTCATCCAAAAATTCAGGCACGCATATTATACAGCTTAATACGGCACGAGCGTCGAGTTCACCGGTGATGCTTCACTAGCATGTCGAGCTATCAGTGCCGTGAAGGCACAAGCTTTTTTTCTACCAAATATATGTATTTTTTTAAATCGTTCAACGCAACTAAAGAAGTTTTCACTTCAAAAATTTTAACCTACTTAGTTAAAGTTACAAAATATTTTAGAATCTATAAGTATATTTCCAATTACCCAATGACTGAAAAATTAAGACCTGTGAGTGAATCAATATACGAGACATTTACTAATTTGTTCATAATCATATTAATGCTTTAAAACTAGAAAGCTTTTAAGGATAGCTGGGTGTTTTTTGGCTGTTACTCACAAAAATCTACTGGATGGATTTTGATGACACTTTACAATAACATAGCTAATACGTTAGAATAACGCATAGGCTAAAATATATTAATTTATAGTAATATTGATTACATTGGATATAATATAATCCCAAGTGTCAAGTAAGTTTGAAAAAATCCTCTCATATGAGAGACATCTCGGAGTACGCTGCATAAACCAATAGGGTTACTCGAAGTTAATGTAATATACAAATGCAGACGAAGTTACATGCGAATGCTAGTCTATTCATATATGTCAAATTAAAGGGTTAATTGTTTGCTCGTCTAATCTGCGGAACGTCTGAATCGATTTCATCGAAACTCTTTGTCGCCGATAATAGGACTTTTCAGACAGTAATCTAAGCTACATGTTTTTACACTTTAACTTGAGAATAAGTTGGGAAGATTTTGCCTAACAATGGATATTTACAGGCCAGTATTTTTAAAATAACTTATTATGATGGTAAGAAAAGAACAGGGTATGTCATTCAGACACACGATAGAAATTAAGCTTTTGTGTTTTTTTATTACAGCCACATATTTTAATTTCAAAAATATAACAATAAGCCGACTTCAAGCGTTGTTCCCAGGCGATCACCCATCCAAGTACTGACAGAGCCCGACGTTGCTTAACTTCTGTAGTCCGGTGGAACTGTATAGGCCTTGCCAGGCTAACAGTGTAGGTCAGTTCGAAAAAAAAAAAAATTGCTTAACTTCGGTGATCGGTGGACGAAAACTGGTGTTTTCAACATTATACCCAACACAGTGTTGATCTCCACCACTTGTTATCACACCAAAAATTGAGGGTCAGAATTTCACAGCCCTCCCATAAGAAGTTTCTCTTCAACAAAACAATTTCAAACGCTGCTACGTACTCTTCAACGTATTAACATAATGGTATGCTAAAGTTCAATTAATAGGTACCATAGACTGTTATTATTTAACATTAGTCACACCTACAAGAACGAATTAAGATATAATTACTCTATTTTTTTTTAAATAATTGCTTCTACAATAATGTTATACGGTAATAAACATTTTTAAGTACATTTTCGCCTAAGGCGGCCTGATTGAATCGATTTTAGGTCATTGCCAAGTTTAATATATAATTTATCTTTTTTGAAATATGTACGGTTACTTAATGTAATTTATATCACGTGTATTATTGACACATGTGTATGACAAAGCCAAGGATCTCGAGAAAAATCGAAACCCAACTAATGTTACAAAATTAAAGAGATTGTTTTTTTTTACCAACTCTGTATGTATGTAACTCTGTAATTACCATTTGGGTTTATAAAATCATAATTGCATTGTATAGCCGAGTTGTTACGGAACGTTATAGATTATCTAACATCACGGTACATCCCGTAGGAGTAGAGCACTTACCATACAAAATATATGTCAGAAAATATGTTAAGGGATACCTCAACAATAACGAATCGTGTAATAAATTAAACTTGAATTGTGCAATAAAGATTACTTCCAATTTTCGTATACTTATAAATGTAATTTTAAAAATTCAATGACGTAAAAGAAATTTGTTAAAAAAAAATTAGGTACAAAGATTTTTACTGACAGTACAAATCAACAAGTTGGAATACAAAATACAATCTGACAATTAGATTATCAACTAGGAAGCGCTGACTCATCGCACTTCCATTGTTGGGTGGTGAGCAGCAATAAGAAATCTCATTGTTAATCGGAAGCTTTGCGTTGACCATCTAAATTCAATACCTATTGTAATAAAACCATTTTTTTATACGCATGGTCATAATTTATAGCGTTACAATGATTTGTTTTATATCAATTTAACGATGCTACATAGGTTATCTTTGCTTGCGGCTCCGGACGTGCTTTTAGACAATAATTATTTTTGATCCATTGCATGATTTTTTTAATAACCTATTAATTTCGGAATATATTTACTTCGTGTAGAAAATTTCATGAACTCGCACGGGGAATAACATTTTTTTTCGTTTTTTTTTTTAAGCATATATTGTTGTACTAATTGAAAAATGACACATTATCTGCTATTCATATACAAAATTTCATAAAAATCATTGAGTCGGTTTTCGTCTCACATTTGATGAATATACTAACAGACAATTTTTTTCAATGTTTTGTATGGAAGTAAGGCATTTTCTAATGTTAAATACTAGAAACAGTGGCAAATTGGTCAAACCATCTTTTAGACTCGGTAAGACCAGTAACAGTTTTTTTAGGTAATGGTGCTAGGTTTTGCACCAATGTCCTAGAGTACATCACTGATTTGCCGGAAGTTCAAGCACCATGTCAAGCGAGTCTTGGTGTTAAAAAGCTATTATACGATGGATAAACATTCAAAAGTAAACTATACAAAAGTATCGTGTATTTTTATAAAAATATGTACGAAAAAATATAAACCAGATCGAGTTTCTTGCCAGTTTTTCTCGATGACTGGGTTGTTTTTCGAACCGGTAGTAGCTTATACGTTCATAAGAGCCTTCTCAGAGCCTAAGTTGATTTAATTTTAATGTGATAAGATGGCTAGCTAACACCTTTAAGTTGAAAATCTGCTACCAAGCGCTTAGAAGTTTGTTCCCGCAATAGTACTTACCTTAGTAGTAGTAGTAAACCAGTCTCACCTCTATTTTTAATGGATGTCTGGCTACATCGTCATTCAAAATCATTTGAAATTGTGGTCAAACGTTAAAACCTAGAGTGTAAAAATACATATAACTATATTTTGAAATAAAACCATTTTTGTATTCGAACACGAATTCATTTTGCAAAGTATCATGTTAATAAATTGCGTAGCTCCTATCATTGAGAGTTGCTACATCGAGATCCAATCTTGAAGTGATACCATCTTCAGAAGCACCATCACTTAACATCAGTAGAAATCTCTACCATAAAAACAATTCGAATGTACACGGACTTCCTTTCGAAAGTAAAAAGTAACTAATCAGCTATCAATGTCTGTATTTATTTTGACAGGTTAACCTTTATTCACAAAGATCAGATAACTCTCCGAAACAATGGCTCCATCTGACTAGTATTACCATATACAATAATTAGAATAATACAGCTACCTCACTTTGTATAAACTCATGAGTAAAATAATTATTAATATAAGCTAGAAACTTAACTATATCATAAATAAAAAAATATATAGGTCTGCTACTGTGTGCGCATGACTTAAAAACTAATGGATACATCATATGTTTTTGGTTTTATTTCTTAGACTCTTTGCCCTCATACATAAAACCAATATCCCGACCATTTCATATAGTATAACATTATTTACTTGGGCTAGACTGGACTAGAAACTTGGATGTTTATAAGCACTACGTGTTCAGCGTTGTATGTTTTCTTGTCATCATCGTCATTTAAAGTCAGGTGACTTTATGGTGAAGCTCAAAAACCTACAAAGACAAAAGAAAAAATAGAAATAAATATTTTCTCCAAATACTATTATCATATCGTTGTCCTAGCAAAAAATTAGCCAGTAAACTGTATGAATGGTGGTCTAGTGATTTCACCGGTGGGTTTCACCGTACAATCCGTTGTCTGCAGGTTCGAAGCCCGACGGGCAACAACACATTTTTCGGAAATTGCGTTACATTTAATAATTTAAATAGGTAACAGAAACCTGAACCTGAGAAATGTTCTTGTAGTACTACCGTATGTGGTAAAAATATAGAAATACTTATTCCTTAGAGCTTGAAATCGCCAATACATTGTGGGTTGGTGATGATTATGCCCATAAGTTCTTTTGAGAAGAAGCCTATGGCCCTGCAGTGGATCTCTTACAGGCAGATGATGATTATGTAAGAGCTGAATACCACTTTGCTGTGGCAAACGTTTGTTATACTCATACATTCTAAAAGATTGTATAACACGTATAGAAGGAAACGCGCACGGTCGTGTGAGAATCGTAAGTTACTCCACAGTAGAATACGAAAAACAGTAAAGTAGTATTAAATTAATTAATGAAGATATTTGTACCGGAATTTTTTAATACCCTGATAATATTGATTTAACGAAAATAAACAAGTAAAACACCTATACTTTTACTAAAAAATAATTCAGTCTGTCAGTTTTAATACAAATGTATTCAAAGTTCTTTTCATGCCTTTCATCTATCTTGAAGATTCTTCTTTACTTATTTTCTTCAATATACTCAGTAAATATTTCTATAAGTTTTAGTAAATCTCCTAACCCGGTAGTCAAAGTAGAGTTATTAAGCTACCAACTCCTAACATCACTATTAAATTATACTAAATCGTAAGAAGTATAAAATAAAATAGTATAATTGGACCGTCGTCTGCGCTGGATGATTAAACAATGTCTCCTATATTACGTCTCGACATAAGTATATTTGAACCTGACTGAATATATACTAACACATAAACTTTCATATTTATAATATACTAGCTTTAGCCTCCGGGTTTAGTTCGCATTAAAGTAGATTTGGCCTATCGCTCGGAAGCAATTTTCATGATAATCGATTGAATAAGTAAGGCGTGCAACTGTAGCAAATAAACAAACTCATATAAGCATTAATGATATTAAATAAAAGTTTGGATAGCATATCAGATTAAGATTAACACTGGCCGGTAAATGTTGGAGTACGCCAAGAAAATGTGCGAGTATCATCACCACGTCAGCTCAGGTCATTTAAAATTTACCAACAAACTTTATATTCCTGTAATTTTGTTTTCACTATTATATTCGAATTCTGATGATTGAATTTGGCAATCGCAGTTTGGTTACAAAGAAGTAGTTAAATAACTCTGCTTAGTCGCCTTTTATGACTTCCACAATATGACACGGCTTTCTGTGCTGGTACATAGAAGGGTCTCTAGTGTGTCTGCCAGTGAAAACTTATTAGACTAGACTAATAAGGGGTTTCATGAGAAAACAGAAGCTCACTCAAAGACTAATATAAAGGGGTTATATTTAGAGCTTTTTCGCGGGATGGTATACAAAATAAGGAAATCCATAGAAGAACCAAAGTTATTTTATAAGCCTTCAGAATTTGTATGCTTAAGTGGCAGTGGATATATTACACATGAATGACCGATGGAGCCAGAAGTTTCCAGGAAAAGATCCGAAAAAGACAGTAGCGTAAGCGGAACGGTTACAATGTCTATTGGTTAAGGTTACACGAACAATTTGGATGCAAGCAGCAAAAAACCAGTTATTACAGTAATATTTGGAGGAGAATGTTGATCAGTGGAAGTCGTTTGGTTGAATGAATAGCAAAACCCTAGGACTTCTTTTTTTGTTACAATACAAAAAACATTAGCATCAAAAATTATATACACATTTAAAGTTGATCTACCGCGTTCTCGCATGTACCGCGATATAACCCCAACGGGTCAGGCAACATAATTGATTTACGCCGCAGCGGACCATGCATTAACATAAGATAATGCTTAACCTCTGACACGGCTCTTAAAATTTCACTCGTCCATTTTAACAAGCACCGTTTGTGAAACAACGCCATGGGAGCTGTGAGGTTAGTTGCATTGTGTTGCAATTCACGAGCAACGTGCCTTTTGATTACTGACGTCCACTGTTTAAATCGATTACCTTTTACGTAATGTAGTATACATTTTAATTTCGTATACTATGAATTAAAATAAATTCCAGCTTTTATTCCTTGTTAGTACCTACGCCAAACAAATATTAATTATATACTTACATTTTCTCTTATAAAAAACGCGAGGATTTTACAAAGTATGCACCGATTCAGAATACTTAGATATGGTTGAAAGAAGTAGTTGTTCGTTGGTAGCGTATTTTAAACCACGGCATCAATCCTGAAATCAATCTGAATCCAACACACCTTACGGTTTTAGCTTAACACGGACAATAAGGGTCCTCTGAGATATTTTCTTTATGGGTAGAACAGATTTCGTGGCATCTCTCTGGTGTTATCTAACAGAAATATCTAAAACTTCACTATATTTACCCAAATCTATCTATAAAACGGTTTCAAGGATAATCTTTTTTTGTATGAGATAAAAAATGTGACCATAATTCTCTTAATAATATAGAAATTAAAATTTGTGAGAACACAAGGATGTTTGTTAATCCTTCACGCAAAAATTACTGTACAGATATGGATGAAACTTTACAGTAATGTAAATTATACATCACGATAAAATATAGGCTATAACTCAAGTAGATATTGTTAAAATTTACCAAAATATAATAATAAATGTCGCGTAGCTTTGAAAAAATCTACCATCCGAGAACTATCTTGGCGTGTGTTGTTTAAATCGCTACACTAACGCAAAGATAGAGAATGATGTTATCATTTATAAGGATATAAACGTGAACGACATATATTGGATGATTTGGTTGAAGTTAATAGGCTAAGCTTAAAGGGGTTGCCTCTCGATTGTTGTTAATAATTCACGCCGTTACACACTCACAGAATCTTTGACTTATCTTATTATATACACTATACATGTTCACCTTTCTATATAGCTTTTGAATGGTTTTATTTGAGTCATTAATCATATTAGCACTGAATTACCATCACGTTTACTAGTGAGTACGCTACTTTTTAAATATTTTTTATTACAATTAATCGTGTACCGGTGAACACACCAATACCGAATTTATGTTATCTCTTCTAAATTTTAACATTACTGCTTATTATCCCTTATAAAAATACGTAAATTATGTAGCGTATACAATACTCTTAATAGTCCTATATCCATCAGGAAATGTTTCGTCAAAATTGGTTTATACGCTCTGGAGATTACCCCGGATAAAATATACTTATCTATACAGATTTCGTTTAGAACCGACCACCATATTTTAAAAGAATACGGCGAAAAAGCAATGTACGTAAAGATAGCTGTACTGTATACTCACATATTTGGTTTTATCATAAAAAAATGTAACTCTTCCAAAATAAATAACATTTCTACACAAAATATTGTGCAGTCGCAATGCAGATATACTGTTATATTTAAATATAGACTATAAATTTGTACCTACATATAATACAAACAAATTATAGTACATCTCAGACGTTCGGACTGACAGTAAAAAGTGTGTGTCTTTTTAAATTGGTCAAGTGCAACTCGAAGGTTTTTTTTTTATAGTGAGATGTCAGACAATAGGTCCGACCGCTGCAGACGAGAATGAATGTCGAGAGCTCGTTCAATATATTGTTTATTTTCGTATACCAAGAGTGGGTATGTTTTTATGTTATGCCAAATCGATAGTTATTTTTTTCTACAACAACCTACCACTTCGATTCAAAATGTTTTTGTGCATTCAATATAATCATATTTTTCTACTAATCAATGTGTTTATAATATGTAATAAGCTAGCGACACACTGCGGCTTCACATGGCTGCAATGTACTAATGTGGCGTTAAAGTTTCTAAACGATTTTTAATCCAATTTTTGGGTTCTCATATTTACAGTCGGTACATAAGTCATAGGTTTAGCTACGTAATAATCATCACTCAAACAACTTTTTTTAATTGTTGCGTATAATTTTTAATGTGTTGTATTTTCTAAAATATTCATGGGCATTATATGCAGGTTAAGGACAACTTTAATCTATAAGAATTAATACTATATGAATTAAAATAGTATCGCAAAAAACGAAGTATATTCTAAAAATAATTTAAAGATAAAAATTATTACAATGATGACTTTTAGAGACACATATATTATCGACATTTTTAGACGTCTTTATGATGTACATTTTTTTCGTAAATTGTTTTTATGTATTTGATTACCAATGGAAGCGCTCAAAAACTTCATTACTGATACTTGATTACTGACTTCATCAGAACATATCGGTTTTTATTACGATATATAAATACAATACAAATATGTTGTTACATATACAAACCTTCCGTAATAAATTCTCTAAATGATATAAAACCTAAGTGTACGAGTACACACAGACAGACGTGAAAAGTGATTTTGATTTATAATATTCATACACAAATAGTATTAATATAGTTCATACCTGCGATTTTGCTTGCGTCCTGAATGTCCTTAACGATATATTTCATCTATACATAATAAAGCATAAAATTTTTGAAGCAAAAATATACTTTCCTTACAAAATTTCTTTGAAAATAATATTTATCGGCTTACTCCTCTTCTGCACGTGCGCACCATAGCGCTTGTCCCACTTTTCGACAGCGAGAAAACATACATAGTTGAAGCTGTAATTCTTATAAAGATACTAGTTTATTAACACTTTATTTTAAACGAAGAAATCGTGATTTTTTTTAATATAAGAAACAAGCATCTAAATATAAAACCAAAAAAATGTGATCGGCTACAGTAGCTTTTGAGTGATGCGCCCACACTTTTGATAGAGTGAACCGATTTTAATGAAACAAAGACTCAATGCTACCCGAGGATTTGCTTTGTGGTTTTCGATGACTTTTTATCATAAAAGTTGTGCATTAGTGCGTACATGCGTGCACAAATAAATATACATACAGACAGATATTTCTAAAAATGTTATTCAAATGTATTTAATCATTTATTCTTGGGCACTTGCAATCATTTTATTCACAAAAATCTATAAAATAGGTATGTATAATAAACATCTAGATAAGAAAATGGTACATATTTAATTATCTACAATATCATCTCGAGTTATCGGAATATCAATAGCCACACGAAACAATTCTCTTGTTTCTACTTGAAAGCAAATTATTTCACAACGGTCTCCCTTTCGAACCGACGACTGTGAAAGTTGCTAAACAAAGGCTACGGTACAATGCAACACGGTGGTCTAAGGGACCACCATAAAGACGTACATACTGGACACACAGTTTCTTTATTTGATTAACGTCCGTACTCGTGTTTACTTGGTACGGAATATTCATACGGTTGCTCAGATTAACGAAATATTGAATGCGGTATGTATTAACCTTATCTCTTTAGCTTTCTTTAGCAAACAAGAGTAATTTTTCTGGTATTCGTTCACGAGACCCTGTGTCTCAACATATAACACACCCACATTATTATTACTTTGTTTTCATTTAGCACGCTTAAGCTCATTAGATTATTTGTTTTTCTTTAATCCTGTAAACAGTGAAACTAAAGGTCAGATTTGAAAAATTTTTTATTGCATTTTATAATATAGGTCCTTTGCTTGCTTTATAGGTTTGTCTGTAAAATTTTATGATGATCGGATTAGCAGTTTAGCTTTGAAGTTATTATTAGATTAGATTAGGAGGTTAACATTTGAATTTGTTAAGAAAGGTTGTAGGCTATCTAAGACCATATTACAAGTCGTAGGAGTGGAGCAATTATCATACGAAAAGTGGTTAGAATTTATGCTAAGCTGGAACGAAGTAATATAGAAGTAATAGTGAGGGTGCGTCGTAGTAAAAATGAAAGCCAGTTAAATTGTGGTACATTCATTAATATAAATTGGTAAAACTATCGGCTGACAGTGAATGAAAACATCGTTAGGAAACCTGAACCTGAAAAATTTTCTTGTACTGTCACCGTATGTGGGGAAAAATATAGAACTGTGGATTTCTCAGTGTTTGAAATCGCCAATACGTCCTAGGCGGCCGGTGATTATGCCCATACCTACCTTCCTTCGAGAAGTGACCTATATCCCTGCAGTGGGTCTCTTATACGCTGTGATGAAAACTGTGAGGCATAATTATTATATGTTATAGTGATCAATTATTTTTGATAATGTCGCCTCCACATTTCGTGCATCCATTCCAACTATGTGACTTTATGCACCCATTGGTTTGGTAATTGAGACCGTATGTTGAAAGTATTCATACTGTTATTAAATATCTATCTTCTATTGGATTGCATTTTGGGTCGCAGACTAATATAACGACGTTATTTTAATAAAGTGGTAGATAGAAATGTTTAACCAACTGAACTTGTAAATGTAGCGAATGAAATTATGAATACACGAGTACTGGAGAACGGAACTTAAAAAAATGTTTCTTTTAAATAATGAGAAGATAACAATCTTCACGAATATAATTGTATAATTTCAAAACTTCCATACAATATTTCATACATTTTATTTATTACAGTCATACAAAATAAATCCATGAACAGGCTTATAACCAATTATATGGTGGATGTTAATAATCCGGCTAGGTAAAAACATTAATTTTTTAACATTGGATGTCTACTCCCTCGTGGAAGAGGTGGTAGTATTAGTGTCAGACTCTCGCTAACCAAAACCCAACGGTGAAGTGTCTTCCGCACTAATAGGGCCCAAGGAATTATTTAAGAAACGCCAGGCCCTCCGCCAACCGAGACAGCCCGGTCAAACTGTCTCCCCGTCCGCCAAACCAGTGCAATTGAAAGTTAGGTAGGTACAGACACCCTACCGTGTACCAATGTAACAATAGAATATCGTGAAAGATAATATTGTAATGAAACCATAACATGGTGGTATGGGGTTTTATAATACCCGTTTGGTAAGCTCCAACCCCTTAAATTGAAAATGTGTCCCCAAACGTCTTCATATTCCGGCAGCTGCTTTTGAGAGTCAGTAAGTAGTACTCTTTAGACTTACCGTCTACCTTGTTCGAACCCAATGTATCAATGCATTTTTCTGAAATCGCGGACATTATTAATTTAAATCGGTATCACTAATGGCTAACTGTGAAAGAAAACGTCGTGAGGAAACCTGTACCTGACATAACGAAGTTCTTGCAATATCGCCGTATATTGTGGATATATAGAACGGTGGATTTCTCGGAGTTTGAAAGCGCTAATATGTCGCGGGCTGGCGTGATGGATATGCCCGTACTGTTGTACTTCGGGTAGAGTATTATGGCCTTGGAGTGCATTTCCTAGAGGTTGATGTAATGATGATAATTGTGGTCAAATACTAAATCATATGGCAATAAAATAAATCTCAGTACTTTTATCAGTTCCTATGTAAATCTTTATTAAATAAGTCCTTTGTGTAAAGTGCTAATTAATATTCTAAATGTGAACACGAGTATGTTTGTATCTTATGCTTTCTCACTCATTAATTACTCAATCGGTCAACATGCATACTGCGTACACGTTGTCGTGGGCTTAAAAAAGAGCATAGGCCACATATCATGTAATTCTGTTCCCGCGCGATAGGTCTACATAATCACACGCAAGCACAGCCCCGAGCAAAATTAAGTAGTTCCTAAGGAGATGGAACTAGTTATTATGTACATTATAACTCTAATGATACGGTATCAATCTATAGATTCAATTACTGAGCCCGGTTATTGTTACGAATTTTTTGTACGCGCTCATATTTTAAAAATCATTGTGTATTTAACAAAAAATGACTTTAGAACAAAGTCGTTACCAAGTACCTACAAAGTGTTTGACCTTTCCTTTTATCGATCGGTACTACTTATCGATTGAAAATTATGATGTACTTTTGACTTTTGAATATCATTCGTCATTTGTAGTAATCATATTTTTTTATGAATTTTATTGTCGGCACGATAATTCAATATTTGAATGAAATTAATCTCCTATTTAAGTTTTACATTTTTTTTTCCCCAGAGCTCATTATTTTTTTAGCCATTGCTTAAAATGTTCATCTTAATTTTTTTACATGTAAAAAATATTACTAGCTATTGCCCCTGACTACATTCTTATGACAATGCTCTGTTTTTGTTTCATGGTAATTTCATTTTTTTTTTATTAAATTAATAAAATGTAGGCTGTTTTTGCCTTTTAATTGTAATCGTCAATAATAATAATCGATTAGAGCATTTATACCAGTATTAAGTTACCGTTGTAGTAGATTTTACAATCACTTCGTAAACTCTATGGAAAAAATATACCTACTGCAAATTAGCATAGATAATATTTTTGAAAATCCTATTTTATAGTAGTTGACAGGATTCTTATATACCGGTTAAAAATCATATATGTATTCTATATTTATAAACAAAAACTTCCATTGTTTGTCTAATGTTTGGAACATCTGAACTGACGAGGCCTTTATTGGAAGATAGAAGATTCTTCTGAGTTATCATGTACGCTACATTATATTACAGTTTTCCATAGGGTCTAAGCAATCATGATAGAATTTAACAGGTGTTATTCACAATTGATAGGAGTTACGGAGGTTAAAAGTATTGACGACATTGCAATAAAAAAAAAAGAGTAAAATGAATCCAAATGAAACAACGAAATCGAACGAACGTACGAACCGGTTCGTATAAATTTTTTACGTGCTATGTTATCATAATCGATGCATTATTACAATGTATCGATCATCGATTAATATTGATTCCCGGCTCGGTCGATAGAAACATCATCTGTCAATCAGAGATGAGAAATTGTTCCCGGTGATTGCGTTACCGGAGACCGGCGCGGTGTTTTGTCAGCGCATTCAAATTAATGATACTATTGAAGGAAAAGCCGATATTGTTTGGATATTGATGCCTCTGCGTGCGACCGGTTAAGGGTGAGACGTGTAAATTCACGGGTTGAATAACCTCACTATAAGCATGGTCATATATTATATAGTCATATAGTCATTTACATATTTTAGACTTATTGAAGACAATTTTCAAAGTTCAGTTATCCTCAGTGTTAATATGATATGCTAATTTCATTGATACATTTACGGGGTTTCATTTAAACCAGCTGCCCGCTACGACTTCGTAAGGGTGTAATAATCAAGAAACTTTGACCAAATCTTCCCTTCACCCTTTTGAAGCGGTGATGGCTTACTTGATAGTGTGTTCGGACACAGCGTCGAAGGACGTTTGTTTTGTATCATAACAATTGAGTCGGAGCTTTCGGTGAAGGAAAACGTCGTGATGAAACCACAATTGGGTAGTCAAACTTTTTCTAAGTCCGCCTGGCTAGCTACCACCCTCAAGTTGAAAATTCGGTCGTCAAGCACCTGTTGATGTGTTCCAGCAACTGCACTTGAAAACCACTTTTCCTCTAGGTTTAGCGTAACTACCATCTTAGACCACATCGGTATTTAACATCAGATGAGCTTGTGATCAAATACTAACCTATAAAGTATAGAAAAAGTACAATAATGTAATTAAATAAAATGGCAACCAGACAACTGAACATTTAAAGGTCTTCTTACTATCTTCTCTTCTTACTCACTCACTTTTTTTACAGAGATTTTGTAACTCATATTTTCTCTTCTCCGTACAATTTCTTAACTACTTTCTTTATACAAATTTTGTCTTAATAATTACAAATACAACATCAAAATAATTACCTAAACAGATGCAGTTGGTCTAAAGGTCATACATTCAGCAACTGATTCTTGCTAATTATATGATGGTAGACTCAAGTTTGTCGCGTTCCAGATTCAGCCGGTGCTTATACCAGAAACGGAGTATAAGGAATCTCTATCCACCTTGCCTATAAATAAATAAATCAGTCACAGTGACTTAGTTTGTCACATTTTGTCATTAATATTGAATATTAAAGAGTCCAGTGATTTGCAAACCAGTATGACATGGAAGCGGAGATAGATTCATACGCAATTTTAACGTAGCATTAACAGATTAACGTACTGTACACTAACTTACCATAGATCAATATTCAAATGCCATGGGAAAAAACTGCAAAAGCATATTAACTAACGCTTCTAACACATAAGACATAACATATGTTCAATGTACACGTCTAATCAAAACAATCAATTAGGAAGATTGCAATAGATTGGATTGGTACACTTTCGTATTTGGTATGTAGACTTAACAATATTGTATAACTGACAATATTTTAATTCAAATGAACTACTAGTATTATCTTGTTAACTCTTCAATTGAACTACTAATTAATATGTATAGATACCAAAATTTTTGAAGCTAAATAATCATTGCAAATCTTAGACGCTTCTGTGATTATAACATTAAAAATAATCAAAGAGACAGTTTCTGGTTCAGGCCACTTTCCTACCACTGTTCCTGTAATGTCAATAATAAGCAGTCATTCTCCAATATACGCCGCTTCGGGTACAATTTATTTCAAGAATTAATGTGAATTGATGTATTAAATAAAAAAAGGAAAGCTAGCGTGTATTATTTTTCTAATGTAATCTATCACTTGTGTGTCTTTATCACGGTCAAACTCATCCGTCTTCGTCAAACAAGTCCGCATCTATCTCTGCATAGCTCTTGAAAGATCAAACAAAAACCTGTTATTTAATATTCGAAACTCTCGATTGTTTTGCGTTTGCGCAACACGGAACGTCCACTTTCTGGACCTATGTAGGTGTGGATAGCGTAATGCGTATACAGTGTGTGTTTCAAATATTTTGCTAGTTTTTTTTTTTTGTTGGTCGGCTATAATAAGTATCGTCCTTAATCAATCCAATAAATCGTTGCTGTTTTGTAGCAACTAATGTAGTTATGCTAATTTCAAATTGGAACCATTTTCTTCGACTTAGTATTTTGTAATACTCTCACAGAGCGCCGTCTCTTTAAGATAATTCTTTGTTTAGCATTTTATAATCTTCCTTAGCGTTGACATCCATCATCATTTGATATTCGTTAATAATATCAACCTATAATATAATAATATAATAAATTACAGGAACTAAGATCTCTTAATGGCATTATAGGTAAAGGCGGTCTCATATTCTTGAAACTTGATAAAGAAAATCTTCAATGTATAATTAATCCTCCATTCGCTCAGGAATGTACATGAATTAGATAAATAAATCCATTGACAATATAAAATAGCCTAGACATATCTTAACATACTCGTTGAATTAATCCTTGCGGACTATATTTTTGTTTAGTTGCTTTAAAAAAAATGCTTAAAGCGAAGAATAAACATCACGGAACGGAAAATATAACTTAAATATATGTAGAATGGATATATGCAGGTATGTGTATAATAAAGAGTATAGTTCTGTAATATGTATAAAAATATCAAAACGGAAACTGTGATAAAGGGCTTGTTACTGTTACACTTCCGTCACTCTATCGTCACTTAAAATGAATAAATGAATATGCATTCAAATATCTTTCAGTCATATCTGAACATGAAGAAGAATAAGAAATAGTTTAAGCATTTATTTTATTGTTATTACGGTGTAAATCTAAATAAATGCAATATTAAAGGTCTGTGGTCGTGCGCGCAGCATGCAAATACTACTGGATGGATTTATCGTCATTTTTTTTGGTTTGCATCATAACCGCTTGTTTGTTGTTAACAATAAAAATTAATGATATCTCCACTTAATATGTAATTATTACATTTTCAAGAAACTGCGATTTTTATACTCATTACGCGTTTAGAGACGTGTGTTTTCTTACCGTAGAGAAATGGGGCAAGCAGTGTGGTGCGTATGCTCAGAACAGGGGATATAAACAGATAACATTTTTAACAAATAAATTTTGTAAGCAGAATGTATTTTTGCTTCCAACTTTTTTATGTTTTTTAAAGCCAGATAAAGTAGCGGGTATGAGCTTGTGTATTATAAAATAACTTGACTACCATAAGTTTAAATATTAATGTTAGCTACTCGCTTTTGAAATGAATAACAACTATTAATGATTTTTATATTCCAATGTTTGTTTGTTTTTTTAGTCATATACAAAATTCATGACACAAAATTAATATTAATCAAATTAAAATCATAAATACAAACACGCTGTAAACATTGTGTAAATAATGTTGTGATATCGATTGTAAAGTTGCTCCAGTTTATATAAAATTTAATTTACTGTGAGAAATATATTCGAAACGCAATTTCAAGTTATCGCTATGAATTTCTATATATATTTCTGTAGGTTTGTCAATTTTTTACGATGTATTCTAAATCAATATTTATCATTCTTATTTAATAGCATTGCCATTTCTACGAACTTGCTAGTACTATATAATAAAATTCCCTTTACAAACATTACAATTTAGTATTATGTATATCCCAATTAGAATGGTTCTAGCGATAATCATACTTTACAATTAGCACAGCAATTCAAGAATAGTGATTAGTTCTCTCAGCATTTCTCCCCATTTATATTAATTCTTGGATTTATACAATAGAAACGGAATTCACTGCAATTTTGTCCACCAAGTATTCGATTTTATTCTTGACTAATAATACTGTACGTACTATTACATACAATCCCGTAAAATAAGCGAATGAATTATTGTTAATAACGCATTGATATAAGACACATAGTGTTTTAAAATTAATGTCAGAGTATCATAAATAATAAATACATTTGTAATTTTAACATAAAAATGAGGTCACTTTTGTATATTATTTATGGCGTATAAATGTATGTATATGACATAAATCACAGCAATCAATATATTTGTGTTTGGGAAATTAGAATCATTTTTATAACAGCTTAGCTTATGCATGCAGCTTCGCTCGTGTCAACTTTTCTTTTTGGATAAAATATTATTGTCATCATGATCAGCCTGTAAGACACCCACTGCAGGAACATAGGCCTCTTCCTGAAAGAAGTTATGGGCATAATCACCATGCCAGCCCACGAGGTATTGGCGATTTCCAATACAAAGCTCTATATATTTCCCGCATACCGTGTTACTATAAAAATATTTCTCACGACGAGATTTCCTCACAATGTTTTCTATCACCGTCAGCAGATAGTGTTACCAATTTAAATTAATAAAAATATGTGAATTCCGAAAATTGCGTTGGTACGTGTCGGTGTTCAAACCTGCGAACATCGGATTAATATTCCATCAGTCAGACCACTAGACCACCACGACTTTTATAGCGGATAAAAGATAAGTACCGTATATTCTTCTTTTGCATTTTTGATAACGTGTAGGCAAAATGTCATAATTATCGGTTGAATTGTTAAGACGTGAAAGCGTAACAAACAAACAGACAAACAAACTCTCTTGTGCATTTATGTTCCTTACTAATGTATCGATGGTTATATTAGTTTTTTTTATATTATAGGGGGCAAACGAACAGGTGGGTCACCTGATGGTAAGTGGTCACCGCCGTCCATAGACACTAGCAACACCAGGGGAGTCGCAAGTGCGTTGCCGGTCTTTTAAATATGTGGGCCTCCGGCACTCTCCCTGACCGAACGAAACGCAATAGTGCAAGCACTGTTATTTCACGTAGGTTTTCTGTGAGAGGGTGGTACTACCCCGGGCGAGCCGACCCATTCATGCTGAAACCAGTAATAGCTTCAGCGTAGCTCTACCACCTACACTACGAGTTTGTTTGTGACACTTTCATGCCTGAATCACAGAACCAATCGTTATGAAATTTTACATGCACGCTGTCAAGAGTACAAAAAAGAACATAGAGTACCTACTTTTCATCTCGAAAACACGAACGAAACCGTTAGCAAAAGCTGGTATATTATATATAGTATTATAAGCGATGATGGCTTAGTTGAAAACGTATTCGGACACAGTGTCGAGGGACGTAGTTTCTAATCCTAACAACTGAGTCCGAGCTTTCGGTGAAGGACAACATCGTGATGAAACCATAGCATGGTGATTGCTTTTATATCCACCTGGCTAGTTACCACCCTAAAGTTGGAAAATTATCGCCAAGCACCTATTAGTGTCTTCCGGCAGCTGCACTTGGGAGCCAGTCTGTCTCTAATTTTAACTTGATTACCATCTTAGACTACATTATCATTTAACATCAGATGAGATTGTGGTCAAAACAAATAAAAAAATAGTTACGATACTATGACCTTTGGAAACGGTTAAATAAGTCTATAAACTTGGTATGTTCGATATAAGCAAGGAAATATTTATAAATACATTACACAAGAAGTTTTATTCGATAAAAAAGAGGATGATAAAAGACTAACGATTTTAAAACTTTTAATTTATGCTCGTATAAGAAACAATCGATCAGTCAGGCGCCTGTGAAACGATTTGACCGATCGCATGTCGCCTGGCTCTCGGTTTGACTGGCATCGGTAATTAATCGAATCTCACCGCTGATAGAATACATTTATACGTGTATTGATTCGTGTTAACCCTAATTTCTTTCATAATTAAAGAGTTTATATTCTGATGCGCATTCATAGATCCAATGACGGTACCATCATAAAGGGCAAAATTTTGATACTCATTGCGAAATTATATAACTATCGTGGCCATATTGACATAAACAATCGCTGTATTAATACAGAATCAATATCCAATACAAATCTATGAATGGGTAATGCATTTCCTGATTAATTGCTCTCTCCTTAAGCTACGATGGCGCATGCGTATTTGTACATAGTATCGACTGACGTAAGTTCGGATCCTGTAATGAACTGGAGTTTCCGGTGAAGGAAATATTGTTATGAAATTACATAATTGTGGTAGATAAGGCTTCTTTAATACACGTTTGGCTAGATAAAATCAAGTTTACATAAATTTATACATCAAATCAATTGCCAAGTACGTATGGGTCTGTTTTAATAGCTGCATTTAAGAGCTAGGTCGTTTCTAGGTTTAGGTAATTACGATCGTAAGCCACGACGTCATATTAAGCCAGGTGAAATTATGGCCAAAACCCCAATTTAGTAATTTATTATTATTAAATTATTATTAGTAATTTACTGTTGCATTTCGATTTTTTTTTTATACTTTAGTGTTTGACCACAGTCTCATCTGATGTTAAATAATGATGTGGTCTAAGATGATAGTCACGCTAAACTTAGATGGAGACTGGCTCTCAAATGCAGCTGCCAGAACACACCTACAGGTACTTGGTGACAGATTTTCAACTTGACGATGGTAGTTAGCCAGGCAAACTAAGGAAAAGTTCTACCACCAATCATGCTTTGGCTTCATCACGATGTTTTCCTTCAGCTAGGATTTAGGAGCTATTTGCTAGGATTCGAACCTACATCGTTCGACGTTATGTCCAAACACACTACCGACTGAGCCATCATCGCTTCAAAAATTTCAGAAGATCTAAAATTTGATCCTTGTCAGGTTCCCTGTCACTCACAAATCGAAAATCCGTCGTTCCATTTCCATTTCTAGCCTTAGACTAAAATCTTTATAAAGAATTTGAAAATTGCAATATGTACAATTTTATAAAGCAATTCTGATTAAAACATTGCAACACATCATAAGAATTAGAAAATACATAACCGCATTCACTCATATCCGTTGCATTACTAGGTTAAGTTGTCGCCTTTCTAAAAATTTTGCCACTTCAAACACCTGTGTATTCAACCTACATAACTGACAATAACATAACTAACAACAATATAATTCAGCATTAAGCCGAAACGTTTTAACAGATGTAATACGTAAATCAATTTTTCGCAACAATGCTCCTCGAGTTGAAATCGGAAGTTACATGTCAAAATATTGATAAATCAAATATCAACTCTGTGATCTAAGGAATAAGAGTAAATATTGAAAGAAGGTGTATATGAAGATTGGACGTCTATAGATGCAAGGGTTTGTAACAATGCGCACTTGCGTCCACTCGCGAAGCTCGAATGCTTGCGCCAGATCAAAAGTGAAGTGCTAGCAAGAAAACCATTGGAAGTATTCACGGATAGAATAATATTTATTCGTATTTGCTCCAATGTTATAGGGGGTCATTTCGTAAAGCATTAAAAACGATGTATATCGTTCATTAATTGTACATTACTATATTATATGTATGCTACATGGGTATATCGTGGAATAAAATATTTAGAATATGATTCACCTTTGTAACACACTATGTAAAATACAAATTTTCGACGTCAGATCATCTAGAAATTTTGCAAATACTAACGATGTCAGATCTTTTGTAATTTTTATATTTAAAAGCATTAAGCGTAGGACTACGGAGGTATTAAAATTAGTCTTTAACACTGAACTGCTAATTTAAAAAGCATTGTTTACATGAAAGTATGTATTTTCATAGTATATCATATTAAAATATCTATAGTATACATATATTTCGGTCTTTTTTAAAAGCCACGCTTTATTAAATGTTTTTTTTTTATCATTCTATAGGTTTCGCATTTGATTATAATCCCATCTGTTGTTAAATGTATGAAGTGGCTGAAGACGATAAACAGACTAAACCTAGAGGTGTTCGATCATAAATGCAATTGCCAAAACACACTTATAGGTGCTTAACGACAAATTTTTAACTTAAGCGTGAGTAGTTAGCCGAGGGGAATAGAAAAGTCTCCACCAGCATGCTATAGTATCATGACGATGTTTTCCTTCACTGAAAGCTCCTGCTCAACCATAACCATTTGAACCTAGCAATCAATATAGTTTAGCTAATGATGCTGCGAATAATTTTTTAAACCATTAGATAAGACAAAGGAGCAGTGTTACATCTCATTGTATCATCAAAATATTAATCGCTTCTCCGGCAAAATATTAGATATAGATTTATTATTACATAGAGAGAGATTAGATATATTATGTTTCACAGAAACTTGGCTTACACCAAATAAAATGTTGTTTGATGTACCTTGTTTCTGTATAGCCAGCACATTTAATCGAACAATCACTGCCGGTGGTGGTTGTATCATATTAATTAAACATAATTTAAAATTTAAAGACCGGAAAGATATATGTAATCTCTCAATGGACTGTGTTTGTGAAGTGGCTTGTGCAGAGATGGATGCATTAATTATTTTATGTGTTTATAGACCACCATCATCAAATTTTTCTCACTTTTTACAGAAGATGGAGGAAATTCTAATAAGAATATTTAACATCAATAAACAAGTTTTAGTCTGTGGTGACTTTAACATAGATATTTTAAGTAAGTCGCCAGAGGTCACTAAGTTCATATCATTATTTAGGTCATTTAACCTAGATCCTCTCTTTAATGAGCCAACTAGGATCACGTCTCAGACTGCATCTTGCATAGACAATATATTTACTAATTTTAAAACCATGGGCGGTAGTATTATTACTGGGATACGGTCTGATCATAAAGGACTACTCGTTAATATAAATTGTGACAAACCTAGTACTGACTGTAAGAAAACTGCTAGACGTGTATCAAAAAGTAGATTAGATCGTTTAAATTACAATGTTTTACAAAAATTATCTGAAAATGTTGTTAGTAATCAAGATCCAAATCAGGATTACGATAACTTGTTTAATATTATCAGGACTGAATTTAATAAACATTGCCCAAGAAAAGTTATTAGTGTAAAAAAAAAAATCATTTTAGTGAGTGGGCTACCACAGGAATTAAAAAAAGTAGAGACCGACTTTACGATTTGTATCATAGGAGATCATTGACTAGCAATGAATCTTTTCATGCTTATGTCAGAAATTATTCAAAAATTTTCAAGCGCGTTTGTGTAGCTGCTAAGGCAAATTTTTTACGAAATAAAGTTATTGAGTCTAGTAATAAGACCAAGACTGTCTGGCATATTATAAATAAAGAATTAGGTAAAAATAAAATAAATGATACTTCGCATAATTTGAATGTCGACGGAGTACATATTTCAAATAGCTCAGAGGTAGCTACTGTTTTCCAAGACTATTTCACAAACATGCCTTTACAGGTAACAAAAAATATTACATCATCAGCCCATGGTGCCGTATCATTTCTAAAAAATCATTGTGCACCTGTAAATTCAAAATTTAATTTCACATCTATTGATGCAGGTGAAATAATAAGGACTTTTAAACTATTAAATTTGAAACATACCGAAGACATATGGGGAATGTCGGTAATGGTAGTTCAATCCTTAATTATTAATATTTCACCATATTTGGCAAACATATTTAACCAGTGTATAGCAAAAGGAACCTTCCCCAATTTAATGAAAATAAGTAAAGTGGTTCCTTTATTTAAATCAGGTTGTAGGAGTAGTCTTGGAAACTATAGACCAATTTCTGTACTTCCGTCTTTAAGCAAGATTTTTGAGAAGATTATGCTTAAGCAATTGTTAGAATATTTTAAAACGCAAGAGATTCTAGATGGTCGACAGTTTGGTTTCACAAAATTAAAATCAACTACTGACGCTGGTGCAACGCTATTAAGTCATATATTACAGGCCTGGGAGGGATCGCAGGATGCAATTGGTGTGTTTTGTGATCTGTCTAAGGCCTTTGATTGCGTTGACCATAGTACACTTATTTTGAAATTAAAACACTATGGTGTTTGTGGAGCTTCTCTCGGCCTTCTGGTCTCCTATTTAAAAGATCGCTGTCTCAAAGTTAGTATAGACGAGGTAACGTCTGTGGGATCGTCGACTCAAATTGGCGTTCCACAGGGTTCCATTTTAGGGCCGTTTCTGTTCTTGGTATATATAAATGATCTGCCGCTAGTGGTTGATAACTGTGCAGACATTGTTCTTTTCGCGGATGACACTTCGCTTATATTTAAAGTAAAAAGAATAGACTCCGAGTCTAGACATCTAAATAATACCCTAAATAAAATTTCAAATTGGTTTGCATTAAATAATTTATTGCTAAATGCAGACAAAACAAAATGCATAAGGTTTACCTTACCTAATGTTTCATGTATTGATACTAGAATAGAGATCGAAGGAAACCTAGTTGGGTTGGTAGACAGTACCGTGTTCTTGGGTATCACAATTGATTCTAAATTACAATGGGGTCCTCATATTAAAAAATTGGCAGGAAGATTAAGTTCTGCGGCATTTGCAGTTCGAAAGATTCGCCAACTAACAGATATTGCCACTGCTAGGTTGGTCTACTTCGCTTACTTTCATAGCTTGATGTCTTATGGTATTTTGCTGTGGGGGACAGCAGCTGAGGTAGACACCATATTTTTACTACAAAAACGGGCAATTCGAGCAATTTATGATATGGGACCTCGCGAATCATTAAAAGATAAGTTCCGGGAGTTCGGTATCCTAACTCTGCCCTCCCAATACATACTTGAAAATCTAATGTACGTCCGCAAAAACTTAGATAAGCTAGATTTCGTAAAGGACCGACATAATCTAAATACAAGAAATAAGAACAAATTGGTCATTCCATGTTTTAGGCTCACCAGGACCGGTAACAGTTTTTTAGGTAATAGTGTTAGGTTTTATAATAAAATTCCAAAGCACGTTACCGATCTGCCGGATACTAATTTCAAGCACCATGTCAAGCAGGTTTTAATATCTAAAGGCTATTACAGGGTGGATCAATATGTGAACGACGGTGACGTCTGGAAATGACGCCCTCTCTGTGCATCCACCAAAACCGAATGTAATTATTTATAACTATGTTTTAAAAATGTGAGTTATAATATGTTAATGAAAAGATAAACCAGATCGAGTTTCTTGCCGGTTCTTCTCGATGACTGGGTTGTTTTCCGAACCGGTGGTAACTTTGACGTTCATAAGCGCCTTCTCAGGGCCTAAACTGAATAAAGTATTTTTGATTTTGAATACGGTGTTCGTTCACCACTAAACCATCCTCGTTTCTAAGTTTAAGTTCAGAAACTCAAAATAGAGAAGGTCCATAAAAACATAAATTAGTTCACCTTAATATATTCTCCGGCAGTAATACTTGTTTTAAGTGAAAAGTACTCATATCCTATTCCCAAAAACCCCTGATAATATGTATGCAAAATGTTATGATGTACTGTTGAATAGTTACGCTGTGAAAGAGTAAGAAGCAAACAAACACACGTTCACGTTTATAATATTAGTTAGGATGACAGGACGTTTTTAAGAATATAATTTAACATTAAGGTGAAGAAATCATACAAAAAATGCACTACTAGAAAAAGAAACATATTATGTCCTTGCAAAAACATTAGACATCTATATACCTATAATTTGAACATTATATATCAATCGAAAGACCTGAATACCGAACACATACATACATGGAAACAATTAAATAAGGATTATGCAAATCGCCCGGTTCGATTCTATTAAACTGTCACTATGAAATGCGTCTACGTTCGCCACATATTGCTACGGCCTTGGCACAAAACTATTCATACAATGATTTATTCGATTACCTATCATCTAGTCTGCTATCATTACAATCGTTCTACATTCATTTTATTATACCTTTGCAATTATGGTATGAAACAGCTACTGGGAATGCTTTATATATTTACTCCTCATGTTAATACCTGGTAATGCCGATTACCAAATTGTTATGGATAATTTTTACATAGCTACTTCGTGTTTGTATAATTTTAATATCGATTAAAAATATTTTTTCATATGTCCATACATTGCAAGTCTAATATCCTTACCAATATTATAAATGCGAATGTTAGTCTATATGGTATGCTTTCAAGTGTTGATTATCGAACCGATCATTACGAAATTAATATTAACGCGGGTGAAGTCGCGAGAAGAAACCACTTAATTATAACAATGTTGATATGTTTTATTGGCATGCAATCCATTTGATATGAATTAGATACTGCAGTCTATAGAGCAAATTTCAATAAGACCGTAGTTCTGAGATTAGACATAACAGATTGCTATTTCTGATGAATACATTGGAAAGCATTGTCTATCAGTGAGTGCCGCCAATCAAACTATTCTAAATACAATATCGCGATCATCGTTGCTTTGCAACAGAAATAGTAGCAGTGGTATTGCTCTCATAGTCGAACCACTACACTTTTACCACTCTTGAAGTCCAATCTATTCATGATAAAAATTATCAAATGTTCATATATTATAGACTTGTTTTAAAACATCAACTAACGCTACTCCGTAGATTTCTCTGTCACGTCGGCCTGATAAAAACGTTGACAAAGGATATTGTATGGAGAGAGGCTCTCTATTGTTGTTTGTTTTTAGCCAACCACAACGCAACCCGGTGACAAGTTGTTGACTTGAGATATCGCATCGCTCCTCATGTAGCTCTACGGCAGTTCATGGAAACAAAAAGTTCGGTACTTACAGATGGGTACAATTTAAATTTACAATTTATTTACCCATTTAAATTTTACATGTGGCTAGTAAGATTGACGCAAAATAATAAGCGCCTTTTTGCCTAATGTTGAATCAGTTGTCATGTAAGTAGAGAAGATTTTACAATAACTTCTTTCGACTTCTTTTTTATTTTGACTACTAGTTCTCGTTATAGAAGATTCTACTATAATTACGGAACGGTTGAACTTATTTCAGATTTTTAAAATTTAATACTTTTTGTTCTATTAAAGCAATAGCATATCATAATTTCTATGTCACGTCCCATGTGTCCAATAACCAAAGTATATTACTAAGTGGTAGCTAATAATGTACAATAAAGGACGAAAGTATCCAAAATTTACCACTACATTACACTGTATATTTTAGTATTTAGACGACTAAAAAAAACACAAACACATTAAAGAAATTACATCACCTTCTAATAATAAAATGTTTCTACAATGACATTAAAAAATCGTATTATATATAATTTTTCATAAAACGATGTCCACTTTAGTATAACTATAAATTTAACATAACAACTACATTACATTATCTTTGATATGTATCAACATTTGTGTGCTCAAACCTGAACAAATTAAATGCAATTCAATTTCTTGATAACGTCTAAACCGACTTCCAGTCTAAGCAAATCATGTCCAAATAAACATGACCACAGACCTGCAAGCTTATGGACACTACTAGCATCAGGCAGCCGAGCTGTTGTATCTACACGGAACATAACTTAGATTCAATGACTGGTTACATTAAGTATAGAGTCGCCTATATTTAGTATCGCAATTTCTATACAAATTTACGTTTATATTTCTAGCATTAGTTCATTCGCTATTCAGTTTTATTTTACATAATGTTTCAAATGTTTTCTTTTCATAATTAAAGTTGTGTGATCCAGATGATTTATTGTCGCAAAATCCAGAATTGTTGTGAAAATAAGCTCTATTCTTATGTCTCTATTATTTACATCTTTACTTTATGATGTTGTGTCTATTGAATTAAATAGAAAGAATTTTACTCCATTCGCTTCTTTGCGTAGAAGCCTGTTCCTATTTTATATTGTAGAGTTATTTCTGTTATTTATCTACAGACAAGTTTCTAATGCATTTGTATAGGTGAATTCCTTAATTTATTATATAAAAATAGATATTCATATATATTAGTTACACTGAAGGAAAAGCAGTAATTTCCCATATTAAAATGATGCAATTTCATTCTGTAAGTCGCTTAAATTTTTATAAATATTAGGGATTTAGTCAAGACCTAGCTTCTACTTGCGGATTTGCTGAAGTTAATGTAGATTTGGCACATTTTCGCAAACATTTTTTTTTATGAAAGGTATCCTATGTTGTATTCTGTGTCCTATCTTTTTGTTTGCTCTTTCACGATGATTAGTTAAATAGTTAAGACGTGAAAGTGTAAGCAACAAATAAACAAGCCTACATTTGTGTTTATAATATAAATTGGGATTAAGATTCTGTTTTGCATTATATGACAATAAACAAATCCTATATAAAAAATATATACAAAAAAAAAAGGTATGAATATTATATGTAATTTTTAAATATTTGTATATAAAATGGCATGGGTGATATGGTTTTTTTTTGCAAGTAATGAATTGTTCTTGGCTATAATTGCACTGTATTTAGATTTTATTAGTTTTCCTTAAATTTGTAATGTTCTTTTCAGCTTTCTTATATAAAATCCTATATTTAGAGCCTCCCAGTACTCTTCAATATTTTTTATATTAGTGACAAACTGTACCTATCGAGTCTGTTGGTAAATTAAAAAGAATTGCTAAAACACTCCCTAATATGTTAATGACAAATAGATAAAAAAAACATCAGTAGAGCTACTTACCACTCTGGCATCATTGAAGAGAACAATAGCAACTTTAGTGTGCAACGACTCGAGATTGCATTTGAAATATTCACAATCTCATTCCGCGCCCGCCTGTCTGCCTATAGCTGTGACGTCATCAACCTTACCTTACAACTCTTCAACCGAAATCATTCTTACCGCATTTATAATACAAACTAAAGTACCAGTAACATTAAACCTGTACAGAAATAAAACAACTTGGTAAAATTTTAACTCTTGAATTGGTCGACTTCCTAATAAGGCAACATTAATCTTATAGTATTCAGTCTCCTTACCTTCAAATTATGTGTTTGAAAATAGACACAATTTAAAATTAGACAGAAATTAAAATGTGATATAACTGAATTTCTTACTGAATATGGCTGAACAAAGTAACGCTAAAAAGGATAACACATTAGCAATATATTTCGAACTTTAACGTTGTTGCTAGATAGATAGATATAGATAGATGAAGTTTGCTAATATTAAGATTGATACTGATTTATATTCAGTAGTATAGTGTTGTATTCAGAAATTACATTGACTGTCTTAATTTCTAACCTCACAATGAATTTGTGCTTGTGGCGAAGGAAAACATTGTAATGACGCCATAACACGGTGGCAAAACTTGTCCCAATACCCTAAATGTCAGTCGTCATATAAATTAAATATATCATTTGTTTAGGCCACATCGTCACATAATACCATACGAGGATGCAATTGTACTTTAGAGCTACAAAGTAAGCAAGAACTATGGGCATCAGACACTTTGTGAAATTCAAAATCATCTTTCTTAATGAGAGAGCATCGAACGGACGATCACTGACTCATGAGCATTTCAATGGTCAACGCATCAAATCGTGGAAAAATGATAACACAAATTTATAACCACTTTTATCAAAGACAAAGTTAATGATGCCTCTATAAAATTATAGGAAATAATAAAAACCATTTATCCACCATCTAAAACAGCTATTAAACTTGCGGTTTTATCAAGCCACTTAAGTTAATCCTTTTAAACCTTAGAACTAACTGCATGTTTATAACCTTATTAACCCTTTACTACCTAATTATACAAGTGGCTATACCTAATCTATTTGTACTCGCATTACTATAAGGAATGATTCAGAAAACAGAAAAGAAGTGACAATGAATACATCAACAATGACAAAATGTAAAAGTATAACTCAAACTATTGTAATGTTCCAACATATGTTTTGCGATTTATTTCTAATTTGAAAATGATAGAATAAATCATCCAGAGAACTAAAGTATTTTATTATCAGGTTGTGGATACCATGCCCCGTGGTCCATTACTAAAGGAATTTATGCCTATAGGAGAAATATATCTGATATTGCTTAACTCAGTTTTCAAAAACGTAACCATTCCTATCAAGAAAATATCAGATTTACGAATGACAAAAATATCCTTATCTAGACTGTACGGAAATCATTTTAATCCTTTCGTGATTTAAATTAATAGGTAACTCTGAACATAATAAAATATATATATTATATTATACTTTTAGTCTGTATTTTATATTCACACGAATACGAAGGAAAAATAAAAACGATCGTTTTATATTATTCGTATATTTAAATCAAACAATAAAATATGATACACACTAAATTTCCAATTGACAATAGTTTAATAAAGTTTACACTTCATTTACATATTATAGTATTGCCTAGTGTACTTGAAAATGTATCCAATCTGGTTGTATTACGGTCTAGATTCGAATAAAAGTAGCTATATGGCTGGAGCATAACTCACACGGTTCTTGTAGGTCATGAGATAAACATGAAATTAGTAATTTAAAAAATTATAGTATAGATAGCGATATTAAAAATGATGTGAAAGTCAATTAGAGATTTGAAGGCTCGTCAATTTGTATTTGTGATCAAAATAAATCATAATCTTATGACAAATATTTTCTAGTACACGTTTTGGTTATTTGTTATTAGTTTTTGGTTACGCTAGAAGTTGAAAATGAGGTCATAGATAAAGAGTTCTTTTGATATCATTCACTGCGTTGGGTAAATGCATTAATCATATAATATAATTATGGTAGAACATTTTTGGGTGTTAGGAGATGGCAGTTTTGTCCAATTGAATAGAATCATCAACCACTACGTGTAAAACAGCCCATAATGGACTTTCCTGATGTAAGGTGTTCCGGGATTAGCCTATATATACCCAGTAAATGAACAGAGTGATAGAGTGTCCGTAAATCGCTACCAGCATGAATGTGATTAAAAACGTATATCAGATATTTTCCTGTATATCATCCAGTTGCCCAAAGGATTGTGGGTCATCGTCACAGCGATGACTGCAAATGGATTGTGGTTCTCTCAGCAGTTTATTAGTTTATTGTACTGCATTTATCATTAGGTACAATATAGTAATTTCTTGGTTGTATAAAATAAACTTGGGAACAACTTAATTTAATATGAAAATAGGTAAAGATATCTACAATTAATTGCCTTTTTAAAATCTGTCTTTGTCTACAGTTTTTTTATTTAATAACTATTACTAGCTTTAGTGTTATAAATAGAACATTTTGGATTGACTTTCCTTTATCTTAATATCGATGACTTGGAGCCTTTATTTATAAGTGTATATTTATTCTATTTCAGGATCCGTGTACATACTAATCTGCAAGATTAGTTCACTCTTTGTAAATGGTCCTTTTGACAACATCATGAAAGTACAAAAAAAATGACACTATGAAAACAGTAAGAAATTCTTAAAGCCATAACTTATGTTCAATAATTAGAAAGCAAATATGATCTTAAATTAAGTATTACTAGATATTCTAATGATTCTATAAAATTATTTCCTATTTTAATTTACCGTTATTATCCATTTCTAATGTTATAATAATTACAACGAATTACTCCAATCAACTAAATAATTTAGGTATGTTTGATTCGTTAATTATTATTTAATCGAATACATTATTTCCTATGCCTGATATCTAATAACAAAAAAAGTAACGACCCATCACAAGCGGTCAATAGTTTTACAAACCATTACGATCTTTTTAAAACTAATATTGATGCAGCATAAACAAATTTACATATTTAAAACTATACACCACCCGTTGACAACACACATTCAGTGAGAAAGGCGACAAATTACACTATATTATCCTCCGTGATTGACTTTCGAATTGCCATTTTGTCTTGGTCTCTCACAATGTTGTCATTGTATCCAGTTCCTATATGATCAGAGATCAAAAGCAGTTGGAGTGAGAGTGGATAGTAAAACAAATGAATAATAAGCCAAACCGATAGGGGGGCCTTTAATTAAATAATTCCATAGCTATATGTATGCACTTAGTTATGTTTACTATACGAATCGTTTTAACTAATGATGATTATAGTTCGAGGTACGGTGGCCCATGACATTTGAAATCTGATATGGGATTAAATAAATATTGTACAAATGTTTTTGATATTTATATATTGAACTCGGTAATAAAAATATTGAATGCATTTGCAACCGCAGTACCGACAATAGACCAAAGTCGACTGATAGAAAACATGTTTTTTTTTACTCTTTTCTATGAACTGTTGTTTTACATCTTTAAAACAAAATTTCTATTTCCACACAATCTGTCTGTACCTCTTTCGACCTTCTTCTATCGCTATATCTATTGACCTTCTAAAGTATAAAAATATTTATGAGTATAAGACCCCTTTGTCTTTGTCTATTCTATTGTTTTTTACCTTTCTGGATATAAATATAATTAAAAATTGTTCCATAATCTTATCTTTGTTTCTTGTGATGTGTGTCTCTTTTCAATTTTGAAAACTGTGTTAAATCATCTTGGACAATTTTGAGTTCATTATATGAATATACGAAATTATATCGTAAATTTGTGTTCGTTATTATCAAAAAAGGATACATCAAATATCAGTTTATAAATTAACCGTCTCTGAGCTAAAGTTTTTTTTCTTCTTGAAAAAAGATAATGGCATAATTAAAACGTAAGCCAGCGACGCATCAACATAATCTATTCACTTTTAAAGAATACAATAAAGCTTTTCAGACTTCTTACACCACTATTGTAACAATATTAAATTGAAAATGAATTATTAGGCCTTTTAGCCATTTTTGCCTATCAGCTCCCTAAAGCTTTCCATTAACAAAATAATGGATTCCCAAAATAACCGGAAAGAGATCGACGCCCAAACGGAAGGGCGTGCAGACAGGAAATAGATTTTTGAAAGTTCTTAACGATGGAAAAATGGCATTCTGTAATTTTGTTTGTGCATCTATTATAATTCCTAGTCTATCGATTAAATGACTTTTAAATGGTCTAGACATTGGAACACATTTGTAAAATTGAAACGTCCATTAATATTATATAGGTATAGTAATATAACCGTAGTATATAAATATAGTATAGTAATGTAACTGGATGTTAATTTAAAAATTGTAGAAGTAATTTAAAATATTAGTAATCATCTTCATTTTTGCACTGATTTCAGAACGACATCGAATCCATTTTTTAATTATAACCTGCATTATTTTCCATAAACGGCTGATTCGTAAATAGAAGGTATTTTCCATCTCAGTGGTTGATCTATGAGAGTTGTATCTCTATCCACTGGCTTTTCTTGCATTCTTTGTACTATGAGTTTTTATATAAAACGGGTCTTCACCAACATTGATATGCTGTTTTTCTTTGTTTCCTAAGTTCGCCTTCAATCACAATATAATTTGATGATAAGTAACGTTGTGACTAAATACGGTGACAACACAACCTAGAAGTAGATATACTTCTAAAATGTAACTGCCAGGACATTCATATAGGTGCTTGCGAAAGATATATTATTTTAAGCCGGTGGGGCCTCAATGGTTAGTATGTTTTGACACCTCGTCGATGGACGTAGGTTTTAATCCTTACCAATGAGCCGGAGTTTTCTGTGAAGCTTTCTCGAAGCCACCTGACTAGCTACCACACTTACGTTGAAATTCTGTCACCAAGCACCTATAAGTGTGTTTTGGTAGCTGCATTTGAGAATTAGTCCCCTTAGGATTAGTGGGTTTAACATCTTGGATCACAACGTTATTTAACATAAGATTAGATTGTGGTTAAATACTAAAACTCATAAAGTATTAAAAAAATAAGCTCGAGGGTGTTAGCTAGACAGATTGGCAATAGAAAATGTATGTATATCCACATTGCCCAAGTTTTGTGACATTTTCCTTTATGGAGATCTAAAATCGTCGTAAGATTCGGAATATGAATCGACCGATACCATGTGATGCTACACAATACTCTATTTTGAATTTATTTATTTATTTAATCTTTATTGTACACCATTTCAAATAAACACTATAAAACACTACACTTATGTGATTAGTACAAAGGGCGGCCTTATTGCTAATAGCAATCTCTTCCAGGCAACCTTTGGATGGATATGTTTCATGGAGTGGAATAGGGGGTATTTAGGGTGTACAAATAAACAAAACCAGTAAATACCACATAATTAGCCGTGCATACACTGTAACATGCATATATAAATATGTAATACAATAATATACAATATATAATAGACTACAATCAACAATCAATAATCTACAAACAAACATTATGTTTATAATCACAAGTTACATTTTTAATTGCTTTGAACATACGTCAAGTGTTACTCCTAATGCCTAATGTCATGCCCTATAAACCGGTTAATTAAAAGATATCCCTATTGTATTAACTGAATTCGAAATCACTGTACATTTTAATAATTTACATTGTCGCACTAAGCGAGCAAAAACCATTGAAGTAAGAAAACAATTAATTGCTTCGTCCAGTCTTAAAGTGTGAATACCTTTTACAATACACACATGAATGTAAGTATTTGGGTCAATATATGTTATAAAATTTTATTACTCGTAAACAATGTTTTTAAAAAGTCTTACGCGGTAATAAATATACATTTTTTCACAGTCAGAAGTCTGCGGCGGCGGAGTAAACTTTGATTTTAACATCTCTTATATTCACTATAATGCTCTCAGCAATGATTTGTTTGTTCAGTGAAATAGAAAAATATTCTTTTGTTGTGATAAATACAGACCAGATTATACTCATTACATATTGCAGTTACATACTAAGCCAATTAATATCGATTATTGCATATTTTACTTAAGAACTAACTATAGTGCATATTTTCAAATAGCCTAGTTTTCGGTACTTCTAAGTGATAAAAAGCTGACTGATGTTGACTGAATCTTTTCAGTTAACGAAATATGTCCGCATTACCTACTAGATATTCTCAAGTAAATTTGAAGAAAGCTTGCAATAATTCTGAACATTATCCAAGGCTTTGAACATTTGTATTAAATTAATAGTTTTATTAATGGAGCGGGTGAAATTTGTCAAAAATAAATAATAATATAGTAAGGGTGGAGTCATGACAATCGAGTAATTTGACCAGCGAAGTATCAAATTGATATCTGCAAGTACAAACTCCGATATATATATATTTTTTAATTCGCATACATTTTCTACAATTTTGAATAAACTGACGATGAAGCACACCATCGTAAGGAAACCTGAACCTGTGATGTAGTTTTCAGGTACCACTGTATTTAGGAAAAATATTAAACTATAGACTTATTTCTTTATGTTTGAAATGACGAACATGTCATGAATTGATTTGGTGATTATTCTCGAACATTCTCTCGCAAATGAGGTTTTAAATAGTTTTAGGTTTTTATCAATCGCACTCTTACGGGTTGGCATTATTATAGACAACTCAGTAAATATTGAAATTTCTACATTAAAAAAACTTGCTCTAAGACACCACCTTACTTATAAACATTTGATATAGCACCTGATTGCTAATGTATATTTATAATATACTATATTAAGTTATAACATCATTAAGTGCTACCAAAAATACTGTTTTTCAACACAATGTCGTTCTTGATAATCTGAGAGATTTTCGATTTTATTTGGCGCACCTTGGCAGTATAATCCTATGCCATCACGGCAAACGGCATGACGCACTTTAGTATGATCCTCTACGCTACCGCTCTCGTCTCCGAACTTTAGATGCACACATACATTATGATATATTTGTTGCTTCTTTTTCTGAGCTGCGTAATATTTCTATCCGATTGTAATATACGTGATACATTTAGTGCCTGTATGGATGCTTTGTATCTTTTCATGAAAATGTTATTGTTTTATGAAGCGAAACTTCTTATGGAAGGGCTTCGAAATTCTGGTCAGCAATCTTTTTGTGTGACAAAAATACCGTGTCTGGTAGAGTGTTGAAAACACAGGGTCTCGTTCGATCACCGAAGTTAAGAAACGTCGGGTGCGGTCAGATGAGTAACCGCCTGTGAACGCTACTGCGTGACGTTGGAGTTTTATTAATTTCTGTCATGTACATATAATACGGTACACCCTGTTTTTTACTTCATATTTTCTTATTGTTTTCTGTTTATTATAAATTCCAAAATTAACTAACCTGCCGTGCATCACTTGGCGACCAGTTATTTATTACGCATTGCTTTTTAATTTATTTGTTTCGAGTAGAACACGAAAACGTTTAAATACTTTCGCTTTCTCGCATTTAAATTAAACATAATTAACAATTTGAAGCATTCATTTAATGGATCTGCTTACATACTGCCCATTCAATTACGGCAACTGAGAAATATCTTTATGTGAATAGTCAAAGGCCTTAAAACAATACAATCCACCCCACAGAAATGCTAAGGTGCATACGCTCCCAATTGTCCCTTAATGACTGGGGCCATAAGTGTTAATCGTTGAAATTATTAACGGTATACGCGATAAGCGGAAAGCGGTTTCACAGAAAATGTTATTTTCAAGCACATCTGCAGTTACAATCTAAGAAGTTAATAAAACTAAAGTACATTACTTAATACAGGCTATGCTCGCAACTTCGCACACGTTTATTACGCGGTAATTATTTTTGTCTCGTGTTTTTACTATCTCTAAAAAGTGTTAATGATATTTTTAATGTCTATCAAGTAATGAATTATATATACTTTTCGCATACGATGCGTCGTAAAAATCGGAAAACTGTTAATGAGTTAAATAAAAAAAAGCAGACAGAAAGATAAAAAAAGTCATATACGGATAGAACAACAGGCTTATTATAGTGTAAAATATAAGGGTGTTTAAGTAAAACTTATGTTGGATACTACATGTTACTTTAAAAGATATAAGAAATATCGACTTTTCAACATCTTTACTCGGTACAAATTAATGTATAGACAATGTGTATACATTTTTTTTAAATTAGTTGTATAGTTGAGTATTTTTAATTCAGAAAAGGAGTACTGTTCCCGGGTGATAGGACAAAATCTACGTTAACATAAACGACGCTGTGAGTAAAAGCAAGTTTACATAATTAAACAAAATTGACATTATAGAACGAAGGAAGCACATACCAACTGTGGGTTTAAACCTTTCTTTTCGATTGAGAATTGTTGACAATAATTTATATATATCGAAGTACACAAGTAAATAGATAGATTTATTATTTTTAAAGTGTATGATAAGTTACATAACTTGTTTTTCATTTTATGCCAAATGAATAAAATACGATAGCCACAATTGGAATATCGTTCAAATGTGTTAAAGTCAACTAACTAGTTATTAAAAATAAAACAACTGACAAAAAATTATCTGGTTCCGATCCATGTAATTGATTATACGGAATACTATAAAACGCTGAAGGCTTATGTTCGAAACCGTACATTTAATCGGTAAAATAAATCTTAGTACGATAATGCCAGACTAACGAGTGACGATACAATGCCGCGACAATCGGCGGCGGGCCCTTTCATCGTGGCACTTTGTCTCTTACAGTGACATCGACTAGGATTGGCGCACTGCGTTTTTATTGTCAAAAATTTATTACAAATCCAATTCTCATCCTTTAGGGACCATGTGATATTGTTTTATTCAGTTGATTCTCATTTCAATTCTTTTTGCTCTCCATAGTTTTACATTTCAACGTTTACTCCAAAAATATAGTAGACTTAGATAAAAATATATCTGAATTATGAATAATCTAGAACTTATTCACAGTATAACGTTTTTAATCGTATTCCTTGGCGATATAGAATATGACCAATAAATATGTTATTTATTAATGTGGTACTATAAGTGTAGTTTTACAATTTATTATATTGTCTAGATATCCGCTAGTGAAATTTGAATCGTTCAATTATGTAGAAAGTCTGACCTTTGGCATACAATTATTTTCAATGAATTTATTATTCAACTACATCATTAGACGTGTACATATCATCATAGTAATTACTATTCTTAGTTTAAAATAGATAAATATAAATTTATGTATATGTTTTCAATAAATTTTAATATAAATTCAAAGTCTTTTTATATTCATTTCTCTATATCAAAAAATACCTTTAACTTAATTAAAATTAGTTCCTGTACGTATCTAGTGATTGGTACAATTCGAGAATTCCACTTTTTACTGTTAATTTGATAGCCAATGATTGATCTCAAATTTTTATTTCAATTAGGTATTTGGATTTTGACCAACTCACTTAATGGATTATGTCTTGTCTGAAATTTCTGCAAGCCAGTATGAAAAATAAACATTGAGAACTTATATTTCGTGATAGTCTGTATTCGACCTGGAAAAAATACGAAAATTAAAAGCCACATAATACTGTAGTATCAATGATACTACAGGTTTTCTAGAAAACTTACAAAGTAAATCCTTTATTACACCGTATAGAGTTGCGGATTGTTGGTACTTATACTATAAAGATAATGAAAAATAAATAAAACCTTTATATAATACACTCAGGCCAATACGCGAGAGCGTGACTACTCGGTATTGGTTTATCGAATGCCGGGTTAATCTGCGAATTTCTTCGCAGCGGCTACCTTTGTTCTCGGCTTTTTTTTGCAGTTCATTTTATAAAATAAACTCTGTAGAACCGATTGCAGTGCTCGCCGGACCGATCAGAATTCTCACGGTAAGTCTCAAAGGATAACTTGAGTGATTGCCGGGATAATGTATTTAATTTATTTTGTAAGATCATTTCGAGATAGATTCGTCGGTACTGTTGTTCCCACTGCCCGTTTAAGATTTAATTGCTATTTATTATAGGTTCATAAAAAGGTTTTAGGTATTTAGAGAGGTTATTTCTTAAAACGTAGTCTAATTTATCTTAATACCTCGTGGGCTTATACCAATCACAATTTGATATGTCTCATCACAGTAGAAGTAAAATATTATTATTTTTTTATAAATATTCCAAACTGATAGAATATTCCATTTAAAATAATTTTCTTTTTCTTTCAGTTGTATGACGCAGGATTGATGAAAAGCTTCGTTATGAGTTACAAGGTAATTTTTTTTTAACATTTTCATATTTACTTATTTTTTTGTTTTCAAACTTTGTCCTTTTTTATATTTATTTTCTAAATTCATGCTTAATTCCTTATCATTTTAGCTACGGCATTTTTACTATAGTTATTTCTTTTTCATTGAGGCATTTAACTTTGCCAATTTTACCGATAAAGAATTAATTACCAGAAAAAGTCGGTTTGTTAATTATTGTAATGCTAAAATGTTATTCTTAGAATGTGTGAAAATACAGCAAAAATCTTTTCAAACAAGTTAGTCAGACATTTTTCAGGATTTTATATCATCCTCAAAAGCCGCGTACGGATTGTATTGGAAAGGAGCTATTCGAATAGTGAAAACCTAAGTTAAAACATAAAAAACCTTTGGCCCGGTATCAGCAGCCGATCTTTGGCTATTTGCTAATTACTACTGCCACATACACCCTTGTGGCTGTCTGTAGACGGGGGTATTAGTATTTTTCTTTGATTATTTGTATTTCGATGATGGTTCAATAGTAGCGTTTGAATTCTGTGATGAACGAAAGCTTTCGATGAAGGAAAACATCGTTATAGTAGAGCTGAGGCTTCTTACTAATGCTTAACTATCTAGTTACCATACTCAAGTTAAAATTCTGACATCAAGTACTTATATTCCGGCAGCTATATTTGAGAGACAGACCTACTTTAGTCTTAACATGATACTATCTTAATTCTTAAGCCACAGCGTCGTTTAATATCAGATGAATTTGTAGTCATACCTTAATACTAATGAAATATTCAACAAAATTGATATTTTAAACATTCCGGCTACAACATTCGATTGCCAGTACATGCAGATTTTATTTTTCCAACTGACTACACCATTGGCCTGACAGGCTTTCACAGCTTCACTGGACTAATAAGGCGAACGCTTAAGACACTAAGCCGCTTGGCAACAAGCTCAAGGGTCCCAAAGTAGCCGAAGTAAATCTAGACTGTACGACCATCGATACACTATCACATAAAGTAAATTATAATTATGTTGAAAGGTCTTTAAACTTTCAATGATTCTGTTTAATGAAATGATTAGGGTACATTAAATGAAAACACATAACTGAAATCGGTAGGTTTTAGAAGAGTGAAATTTTGTCAGATTTTCTTATATGACGTGGAGGAACTATGAGATTTATTTTTCAAATTGAAATCCTAAGGGACTTGGGTTTAAAATATATAACTAAAGAGTCTAGTCGTAATCTAGTGATTCAACCATTTTTTTAATTTGAATGAATGAAATTATGGACGCAAAATAATAATGTCATTGCTCATATATTATTTTTTTTATGTTCCTTCTCCATATAATCTTTAACTATGCCGATTCTCACAATCTTTCCTGTTTCATTATTTATTCTACATTGAATAATGCATGATTTATTAAATAAATATGTTCTATATGTAAACCATACTCATGCACCTTGCCACTACAACATTAATGGATTGAATCAAATCACTTACTTTCATTAGGGACATCAAGAGAGATGTTATTTTATTAACGTGTGTGAATAAATCACAACCACCTTAATTAGAGATTTGATAAAATCTCCGTTTTCCTATTTTCCCTGCGACATATAAATATTAATCATGAATAAGTGCGCATCGTGTTTGTGCATTATTGCAAAATAAATGTTAATTAAAATTTAAAAGGTTCCTATGACTATTAAACTCACCGTCATGGCTCTGCTAAGTTTACCTGTTACCGAGAAACATCAGCAAGAAACTTGAACGCTTTCATTAACTGTTTGTTTGTTATCTGCTACAATTTTATGCTTACAAGTGTTGCATTCCAGTATCATCCAGTTTATATATCTAATAGCCAACTAGGGTAGGGATCTATATCCGACTGAATTGCTTATAAAGCTAAAAAATCACCTCGTAATACAATAGTTAACAGAGTCGCGGCGGTGTTTCAGGGACAACCAGAGACATGAAAGCAAAGATTCTAGTAGATCTCTGGTGATCGCCGTTGCTTCTGAACTAGTCTAAGTCACTTTGTCGCATCACAAAAATAAAGCTAAACCTGTATGCTAAAAGTCACACGCCACAAATATTAAATGAATATTTAAAAATAATAATAATACATTTCTGGTCTTCTATTTCAAGTCGATTTAAGTGAAATCAACGACGCTATGGAAATGAAACCACAGACGATATGTCGCCGCATCGACCTTCGTGAGAAAAAGAAAGATATGCCCGACGGACGCGTCTCTATTTACATAATCGTATTTTAAGTTCATAAATTTATAACCTGTATGTTAAACTTCGGGTCATCGAACTCGCATTTAGAGCTTTCTTAATCATTCGTGCTCGCTTATCCGCTGTAGATTAGTAAAATTTTAATAATTACACTTCACTATCAACTGCTGACAACTTTGTCCACGTTAAATTACAATATAAAACTTTAATCACGATAGAATGTTGCCTAACGTCACCTAGTGGTAAGTTATAATAGTTAGCATAAAATTGTTTTACATGAGAAACACTTTACCGACAAACATAATGTTAATTTTATTAAAATTTATTTACTATCTACAAATCTATACAAGTTAAATGAGCGTAGTTTACTGGTGTGCCCGCTTCACTCAAAAATTTAGATAATTTTCCATAATTTTTTTCAAGTGACAATTTCTTTTTTTTACTTTAGGTTAGCGTTTAACCACAATCTCATCTGATGTTAAATGATGATGTGGTCTAAGATGGTAGGCGCGCTAAACCTAGAGAGAGACTGGCTCTCAAGTGCAGCTGCCGGAACACACCAACAGGCGACAGATTTTCAACTTGAGGGTAGTGGTAGCTAGCCAGACGGACTTAGAAAAAGCCATACCACCATACGCTATAGTTTCATCACGATGTTTTCCTTCACCGACAGCTCCGGACTCAGCTGTTAGGATTCGAACCTGCGTCTTTCGACACTGTGACCGAATACACTATAAGCTGAACCATCACCGCTTCAGCCTCGATGAGCAATTTTATTTATGGTAGGGGAAAAACTTATGGGTTCGTGTCATCAATGACCCCGACATGATCATGACGCATTGTGCTTCATTCAAACTATAACTAATTTAAGAATTGAGAAAAGAACACAAAAGTTATTCGATTGTTTTGAGTTTGCACTTCTGTCGGCAGTACTTATAACCGCCTAATTTTTTTTTAAATCACTTCTTACTCACTAAGGCATTATCACAGAAACTTAATTTATTATAAAACCTATAAATAAACTATAATTTTTAAAAACACTACATATTCCGCAATGTGTGTTTTCTTGCCGTGGAGAAATGGTGCAAGCCGTGTGGTATTTAACTGTACATAAAATGCAGACGAAGTCGTGAGTATCAGCTAGTTAAGCGTACTAAGAATATCTTTTATATCTCTCGATTTATGAAAACCGATATACATGCTATTAAAGGTTATGTCCGCTTCAAAGAGTTCATACAATATTTTAATTACAATTGGCTACATCGCCCGGGATGATAAGAGTCCAATCCTAGAAATGGGATTGGCTCTCAAGCGCAGCTGCCGGAAAACAAACATGGGTGTTCGGGCGACATTTTTAAAATTTTCAATGTCTGCCCCTTACTTGGCCCACCTGCGCCAGAAGGCCTATTGGTTTTTATAGAACTATTACAAACAACGATTAAAACGTCGAAATTTTGGTATTTCCCAGTGAAGTACAATTTACAGAACTTTATCCTAATTGTGAAGAAATTGTCTGTAGCGCGTGGTACGGGCGTGTCACGACATATACTACTACTGCTCGGACAATTATAACACTGTTAACGAGTGAGTGAGATAGAAATACTAAATATCCTCATAGTAACAGTACACTTTTACGTACAACAACAGTTCTTAAATTAATTATTTATTATTATATTAATTAATGTATCCGTCCCCTTTTAAATTCAAAACTTTTCTTGTTACATAACTTTCATTCCTTCTCATAATATACCCGTACAATGCTAACTTCTCTGTTACTGGTACTATTTTCTAACATTAACTACACTACATAAACTATTTTCAAATAATGAAATTGTCAACGTGCGTACGACACTTTAAATATATCTAAACAAGCTCATAGACGCTTTCAAAGTTAAGTGTGCAGATCAGAAATTGAGACCAGCGCTTCCGGAACGACTCGTGGTTGTTAGAAATTGCTTTTGTTTCTCACATACCAAATTAAGTTCCTGTTGTAATAGCCGCTTTCGCTCTATACCGCTTAACGAAAGCGCAATCTAATGTAGGTGATCAAGTATCGACTCCTTTATTTTTAATTGCGTTATATAATGGGGATTAAACTCGGTTGAAACTTGTAGGAATGTACAGTTGGAGGTGCACACCACGTAAAGTTGGTACGTTGTATAAGAGTTCTATAAACATATCATATGTTTTGAGTTATACGAGTCAAACATTGCAAACAGTCAGATAGACAAACAAAATTTGAATGACATATTCGTGATCAGTGATCTCCATCATGAATTTCGAAAAAAAAAAGTGAATTCCTATAGAACTATAACTAATAGGCTAGAAAAAAAATTAACTACTAATCGAATTGTTTGCCAAAAGGGCTTCAGCAGTACCTGATACTGTTGCTCACAATAGAGCCACACGGCTAAAGTTCGCTATAAAACTTCCCTCTCTGATTTACTTCGACTATATTCTTTCAATACAGGGCTGTATATTTTCATTTTGATCGCACTTCTTATCATAGACTAGTAAGTGATCATGACTTCGCCTTTATTTATATCCTTATAAATTATGACACCATATATCGTATAACGGTTTACGCAGCGCACACCGACATAGCTCTCATGCAGGATTTTATACAGCAGACTTGATAGCTATCTTTATATTTTGGATAATTTAAATATTATTTTTATAAATGACTAGCTTTTGCTCATGGCTTCGCTCACACTAATGTAGATTAGATATTGCCCTCGGTCACAGTACATTTTTTCTGTATCCCTGACAATATATATGTAAAATTTCATACCAATCGGTTCAGTAGTTGAGGCGTGAAAGCGTAACAAACAAAAAACACACAGACAAACACACTTTTGCATTTATATTACTGTAAAGTTTCATCAAAATCCATTCATTAGTTTTCGCGTGAATGAGTATCAAATATAATAACCCCATAAGATTTATCATAGAGTAGAAAAAAACTAGTTTTTTTTTATAGATAACATCGTATCATATAGTAGAAACTCGTTGCGATTGTGAGAATTACGAAACCTCACACCTGAATCGATCGCCAATGTAGAGTAAGCAATATCTCCGGACGTCGATAAACCGTGGTTCAGAGCATATTGTGACTTGAATGATGTCTACTGCCTGCATCATAGAGTAAAGAACTTCTTAGTTCTCTTTTTACTTTTCCTGTAGATATCAATAGTTTTTATGATACATTTTTGTACACAGCTAATAAATACAAACAAAAAGTGAGAATCCTCGCCATACTTCTAACCGCTCTGATTATAATAGCACAGAACACAGGTTTAGGTATAAATATGTATGACATTACATGTATAACATCGAGACAAATGAAGGAGAAATAAATGCTTAATTTAAATTACTATAATAATATTTTAACTTATTTTGTTCTAAGCTCTTGACTATTCCGCGCAAGCTCGAACTTAATACTATATACTCAGAGCGATCAAAATGATTGGCAAGTACCATATATTTTAAGTTCATTATTACATATCTAGTTATGTAGCCGACAACAGGTCGAACAAACATCGAGTTCACATGACAATTTTTCTTATCGCACTGTTGCCAAAAAAAAATGTCTCGTCGAGCCCTGAATTTGGAACGGAATCCCAGTGAAATGACAATAAATAAAAATAAAAATACCTCATAAAGAGTTTAGATAAATATTATATATTTAGATAGATTTAAAATAATCATGAACATCGTCAGCCTATGGCTCCAGTTAGAATGTCACAATGTGTTCTTTTTTAGACCGAATATGTGAAAAATGTTACGCCATCGACATTTAATTAGAATATGAAAAAAAAATATATTTAAATTTATACAAATTTTATACAATAACCTAGAACAATTTTGCATAATATTCGACGATATTTTTTTCTGAGTTATTTAAATCAAACGTATCTGAATGTTTGATTTTAAATATTTGCTTGTCTCTTAGAAACGAATACAGATTTATAATTTTCAAAAAAGAGAAAGTTACTGTTAAAGAGTTAAAGAGAAGATTACTTGTAAAAAAGATTGTTTATTCTCTATTAAATTCACATTCATTTATTATCTATCCAAATACATAGATATGCCTCGAAGCTTCCTGGCTCAATGGAAGCATATTCCGACACAGCGTTGATCCACGCAGGTTGAAATCATGCAAATATCGTGTAAAAAAGCCATCGCGATAAAACTATAGTGTGGTGGTAAGTTATTTTAATGGCCTATCACTTTACAACCCTACAGTTAAAAACCTATTACCAAGCACCTATAGATAACTGTTCCAGCAACTGCACTTAAGACCCAGTCCCTCTCCCGATTTATCTAGTCACCATCTTAGACCACATCATCCAATTAGATTGTGATGAAATGCTATATGTAATGAAATAAAAATCCAGCATCCCGTTTTAACTATACATCGTTCATTGTAAAGAAACGACGACTATCTCCGCCCTCCTACTCTAAGAAAATATGATGAGCCATATTATGTTGACATAAGAGATTTAGTAACTTATTCCCGAGTAGCAGCAAAAACATTTGAATAAGTAAAAGTAAAGTTTTTTGTATTGGTTGTAGGTGATCTAAATACCTTTTAAGTCCAAAAAGTATGAAGTAAAAGATAACCTTCACTGAATGTCTTCATGAAGTAGACCTAAATAAGATAGATTTAAACATTGTATAACCTATAAATAAGTTTTTAATATCCAAAAATTAAAACATCATGTAAGTAAATTAATTCAGTGATAAGTATTTGTCAAATTCAATCATACTTATCAAATCAATTAGGGAGAAAGAATTTTTTTTTATCTTTGTCGCATCTGCTTCTAACTTATTCTTTGACGCAACTTCACTGGAGTATTCGTAGGTATTCTTTGTGAATTATAGCGGGCTCTGCAATGTGGGGCTGGACGCACCCGCGTCAATACCCTAATGGTAAGCCATGTTTCCACACAGAAACTGTAAAAAAGTAAAAAATAGTGACGTCTCGTTTGAAGTAATTGCCTAGTTTTAGATTTGAAACATTCATCTTCTTTAAATATATAAACAAATGTGGATTTATGTTCTATATGTTCATCCGATTGAAATTGAAATTTTGTATGAGATTTACGTGAATGTTTTTATTTATATCAACGGATAATAGGCGGCGCGCGAATCGCTTCAACAACTGAATGTATCCCATTTAGATCAACGATAATTCGCTTGATTTAAGAGTAATATAACACTAAACAGTCCAGAAAGATCTGGGCTAAATATCCTAAAAACATGGCCCTTTTACATACGGCTGAAGAGAACAAAAATGTAATAATTACACAAAGTACAGGAGACCATACATTTTCACGTGAACCAAATCGCGAGCATCAGATATTTGAAACTGAGATAACTAGCAATACAAAAACTAGCTTGTATAAGGTTCGTGTCATGATTATAAATGCTATCCTTTGCTTGCAGATTTTTATTTAGATATCTTCTGAAATGGTGTAGTTCTTTAAATGGTTCCATTTTGGATGGAGGTAATAATATTTGTATTTTTTTATTGTATAATGTGTACCAATACAACGTACTTTTACACGATAAAAAAAGGTTTAAGCATCGATTACTAAAAATGACACACATAACACACTCTTGTTGTGTTACGATAGCAATTGATTTGAACCGTACAATAGATCAGATATTTCTCCTATCATAACACCTATAACATATTACTGATGCATTTTGCTCCATGCTCCTAGGTAGCCTATTAAGTTTTAGGTTGAAAATCAGTTTTAGCAGTAGTAAAAAGTACCTTCGCTTCAAAGATTATTTTACACATATTGAATAGTTTCACTTGAAACCGATCTATAGTTGTTAAGTCCTTCAGCATCCTTAGACTACTAAACAAAGTGTCAATTGAACTTGAAAATTAATGAAACTTTTTACTTTTCCATCAGCTTTAGTTTGGAAAGAATTTCAAATAATTTCCAGACAAAAGTAGATTAAAAGTATTTACAATAAATTCTTGGAAAATGAAGCGCATTCATCAATTAAGCATCTGAAAGCATAAAGTATATAAGAGAAATGATAAGTAAAATAAGAATTGTTATTAAATTGTATGCACATCATTTTTAATATCCCGAAATAGTGAACATAGTTAATGTAACTAGAGCGCCCCAAAAAGTCTGTTTATTTTCGTCCGCCATTTATAAAAGAAAGAAACGCGATCTTTTCTGCATGCGAGGGTTAAACATCGGACGCCACATAAATCTGCTGAAAAAGGGTTGTAAATCGCGCACCCCAACCAAAGATAGTGATGTACGGTTACCATTAAACTACAAACCCTCCACCGCCCTCGGGCTTACTTAAAACATTACAAAAGGGGGTAGGGTAATACATTACGAGGGGTCAAAGTGAACTGGACAATGTTTAAATACGAATGAAATTTTCAAGAAGCTCTTAAGATATGTTTCGTTTCACCCTTTCTAGTCTATTTTCTGAATTGATATTCGTTTTCTATACATAAGTCTTGGGATGTTGTAAAAAATTAATTTGTTTCTTTTTCGGTATAAATAATTTACCTTTTCGGTTTAGAATTTTAATGTTACACTGGGGAACCCATATGTTACTGATAAGTAAATCCCTAATCAGATGGATATCTTACCAACTGCATATTAAAAATCATTACATTAGAAGCGTTTAAAACCCCGAAATGTTCTATGTTCTACTTTTAGCATTTGGTTTAAAAACACTCGTGTGTTTCGACTCCTCACCCAAAGGCTTCGGTACCTTAACCTCAAAAATGTTATTTAATACCTAATATTTCATCTGTTGCTCTCCCATTTGTATATAGATATTTTTTCGGTTAACATATAATTTATTCCTCTATATGTGTAAACGTCATATCAACACTCCATCGTTCGGTAATCAACGCATTGTTATAGTCTTAGTAGGTTTTTTTTTTGTTTTATTATTTTTTCCCAAACTATAATCTGAATTAAAAAGATATTAGAAGAAAGAGCTGTCCGCTATTTGATATTAGGTACTTCCTTTCGCATTATCGCATTGCATGAGAATATCATGATAGGAAGGTTAGAGGTTAGTTGTTGCTAGATTGGTACCTTAGGAACTATCTAGAACGGCTTGGATGCTACTGTTACCAATAATTTTCTTAAGATAGAAACAAACCTATGAGGCTTAACGAGGGTATCCTTATCCTATCCTATCCATATCTTATAATGAGCCGAAGCTTTAAAGGATCATTTTTATACGATATGTTTATTGACGTTTGACTACAATCTCATCTGATCTTAAATGACGATGCAGTCCTAAGATGGTAAAACAGTGTAAACTAAACTAAGGGGACAGGCTCTCAAGTGTAGATGCCAAAATACAAAAACAATTGCTTGGTGACAGATTGTCAACTTTAGGGTGGTAGCTAACCAGATGAACTTAGCAAAGCCGATATTACTATGCTATGGTCTCATTAAAATGCATTCCTTCAGCAAAAGCTCCGACTTAGTAGCAAAAATCCGAATTTACGTTGATCGTCCCGGTATCCGAACATGCTATTGATTGAGTCATTATCGCTTAGCTAATTTTAAGGTATAAAATCGAAAACCAAAATCAAAAATACTTAATTAAGTTTAAGCCCTGTGAAGACGCTTATGAACGTCGAAGTTAACACTGGTTCGGAAAAATCCAAGTCATCGAGAAAAACTGGCAAGAAACTCGATCTGGTTTATCTTCTCATCATACATAATATAACACATATTTTTAAGAACTTTTTTATATTTATAGACAGAGATAAATACATTCGTTATTGGTGGATGCACACAGAGGGGCGTCATTTCCAGATGTCACCATCGTTCACATATAGATCTATCCTATCATAGCCTTTAGATATTAAAACCGGCTTGACATGGTGCTTGAACTTTGTATCCGGAAAATCGGTAATCTGCTTTGGATTTTTTTTTTTTATATTATAGGGGGCAAACGAACAGGTGGGTCACCTGATGGTAAGTGATCACTGCCGTCCATAGACACTAGCAACACCAGGGGACTCGCAAGTGCGTTGCCGGCCTTTTAAATATGTGGGCCTCCGGCGCTCTCACTGACCGAACGAAACGCAACAGTGCAAGCACTGTTACTTCACGTCGGTTTTCTGTGAGAGGGTACTACCCCGAGCGAGCCAACCCATTCATGCTGAAATCAGTAATAGCTTCAGCGTAGCTCTACCACGTTCCACCTTAATTTTACCATAAAACCTAATACTATTATGTAAAAACTATTACCGATCCTAGTTAGCCTAAAACATGGATTGGTATATAGCCACCCATAGCTTGATAACGATGTATTGTCTAAAGCTCGCTTAGTTGCTTACAATTCTGAATTTGACTACAATACTAATGCATGCAGGCATGTCCTCCTTGAGAGCTAATAACTATATCAATCTTCACAACTACCGCCACACATCTCTTTCTATTATATAAAATTATGGTGAAACATTTGCATACGGTACGGTAAGCATATTGTCCATTGATAGATTGTTGTTAATTCAATTGTACAGAGTAGACACGTACGATGGAATGGTAATTAAAATAGTTGAATATTCGTCGTGTCTCTTCACCCAGGCTACAGTGGCGTGCACCAATACTTGGGATATCTCGTCTCATTATGTCCGTCCGTGCATCTGCATCGCTCGGCGTGTTCTCCGTATCGATGTTAGTTAATTTTCCAGCCAAGTGTAATTACCATGCATCGCTTTATTTTTTGCTACCAACTTTATTTGCATAGCGGAGCAGAGAGATTGTTATGTGAGCGCACTAAAATTTCTGTGGAGTCGAAACGTTAATATATATTTTTAAATATATTACATATTCTTGTGATCAATAAGTTAAATTTCATCCACGATAACTAAATTTAGGTTTTTAGTGCGCACAATACTTTTATTACAACTACGAAACATAGTTTTCTGAATAACCATTGCAATCCTTACCAATAATATGAATGCGAATATGAGTTTGTTTGTTTGTAACTCTTTCACTCGTTAACTATGTGACTGACCACCATGAAATACACGTTTAGCATACACGTACAGAAAAGGACATAGGACCTTTTTTTCATAGAAAAAAGTTCATTTTCCGAGCGATATGCTAAATTTACATTAGCATAAGTGAAGTCACAAGTAAAAGCTAGAGTTTTGTAATAGTGACTTTGCTTAATCCACTATACACTGGCCAGTACCGAAATGTGACAAACTGAAAAATAGACACCATGACTTATTTATTGTCATCTGCACGGTGATCGCAACCCAGGTGATTACAAGACCTTACAAATATGTGTTACTACACTTTTATTCACTTATGTGTAATAGTTTGAAGTATAAAATATGACTTCTACAAATCGAATTACACTTCATATACGTTAACTCCAATATAGAATATAATAATCACAAGTTATGTTACAAGATATAATATCCGACAAAATATGATACAGAAGAAAAAGCATAATGTATAATTTTAAATTGATATTAAAGTCTACTGCACGGTCGGCTACATCTAGTATCTAGATACAGCCCCAGAACAAGCTAATAGAGACATTGTGGTGCGCTCGTTAGCTGGAGCGAGAAGCGCGCGCTGCGGGGGTTCGCAAAGCTTCGCGTTCGCATAAGGCGTCGGTTAAACTTACTCGGTGCGTTTAAGACGCTCCTGTTGTTAGTTTTATAAATATTTTTACAGTAATTTAATTTACTGTACATTACCATATTTTACTACGTCTATGCTGCTTATTATCTTATCAATATATCGTATGTACAGAAGAAAAACTATAAGACAAATTTTAACTAAAGTATATTTTGGTTATAGAAAAGTAAATACATGTGTATTCTTACTAATATAGACAATATTATCATCTATCTAAAGTAAATGAGAAAGAAATACTGAATAGGTTGCCTATGTTTATTAAAGCAAAATAACTGGGTTTATTAAAAAATATATTGTACAGATGTGGAACAAGCCCTACAGTTAATTGAGTATTCTTTTATAATTTTAAATAAGTTGTTTATTTTTTATTCTCCGGCTTTGGCCTTCGTAATTACCTTAATATCGATGTGAATATTTAGTTATCAACATTTATGATTAAGACGTTGTTTTCCACTTATTTATTATTAATATTTGTAATAACCTAACCATCGAGTCCAACACTTACATACTCAATAATTATAAATATCTATAGAACATAGGCATAATTCACAAAAGCAATAAACATTCCGGGAAATAATTGTTGCGTGCAATTATGGGCGTAATAAGTAATATAATCCTAGATAAGGAACTAATTCAACAATACATTGCTCCTCCGTTTTTATCAATATAAAAACTCTGATCACATGTCAGTAAACTGTTTTGTAAAAAAAAAACACAAGCGCCAGGTACCTAGTACTAAAGTCAAAATCAAAAATACTTTATTCAATTTAGGCCCTAAGAAGGCGCTTATGAACGTCAAAACTATAAAGTTGTGATTATTATTAAGATTCATAGTTAATTCAAATATTTTAAATGTCAAAATATTCGTCCTAACTCGATTCAGGTCTGGGTTGTAAAATATTAGATGGCGGTATAAAAAGATTCAGCGTCTGACCATCGACCGCGGCGTTTATGTCAGCATTGTGACAAACGCTTTACGGTCGCGATCAATGCCAGATAGTATTTACATGCATGAATATAAGGCTTAATTCTAGACTTATCACGCATTGCACACGTGCATCTACTTAACACATTAATTATATTTAATTTTACATAATTTCAAAAAAATCATACATTCCACACAAAATTATATTTTGGTAACCCATATCTTCTAAATAATAAAAATAAACAATTAATATATATTGTATGTTTTAGTTTATTACTATCGCACTCTGCGTGAATTATCAAACAGAGTTTAAGAGAAAAAATTGCAATCCGGGCTGATATTTTTTTAACCCAATGTAAAAAAGACGAAATCTTGGTTTTGTATTTCCCTACTTCGTTTATATAAATTCAACAGAATTTAATTCTTTTCCCAGAATTAATTTTAAGAAGAACTTTGTTGTATGATTCTCTTTTAGTTTCTTATATTCGTGAAATTTGTTTGTCAGATGTGTGAAAACGACAATATAATTAGATAATTGTAGCACTTTTAAAAGACCGCTAGGTTTTATAACATTTAATATGTGGAAAAATAAAAGCATGCGAATTTGACAGCGATAAATATAGTTTGTATGGTTTAAAAATATTTGATCTAGTTCCATTATCCAGGTATAAAACAGAGTTAAAACGTTTATATAGACTGAACGCTGCCAGCGATTTCTTAGGTGTTTGCTTTTTTATAGTATCATGGGCCAATTATGACACTATTCGATGATACATGATAATGGTGATCACCGAAACCCCAAAAACAATGATAATCACCAAGATATTGGCGATCTATTGCCGATCGATGTTGTTATGCCCCCTTCAAGCTGGCCGTTTACTGTATACTCTTTGGCAGATCTCAGTACATGACATATTTAGAATTAACCTGATGCATTTATTACCTTATACATGGTTGTCTCAACCCAATCGGCTACAAAGCTCTACCTAGATCTCTGCTTGATTATTTAATGTCCATACGAGAACGCAACACGCATAAGTGTGCCAAAATCGCACGTGTTAAAACTAATTCAATGAGTTATAGTCTAACAATAGTATATAAACATAAAAAATCGCCTGAAAGAAGACAATTTTGGGTGGTTTAGATTGCATATATCTACTAATTTTTATAGTACTAGTGGTCGAAAATCATAATAAGGGGTAAAAGTTTTTTCACGTGTTAATAAGTAGCATTTTTATCTATCGTTTTTTTTTCTGAATGATAAAAATTGTGTCGTATAAATATTATACATTATAGACGTAAGGAGCGTTAAGTATGACGAATAAACACTTATAAATAAAGGCTTCGACTTGTCGATGGTATGGAAAAAAATACTGTTACCAAAATTTTGTTCAATAACAATGTCAAGGCTCGTCGATAGCTACAAAGAGAAAAAAGAAATCGCTTAAGAAACAAAGGAGCAAAAATTACTGAAGTGATTTTTTTTTTTCGAATTGACTATACGCTATTGACCCGATGTGTCTTCACAGATTATTATATATTATACCCTTCTTTACATATACTGAAATTCTATATTTACAGGTTATTGTTCTCTTTTGCCATAATATGAATCACGCATTTGATTTCTCCACTTAAGTCTTAAACCGCTGAAGGATGATTCGCGAAAGTGGCTCCATACATCATCCGACCCAACCCCTTCAGAGTTCTATTTCAGTGTTATATAAACTCGTCGTCTGTCACAAAACATAATATGACAATAACCATATTTCGCTCCTTAATGTCACTGTTTCTTTTTTGACACTTGAATGGCGTTAGTTATTTTATTTCGTATCGCCTCCTCTATTTCTGGACGACACGACGCACTGAACGTTCGGAGAGCCGTTCGTGTTTTTTAGACGTCTGAAGAATTATTTATCGCCTAGTAAGATTGACAGAATAGATGTTAGTTCATTTTTATTTCAACTGATGGCGCTATTTTCAAATACTTATATAAATTATCTAAGAATACCAAATCTGTATATGTATGTAAGTCCATCACTTCAGAAAGGCAGCACTTATTTGGCCAAATTTTTTTCGTTGTTTGTTATTGTCAGAACAAGATTTGTATGAATGTGAACGTTTGAAAAAACGTACGGAAAGGTATATAGAAAGCAACAGTCCAAGCAGAGGGTGGCTATAGGACGTTGTGCTAGTTGCTCATCGGCGGAATGCCTTAAGCACTAGTTTTGGTAGTTCGATGAAGCTGTAGAGACCCTGTCGCACCAACAGCATATGTCAGTTAAACAAAAAGAAAAAGTTTGCGCGTGCTATTAAAAAAAGTGGGTGAGTGAAGGAGACAGTGGACATTAGGGAAATCTTTAAAAATATTGACATATTAATGTTCAGTTGTTCAGCTGCCATTTTATTTCATTACTTCTATGGTGGTAGGGCTTTTTCTATGTCTGCCTGGCTAGCTACCACCCTCAAGTTGAAAATCAGTCGCCAAGCACCTGTTGGTGTGTTCCAGCAGCTACACTTGAGAACCAGTCTCGCTTTAGGTTTAGCGTGACTACCATCTTAGACCACATCATCATTTAACATCAGATGAGATTATGGTCATACGCTAACCTATGAAATAAAAAAAACTGTAAAGGAAATATTTAGTTTCGTTTTCTTCTTCTTTAGTACACCCGTACGTCGTTCTTTTCTTTCAATTTTCTATTAACTTAAAAGTAATCTTACAATATTTTATATAAAGAATAAGTACATATCACTAAAGAAGCTTATCGACAATACATACTTTATTTCACCATACGCATTATTATTTGGGCCTTTTTTAAAGGTTTTGGATATCCTTGATTATTTTAAGTTATTAGTTATTAACAAGACTTTTTTATAAAGTCAATTTTTAAAGAGTTAAAAAAAAAAAGAAAACAATTTTAGTTCAAACAAAATATTCATCTAGCATTATGCATTTCTCGGCGTAATAGTTCGCTATATAAAGTTATGTATCGAATAGCGGAGAAACTAAATCCTCCTCAGACTTCGTCGTATGTTTAAACTTCCTTAAGAAGTGGGTCGAATAGCAAATACGGAGTTATTGGAAAATCTTACTTTATTGCAAACTTTAAAGTTGCATTTCTTGTCCTAAAGATATGGATTTTGGATTCTACATACTGGCAATAATTTGCTTTTACTCTAACGTATGACCACAATGCCACCTGATATTACGACGACGTGGTTGATGTGGTCTATGATAGTAAACACTCTAAGCATAGAGGGGACAGGCACTCAAGTGCACTGATGAGTCATGTGAGGATGAGTGCAAGTGCAAAAATGCAAGGATGCAAGCTAGTTAACCTACAATTCGTTTTTTTTTTATAAAATTTAGGTTATTAACAGTGATGGTTAAGTTTAAGTGGTTGTTACACCGTCTTAACTATGGCCGACCTTAAACTGAATTATAGATTTTTTTTTTATTATGTAAGTTCGGCAAAATGACTGTACAATACCTGATGGTAAGTACGGTACAGTCCAAAAACAACGACGATTGTCGGTATTCAATACCAACGGCAGTCGTCGTCATCATGTCGACTTGCAAAAGTGCCTCTTCACGCCTCATTTGAAGGACCCCATATCATAAAAGGGAGGGAACACACTAGTCGGAAGGTGATTCCACATCTTCACAGTACGACAAAGATAAGAATTTTCGAACTGCTTCGTTCTTGCCGAGAAGGTTGCTACGAAGATAAGATTTACAAGAACTGTCTTCTGTGCTTTGCAATTACGTTCAGTTTTATAGAATTAAATGTGAGATATAATAAGTGGCTGGCCTACGCGAAATCGGTGCAATCTATTAACAATAAGTGAGACGAGAATTGCTAATGTGTCCAGTTAGAGTAAAAAACATAGAAATGTCTCGTCAAGGCATTAGATCCGCTTTCCTATATAGCTTACAAGGTGATGCGACTTAAAGACCTTAATGCTCATAAATTCTGGCTTAATCAGTGATGAATTTGGAAGTGCCAGAATAGCTAAATATATCCGCCGCAATGTAAACTAAAATCCGCAATATTCTCGATAGACTTATACGTGCGAAGGTGTTTGTATTACGTATAACGAGGTAGTTCTATCATTGTTTTACTAAGGCTTAGTTATTATTGATACATCATTTAGTCACAATCATAGTCATAGCAAAATACACAATTAAAGATCTGCTATAGTAATGTACCAAGACTTTCAACGAGAATATTTGTTTTGTTTACATTATGGAATAGCAGTCTACCAGGCTGAAGCACATAGAGTTAAGGCAGTGCAAAATAAATGCATATTTTTAGCCAATCGTCAACATAATTACTAAAGCAGCATGCGATTGAAATACTTTACCCATAAAAGGGTGTATAAACGCAGTCGCACTCCAATAAATTACTCAATTAAAGGGGTAATTTTAACAAAAACAGTGCATAAAACATTCTCAGCGGTGAGATTGGAAATAAGTTCGGCTGTTAAAACGAAACGCTGCCGGTTAATTGAGCCACAATGACATAAGAGGGACGTGTTCGAGATGAACATAAATAGATACAATAACAAACAGATGGTTTCGTTTTAAAAAAAGTTTCCGCTAAAGGAGTATGAAGTATTTTGGAGTTTGTTTGTTGATTGGTGTTCAGGTTTCTGTGTTCGTAATTAAAACCGGAATATTCTTACCAATATTATAAATGCATATGTGAGTGTATTCAATACATTTCCTATATCTCAATTACTCAATCGATCATCATGAAATTTTGTATAAAGGTCGTCAGAGATACGGAAAAGACATATAATCCAAAAAAAAGGACTATTCCCAAAGGGTATGCTAAATCTACGTTAGGACGAGCTAAACCGTGGTCCACAGCTAGTGTGTATATAATTTAGTTCATGAAAAATACTTAAGTAATGACAAAATTTTTTTTGGAAACTAATATAATCTTTGAATAAAGCGAGTGAGAAACGCTAGCAGATGCATATTATTTTTTTAAATAAAGTGTTCAAAGTTATGTAATTTCAAACATAATAATTGTAATAGACAGAAGAGAAATACGTGAATGAGACGGTCCATAAACAGTTTCTACGAAAACATCTGTAATGTACCTAAATATTTTTTTGTTATTTTTTACAGGTTATAACGTTCGACCATATTTTTACCAGATATTAAATAACAATGTGGCCTAAGACTCGCTAAACTTAGACGAGAATCGGCTCTAACTAGACTAGGAGTGTAGCTATAGGAACGTTATAAAGACCTAGGAACAGATTGTCAACTTAATCAAATCGGGTGAGTGCCCTAAGCGCTCCCCTTACTAGTCCGGTGAAACAGTGAAGGCCTTATTGGCTGGCAGTGTAGGTCAGTACGAAAAAAAATTGTCTACTTAAGGATAGCAGCTAGCTAGACGGGCATTATGAAAGTATACCAACATACGAGCGTATCTGTCTCTATTCTCCTAAAGCACGAAAAAGTACCTCTGTTAATTGACGTGGTATGTAATTACGCTACCAGTGAACCATCACAGCTTCAACCTAAGTCTAACCGTACTGTATGTTTACAAATTTAAAATTTGGTAATCGTAGCAAACAACTTGCGCAATAATTATCTATCTAAAAACGTTAATAACGAGAATGTCGACCAGAAAAAGCAAATTGTGAATTTCTAATGAATATCGAGTTCATTGAACTAATAAACAATATAAACGTAACAGAATGCAGTCACATTAAAAAGTATGTCTCTCAGTTTGTTGGGATTACGAAAACATTTATATATGACAGACTCTTTCATTGTGTATTTTTTAGAAGACTAAGGTCAACAACAATTTCGTTTGATAGCCAAATTTTTTTATGTGCATTTTTTACATTTTAACACCACGACCTTACCTAATGTTAAATGATGCTGTAGTCCAAGATGTTAAACAAGATAAACTAGAGGAGAAATGATTCTCAAGTGTAGTTGCCGGAACATACATGTGCTTAGCGCCAGATTTTCAACTTGAGGGTGGAGCTTGAGCTACGAAGATGGGCTTAGAAAAAGCCTTACCATAATGTTATGCTTTCATTACGATGATTTCCTTCACCGTAAGGTCTAGTTCATTCGTAAGAATTTGATTCTACATCAATCGACACGCTAATAGATCTCGTTTGTGTCAGCGCTTTATTAATGATAATTATAATCAAATCAAAAATACTTTATTCAATTTAGGCACTAAGAAGGCAGTTTATGAACGTCAAAGCTATCACCGGTACAGAACTTTCAGAACAATAGCCCCCTTCAAGTGACATAAATTCACCGACAGCCAGCATTATCTGCTGGTTTTCAAACCTATCACACCTCAGGCCGCTAGCTAGATGATACATTAAAAGTATGCGCTTTAATTTAATTTATTGCGCGCGTAAATTTAACTTTTAGTCTATAGAGAAAGTAAAAAAATTAATAATGAAATTAGAAAGAAACTGTGCAAGAAGATAATTACATTATGAATTGAAATAAAAGATACCGTATAAAATTTTTGGATAGCGAATTTTGTGAGCGTGACCACGTTGAATTTACTTTGATACTAAAGAAGAAGCATCAGATTCGTTTAATTTACCGTATTATCACAAGTGTATTGTAGTCGGGACTCGACACAGAGTCGGAAAAAAATTCCATATTAATTTTAAAAAACATGTCGTCTGTTATCAGAATAGAAAGCAAATGCAATTTGTTTACCATTGAGAATAATCAATATATTTAGACTGTCACTTAAAATTTATTGTTTCAGGAGGTTATTCAAATTACAGTACTATTTGTAAATAAAACAAACTCAAATTTCAAAACGAGTAGGAAGGATTTATAATTAACCCCAAACCGCCACCGATTTGTTAATTGTTAGGGTTGAGTTTTTACTTGTTTAGTTTTTTGTACACGTAAGAATTTATTTATGATTTTAAATGGCCGCCTCGAGATGGAGGGTTGACGCTAATTTGAATTTTACGAACTTTATTTTTACAACTTCAAAGGGGGGACGAGAAGTCCCGCGGGAGGACAATAAGGAAGCGTTGATTTTTATTTATTTATAATTTAGTTTTATATCAACATAGATGCATAATTTAATAGTTTTTTAAAGTTGCTCAAACCAAAAACTGAAATAGATTTTATGGAAGCCTTTACTATACATCAATTTAAAGTCGTGACGATCTAGTGCTTTGGCTGGTAGAATATCAATCCGATGTTTGTAGGTTCGAACTCCGGCATGTACCAACGAATTTTTCGGAATTCACATACATTTACTAATTTAAATTGGTAACACTATCGACTGACGGTGAAGGAAAAATTGTGAAGAAACCGGAAACTGAGAAATGTTTTTGTAGTAGGTACCTCCCGTATGCGGAAAAATATAGAACTGTGGATTTCTCAGAGTTTGAAACCGCCAATACGTCGTGAGCTGGCGTGGTGATTATATCCATTACTTCCTTCGGGAAGAGCCTATGGCCCTGCAGCAGGTCGCTTACAAGCTAATGACGATGACGTTATCGTTTCTGATCAACCGTATCGCTTGAAGACCAATGACGTCGCTATGACGTGAAACACTAGCTTGTAGGGACTTAGTTCTTCTGACAAAGATTTTGTAATTTCATGTTAATAACGTATTTTATTTCATTTAATTGTAAGCTCTCTTTCATTTTTTTTAATGTAACTTTCACGTGTTTTATAATAAGCAACAGTTCTTTAATGCTAACATTATTGCTTAGTCTCTATTTAGAAATGTATTGATTTATAATCTGAAAAATAATGTATAAAATTCTCTCATGATCAGTAAAAGTATTGTCTAAATCGGGTCGACTATTTTCGAATTTTTATTTATACATGTGTAAAGATTATTCTAGATTATATAATTCACTACGTGCAAAGATCATTCTCTCATACAAACTTTCCAAGTATAATCTTACAAAATAACAAAGTCGGTTAACCCCCATAACCCATGAACTTGTCGGACAACCGTACAACTTTGATTGGATAGCCAGCATAATCCGGAATAGATCGTACAATATGAACGAGAGATTATAATAATGTCAGACAAAACTTATTAACTTATAAGTTTTAGATCATTATTGTTGATTATCTCCTGTACACATTGTTAACTTGTGTTTTTCTAATACCTATACCAAAACAAACAACAGTGACCACCAACAAATGCATAACCCATTGACAGTAGTTGCTGTCAGCGGATTTACAAGCTTCTCAATAGTTGAATGTAAATTGGATGCTTATGAAATGCGATAATTAAAAAAAATATACTGTTTCTATCTTTCGAACTTTGTAATACCTACTTGATTTAGATATATCACGTCGGAGGAAAGAGTGAGATGTTCGGCTAGATCATCTTGCTTCGATTTTGTAAAGCGTAAATAGTTTTGTAGACTTCACTCTCACTCATTGATTTTTTGTATATGGAGATTCTTTAACCCAATTTTTTTACTTTTTCTACATTTTGTTTCATATAACTTTTGTCTTGCTAATTACAAAGAGAACCAAATAATATTTAGCCAAAGAAGTACAACGATTCTCAAGTGATGTGCTTACATACATTTTGCAATAGATTTTTGACGTAATAACGTCTTATAAATAGATTGACGCCGGCTGCACGCACGAAAAAGCATGACTCATTGTCATTGTGGTTTCCATCGTTTATGACAAAAACAATTGCTGCAAAAAATATGCAATTTTTCATCGATGTTTTCTTATGACGTTATCACGTAAAATTGTTGTCCGTAAACCGACTTTACAGATAACCAATTTTTATATATACAGATAACATAGAATATATGACAAAACAGGATTTCTTAATTATAATAAAGTGGTAAATAACAGTATTTTTGCAGACAAATATAAAGGAAATAGAGTAATAAGTATGTTTGTATATCATATTTACACATTGTCGCGACGTAATGTAATAATTTTGAAATTTTGTTAGATATTTTTATATTTATTATAATCTAATGATCAACCACGATTTCGTCTGCTTTTGTATCTCTTTAAAATATAGCATCATATGTTCTTCGTGTTCATCGTTCTATATCTAAGTTAGCTCTTAATTGACAGGATTTTTTTTACAATTAACTTGATGCTTATCGCTTTATATTTTGTTAAGCTTAAGAAAAACCTTTCTGCTTATCAGTTATTTTGATGTATGAGATATATATTATTAAGAATTTTCATCAAAATCAGTTCGGTAGTTTTTACTGAAAAGTGAGTAGCCATTTATACCCAGAAACTTTCTCATTTAGAATAACTAGTTTTTCGCCACGGCTTTACTCGGATTCATGTAACTATCATCTATACCTCGGGACAATAGATTTCTTCTTCATAATAACGGGTCCTTATATGTCCTTTTTTTGTGAAGATCTGTTTAGCAGTTTTAGCGTAAAACTGTAACAAACACTCACCGTCACAAATTTTCCAGTCTATGATTTTAATAGGATTTTTATGAAACCCGATAAAAACCGCGAAAAGAGACGCTGTTAATGGTAGAGAGAGAATGGTCATCAGAGAATATAATATGCTTGTTATATCATACACCACTAATTAATGCCCATGTTGACACACTGAAAGACATTTCAGACAGAAAAAAAAGCATTCAGCGTCAATTAACCTCACCACGGTTACAGCCATTTCCTGTCCTATAGACAGATGTCGCCATTGGACAACTCTATGGGCCCCGCAGCTGCTTAGTAAAGACACTAATCGCTTATTATTCAATGTAATATGTGTACGTCGAAATAAAATCACAAAATTAATTCTCTAATTCGAAAAACGTTTTAAAATAACATCAAAGGAATTCCAGAGAATTCGCTTTTAATGATAAAACTTAGCTAAGGAGTTATAATGTGGGAAAAATGTATACGGTTCCGTATAGAAATATAATTTTGTGTTACTTATTTTAAGAAAGCCGTAGATATTGTATATACTTCTCCTTCTTTCATTAAACATATTGCTTTATGCATGTTTCTCTTATGAGATGTGATATCGCGGGCTCAAATTAGCACATACATGTTGTATGATTAGCTTAATTGTCGTTTGTGCCTAGATATTAATCTATACATGTATGGTATATCAACTGTCTACGCTACGCTTAGGTTTGAATTGAACGGATGTGTGTGAAATTAACTCTATATATATATAAATGAAAACACATACGTGTAATTATATGAAACCACGATGCAAGTGAAACTTTTTTTCGATTATGACACCATATTTATCTTGTCTGCTCTACCAAGCGTCTTTCACTTTGTCCCTACTTCGTGGCCGGCTGTAATGTGACATGCGGTAGATGGACGAAAAAGTTTGAGGCGATGTAAAAAAGTTTCAGTTTAATTACTAACTCACTGACAGACATACCAACGCACATCCCAAACTGCTAAGGCTAGGGCTATGAAATTTGCATGCCGGTCCTTTTTACACTGGAAACGATGGTCAAAAAAGAGTTTTTGGTAATTCAACCCCAAAGATGGTGAAATAGAGATGAAAGTTTGTCGGAAAATCCATCACATATTCCGTCGGTCAATTAATAAGTTATATTTATATATGTAATAAATAGTTGAAAAAAATTACTTCAAATATATAACACAATGTATAGAAAATGGATACATAGCAATAGCGCAGCAAATAAATATGAAAATACATAAATAAGACACGATAGTGTTCAATTAGCCAATGATCACCATACAGCAAGTATAACACTAACCATAATGATGCGTGAATGATTAGACATGTCGCGTTTGGGAAATTAGAGAGTGTAATGTAACTATCAAAAGCCATGCAAAACAACATCATCGTGGTGACCAACGATGGAGCGTAGGTCTCTTAAAACCATCAGTTTAACATTAAACAGTATACAAGCTACGATTTTGGCTTGGTGGTTAACGTGTTCGGACACCGTATCGATCGACGTAGGCCAGAGCTTTCGGTGAAGGAATACATTGTCATGAAACCATACTGTGGTGGTAGAGATTTTTCTAAGCTTGTCGGGTTAAATTACCACATTCAAGTCGAAAATCTCTTGCCCAGCAACTGTGTGTGCTACGGTAGCTGCACTTGAAGGTCAGTTCCTCTAGGTTTAGCGTGCCTACCATTTTTGATCACATCGTCATTTACCATCAAGTGAGGTTAAACGCTAAAACTTGCAAAGCATAAAAATCACTATGTTCAGCTTAATTAAAAAACACCTGTGTCGATGGGGAATCGATTTATTTAGTTTTTGCTGAGGAACTCTAAAATATTTTATTTATAGGTAACGGAAACATAATGTAAAATGGACAATAAATCGCGGTGGGAACCCGCCTTTTCTTAATAATATGTCCTCAGAGAAAAAATCTAATAAAACTATCAAATTATTGCAAGTTGTGTCTCGGAGATTGTGGCATAAACAAGAGATTTTTATTTTATATGAATTATTTTGCTGTCGACTACAATAAAATCTTTGTGCATTTATACTTGGATTAAGTAACTTTAATAATTGTTTTTTATTTTTATTTTAAATACATTCCTATTCAAATTGCAGCAAATATAACTTTAGTTGCTACATGTTACTAGTTCCTAGATATGTCCAGAACCTACAAAAAAATTTAAACTGTGAATAAATGATTTCCCCGAAACCCACATAACTAATTACAAATAGTCCTTACGATGTATTTACATGAAAAAGTGTTCAAGTAAAGACGAGGATTATAAATTAATTTGAGCATGTTACACAGCCCATATTCATCTAATTTCTACATTTATATTTCACTTTTCAGTTTATTATACAACAACACACATGAAATACAGTTTTCAGTGTTAAACTTTAATTTTCATACGTCAAGTGATATATATCGAGGCAACGTAAACGAGATAAAATTAGAACTACAATGTCGTCTCTCTCATTAATTGTTATGTCGACAAAGATAATTGAGTATATATAATAAGAATAAATATCTAACACTGTATAGCAACTGTGGATAAGCCTACTGAGTATTTGTAGGTAAGTGAACTTTCTGACTGTCTAAATAATACTAGTTATCTAACTTCTTTTAAGAACGTCTAGTGTGATTACTACGAACGTTCGGTCAATACTTTGATCATCTGGTCAATAGTACGTGTTCAAAAATCACACGGCATATAAAATTAACTTGTAACATTGGTCACTTTTTCTTTTAAAAGCATTACTTTAATGCAATATGAGCACTCGAAGAATCGAGAAATTTTTATACGGTACACAGAAAATATAAATCAAGTATCAAATAGCTTCGGTTCTCGTATACATAATTATGAGTTACGGCGGCTGCGTGTGCGCACACGACACGAAATAAAATTATATACAGTCACTAAACTATTTATAATATTATAATAATTTTCCGGCCCAATTATTGCGTCGCCGACACGTTTTATTAGTATATATACGATTGTTATGCTTAACCCGGTAATAAATTATAATTTTATAAATCTCGCTTTTTGACATAGTATTATAAATATTATTTGTGTCCGCACGGTCCTTATGAATAATCATGTAAATGGATATTGTGTATCTGAACTTAATTTAAGATTTAAATCGACTGAACTGTATGAGGGTGAAACTTTAAACATATTCTTTATATTAATCAGCTTACTTATTAGTTGTTTTGCAAGAGTGATCAGAATAATTCTCAGCTTTAGAATCGCAAATTCAAACGATATGCCGATCATAAGTAATCTTAGCAAAGTTAGAATAGTAGTTTGCATACGTGTTACCAAAATCAGCCGGCGAGACCGATCACCTTTGAAGACAATATTTACATACTAAGTCTACATTTTGTTACCTAAATAATTTTAATTCGGCATTTTCAAGAGAATAAATAGCCATTATTAGACAGGAGGTCTCAATTTTCATTTTCGATTCTTTTTAATATTTGACCATAACCTCACCTGATGTTAAATAGTCCAAGAAGACACATTAAATCTAAAGAGGGACTGAATCTCACATGTAGCTGTCGGAACACACCTATAGGTGCTTGGCGACATATTTTCAACTTGAGGAGAGTTGCTAGTCAGGGAAGCTTAAAAATACCTATCGCTGTGCAAAATATGTATATTACATGCTTTACTTCCAATGAAAAATATGTAGTTACATTAAATAGTTTTTTAAAGTCACTAAATGCCATATTTTAATGGATAATTATAAAGATTACGTAACACAATTTGATTTTACTTTTCAAAATGGATCAAGAAAATTTGGAACTTTTAAAACGATGGCGTAAATAAGCATTGACATTTATGTCAATGTAAATATCATAAGTAATTCTGGAACATCGCTGAGCAATTTCATTTACTTATTTCTCTATTTATTCGAAATTACCAATTCTTTTTTTAACTATAACTTTAACTTATAGTAAAGAGTTGGATATTTCCGTGTTCCTGACAGCCTTCATGCCCTTGTATACTTATAATGAAGCTACGAATAAAATACTTATTTCTGTAACATAATCTCACTAATATTATAAATGACAAACGACAAACGAGTTTGTTTGTGTGTTTTGTTACGTCCATGAAAGTTTACATAAATATTGTCATTTGTACCAACAATACACTCTATTCTTCATCCAGAAAGAAGAACTCTTCCCGAGGAATAGATGAAAATCTCTTTCCTGTCAAATGCTCATCTTGTATAAACAATTATGACTTAGTGGTGCTAATGGGGCCGAGTTTTCGATAAAGAAAACAATCGTATTGAAACCGTAGTACAATAGTAGCTCATATAGTTACGCTCGTCTGACTAGATTACCCTCTAGTTGAAAATATGTAGCAAAGCACTTGTGTATTTTGAGCGTTGCACTTTAAGAGTCAGTCATTCTCTAAGCACAGTATGTTAACACCTTAGGTCAAGCAGTTTAGCATCCAGTGAGAGTGTGATCAAACGCAAAAAATTAAAAAAATACTTGCAGTAATGATTTCATACACAAGCCCTTTTGAAATTGAACATCATCTCTTAAAATTATTTTCATATATATTAAAAAGAATACCAAGCATATAGTGTGCTATTTGCGTTTGTTGTTTGTTTATACTCTGTACGGATGACGCTCAAGGCAATATGAAATCACAGTGACAATATTTTCACATAAAAAGATTATAACATCAAAATTTTTGGTTACGACGCGTCACGTTTGGAACGAAAATATGATTCGTCGTAAATAATGTAACATTCATTTTAGCTTAAGACAAGAACATATATGTTTATATAATAAATATAGCGTTGATCCGTGTAAATTTACGTTATTTTGATTCGTTATTGTTAACTTGGATATTGTAATTTCACGAATGTGTCGCTCAGTGAAAATGACCGATTAGTGAAGTGAGCTGCTCAAATGTCTGGACATGGCGACTCAATTCATTATGTGTACACTTACATACAAGGATACATGTTATATTCTTACCGAATTTATCAATGCATTCATCCGTTAAGCACACATTCAAATTATGAACAATTTAAACTATCTAAGATATTTATTTGGTATGTACTTATTTTTATGCCAACCATAGACCTAATTATGTCTTCCGCAAATTTAGACTTGCTCGAGTATTTTGAAAGAATTTTGCGCAACTGCTACACTTATACAAAATTAGAAATATATTTAAAATGTTTACTCAAATTTACTTGAGCGTGTGTGACACATCGCCTTCGAAGTTTTAGTTTTTAGCAAATCTGTACATACAATAAAAGATATGGAGTTTGGTGTAAGTTTTTTTTTATTTATTTATTTAGGCGCTTTTATGGCTATATATTTAACTTTATTTACAGTCTAAATAACATAAACAATACAAATTATTAAAGATAAGATAATCGGTAGGGTCAGTAACGACAACTCAACAACTTAAAGAGACTCAATGCTTCACCACTATTCGTTTTGTATAGAAACCCATGAAACATTCCAATATCTTGCAAATTCAAATTGAGAGTCTACACCAGTAACTGTCTATCCATGATGTAATTAATATCTTCTATTACCCCACAGACTTCACAGTTAGGTGTAGGAGATTATTTTAATTAAATATTTATATTGTTAATTTTGTTATTTACTAATTTCTTGTTGGCAACCCTAGACTAATATAATACGACATTTGTTTGATAAGGCTTCCTTATAGATGTAATCATTGAGTATAGCATAAAGGAAGCTTAATGTGAACATGCAATCAGCAATCTTCTATAATAAGGAATATCACTAATCCGGGAGTTATGTCACCCTCGAATGTCAGCGTACTTCTTGTTTGTTCGGTCAGTTATTGACACTAGAACGTGTTGTTTCGGTTAAAATTTGACGGTTCTCTTATATAATGAGATAAAATATAATAAGAAGTATTTATATAATAACTAGTTGTTGTTCTATATATATATATATATATATTTACTAACTTAGTTGTTTAGAAACTTACTAATGTTAATGGTGAACTGTCTTTTTATTATATTTTAAACATATGGCGGTGGTCTAAATCAACTTCAAATCTCTTGTTGATTTCGTTCGTTGGATTTGGTATAAATTTACATGACACTGACAGAACTGTGGAATCCTCCACAGGAAATATAGACTGAAAAAAGGTTCTTTTTTCGCGACTTCGCCAACGTTGGTGTTGATTTAATTCAGGAAGAGTACTTTTTTGTTGATAAAGCCTAACAATATTGAATAAATGTCGGTTGAGAAGCTAAGGCATGAAAGTGTAACAAACAGAAATTCATATTTTCATTATAATATTAGTCATGATTAAAATAGTTAGAGTAAGCCTGTAAGAGTCCCACTGTTGGGCAAAACGATTATTCGCGAAAGAAAGTACACGCATAATCACCACGACAGATCACGATTTCACACTCTGAGAAATCCTCGGTATATTTTTCCCATACTTGGTCGTATAGCAAAACTGTTATCTAGTTTAGGTTTTTGTTTCCTGTTAACTGACAATGTTACCAATTCAAAATAGCAACAATAAACTCGTTGATATACATCGAGGTTGGAACCTGCAGATATTGAGAATTTATATCCTGTCGGCTGTCCGTGCAATCACTCAACCAGTATTATTACTAAAACATGTCGGTCCTATGAAAAAGCAAATCATATTTAGGATGAATGTGTTTAAGCTCATTACTTCAGAACGTCTGTTGCACCTATTTTTTTTTTTGTCGTATAATGCCCGGTTTCTGAAGCATTTTAACTGTAGTTTATCTGTTTAATAGCGCTATCGGTTCGATAACTTGTCAAATTGGGTTTCTGAACACACAATGACACGAGAAATGTCAGTTTACGTCTCATTCTGTATTCAGAAACGCATTGACAGTTAGCCGCTTGTCTTATGGATAACGTTATTGAATCAATAGCTATTGATAGTTTAACTGACGGCTTCAGAAACCGGGCATTAGTAATTGTTAGGACATGATTTGTATGAAAGAAAAATGTTTCAAAAAACTTACGGAAAAGCAAAAATTAAAAGTTGTGTTAAAAATCTCGCTATAAAAAAGTGAATGAGACAGAAAACAGTGAGGATATCGATAAAAATATTTACCGAATTGACAGATTAACGTTCAGTTTTCCTGTTGCCAATTTATTTTGTTACATGGTTGTATAATAAAGGAATGATTTGATCTCATTTTCTTCATTATTAGACTCGTGCAAAGTCAGTGCTGGCAGCTAATACATAATAGTTTTTATATTCTTAGATGTTAATATTGTTGTAATAAGTTCCACGCGACGGCAAACACCGACGCGAAAGGAGAAAGGGGAAGCCGTCATAATCCCTAATATTCGCCCGGCTCTCGATCATAAACGCGGACTCGAACCACAAAGGTGACGTAATAACGACCGCTAATCCCCTATTGTGGCGCCATCTCTTGACAGATTGCCGCCGACTTGAATGGAGATTACACGCTGAACCACTAGGGGCGCTTTGTTCGGCCCGTTATTATGGGAAAGCTTATTGTAGGGAAGAATGTTGGGGATAATTTGTTTTTGGATGCGTCAGGTTTTACAAGAACAGGTTTGGTTTATATATATACTTATTCAAGTTAAATTCTGTGGTATGAAAATTTTCGTACTTTTTAATTTTAATCAATTAATGATTTATTTAGACAGATTTCTTAATTTATATATAATATGAAATATATAAAGTAGTAACATTTATTTTATCGTCATTTTTCTAACCATACATTATTGGTGAAAGAGGATAATCAAATTAGTATTTAATTAGAATAAAATAAAGTCGCTATCTACATATCTATGTGTGCATTAATTCTTTTAAATTACACAAGAAATTTTAGTATGGTTTTCGCGACCATTTGAGAAATTTTTCCAGTAAGATTTTTTTATAATATACTCATACATTATTTATCCAAAGTAACAAAAGATGTAGATACTGTAATTAGGTCGGTAAATAATTTTCAGAAAAAAAAACATTGGTATAGCTAGCTGGTTAAACCTTATCTATGAGGTAACTTTTATCAGAATAATGTAATACAGAATTTTGCTTGTTAAAAATTCGCACAAAAAGTATATGTCTAAAAATCTATATTTGTCCAAAGGATAATGCAAAGTAACCATTTTTATATTTTACACATCATTGAAAAATTATGAGTGTTATACGAAGTTATTTTGACTAATATTGTATTAATAATTATCTAATGGAATGTACCAGTTAGATAGAATATTGAATGTAGATATAAATAGCCTTTTACGGTTTTTCATTTTAACAAATACTTTTGAAGATATCGCAGAATTAAATAACGCGCAAGGAAAAAAAATTGTTTCTATAATAAGTCTTCTGATTTTTCTTTGCTTTTGTTAAAATCTGTCAATGTCAAAGTATAAAAGCTTGTAGTAAATGATTAAGTACAATTTCAAACATTTTTCTTTATATAGTTCTTTATATAGTTTCTTGGAAGTCCGGTGAAACTGTGGAGGCCTTGCCAGGTCGACAGTGTGGTTAGTTCGAAAAAAAAAAAACTTTATATAGAGTAGGTAACACAATTTTATATTATATGAGATATCGAACAGGTGTACAGTCCAGCTTTTTTTATATTATAGGGGGCAAACGAACACGTGGGTCACCTGATGGTAAGAGTGATCACCGCCGACCATAGACACTAGCAACATCAGGAGAGTCGCAAGTGCGTTGCAGGCCTTTTAAATATATGGGCCTCCGGCAGTGTCTTACTGACCGAACTAAACGCAACAGTGCAACCACTGTTACTTCACGTCGGCTTTCTGTGAGAGGGTGGTACTATCCCGGGCGAGCCGATTCATTCATGCTGAAGCCAGTAATAGCTTCAGCGTAGCTCTACCACCTAAAAAGCTAATATTAAGTAGTCATTGTAGCGTTTATATTATAAACAAACTTTTATGAGACCAACTACTAATATCTACTACTATCTACTAGTGTCATTTTAATCCCAATTAATATTACTGCTGGTGAATCATTAATAAAAAAATAAGACTGCATTTAATAAAAAAGATCAACAGAAACTGCAAGTAGGTGTAGTTTATATTATCTATACTTATAATTATTGTCAGAAAAAAATAAAGGTTCATTACTTAAACGTCTTTCACAGATAATAAAGCTACGCCCATGTTATAAAGCGTACGAATAAATACTGACTCTGGCAAATGTTTCTGCGACGCCAAAATAAGAAAAAAATACCGTACCACAATTCGCAGCGCTTTACTAGTGTACGAATATTTTTGTTCCACGCCTTCTAAATTAAATGTTTTAACCCGAAATTATTTAGTTGTGTACGACGTCAGACCTGATGATGGATCGGGCCAATAATTGCGTAACAGTTGACAAGCGAGAAGTAATTTGACGGAAATAGAAGGGCGCCGGGGTTATTGATGAGTTTCTCGAATGCCGGGTGGGTTTTGTATTGTTTTAGACTGTTAGTAGAAGGTAAAATACATTTCTATGAAAATGATGATTGCTCAGTGGTAGCATGTTTCGGAGATTTTAGTCAAGGAAGAATGACGTGATGAAGTCACTAGTGGAGTTAAGACTTTTTCTACTGCCTACAAATACTGTATATGCAATAATAATAAATATTATAAAAATAATCATGTTGATATATGTATATTTGTAAAACCGTCTCTACGAGTAACAATACTTCGAGTTCAATCGAACAATCGACTGGGTAATAAATTCATCAAAATCCATTGAATACTTTTAGTGTAAAAGAGTAAGAAATATCCATCCATCCTCTTTTTTGCTTATAACAGAATCGAAAAAAAAATATATAATTCAAGCAACATGCTAAGTTTGCAAAATAGTAGTCTAAAATGCTGCCACGGGAACATGCTTAAAGGACCCTTTTTTTTAGGAAGCCAATCATCTAGCAGATTATTATTGCCATTGCTGAGTAATTTCAATGAACTAATAAGATGGTGGCCGTCTTGATACAGCTTTTCCGGGAGTTTTTGTGGCAAGTCAGAATCCAATGTCCATGAAATTATTTCCCGTCCACCTCACTTGTGCACAATAACCTAACTATACCTATTACGTAAAACGCCATCAATATTACAAAATATAGAGCCAAATAACACAGGATTATGAATCTATATATATAAAAATGAATTAATGTTGGTTTATCTCGCTAATGTTCGAGAACAGTTGGACCAATTTGACTAATTTTGATCTTGGAATATTTATAAATGTTCAAGAAAGGTTTAAACGGAGAAATATAAATAATAAAGTAAGGGTAAATACTAAAAAAAGACAATTTAATTTTCAAATAAAAAATATTTCTCGATATGAAGCTATTTAATGTCTTTTATCATTTTAAAAATTAAAAAATTGTCATTCGTTTGTCAAATATTTATAGATGCGTTCAGAAATTTGTTTGTTTCATAGCTGTAGTATGAGGTCCGATATTTTGGTCTGGTTTGTTGGAATACGAAACAGTTCTGTTTCATAAATAAAAATAATATACGAGGACGCTTTACATTGATTAAGTGCATAACTGCTGTTGCATTTATAATGTAAAAAAATGTATTAAGTTTTGACCACATTTTACACCAATATATGTAAAAAAAAAGTTCACCGGATCATCTATAAAAATATAGAATCCACTAGACTTACTTGAAAATGAATTTTCAACTTTACTATGGTAGTTATATACACAAGAATGCATTAAAATATGCCCTACTTGAATCCTAAACTGTCACTGCTTTTCTGCTGTTTCCTACCATGTGCATTGTATCATGGTAGCATTCCAAACGGTGTCATTCAAAATGGCGTCTGGCCAAATTATCACTAACGATTATAGCTTTAAATCTTCATGCGAAATAAAATAAAGAAAGATTATCAACAAAAATATAGGATTTAAAGTGAATTGTAAAATTAAATATTCATATGTTTATCATATCATACATATAATGGAATATAATTACATTCGACTATACATAAAGAATATACATTAGTAAAAATTAAATGATTTAGAATCTGTTAACAATTTATATCGTTAAAATGAAATGCTGTTATTATCACGACCGCATCGTTTCGAATGTTCAAAAATAAATTAGTATTTATGAATAATTTAAAGAATATTCGGACTATTCTGCGATATACAGCGCTTTGAATAATGGGCTTATGTAGATAATAATATGTGGGAAAAATTATATCTCTTATTAATTTGGACTACAACAGCTGAATTAAGGGGAAGGTAATAAATAAATATTTCGAAAATAAATAGTTATATTATAAGAAACTAGCAGGCCCGGCGGACGTTGTCCTGCCCTGATAATAAAAAATATATACTTATGTGCATGAAACGCTTAAGGCGGCTTGACTTTTCCGATTCCTTCAACAATTATCATTATATTTCAACCAATTTACAAAAAAACCTGGACAAACTATATACCTGAATCTTCCCCGTGAATTACTCTATCTGTCAGTTAAGACCGCATTATAATCCGTTCAGTAGTTTTTGAGCTTAACGCGAACATCCATACTGACAAACAGACGTGACGGATGACTTTGTTTTATAATATGTAGTGATATATATATGTATTTGTTTTATACGATATAGTAATGGAATATGTTATTTTTTTTTTCCTTTTTCGGCAATAATTTTTATTAACTAAATTATGGTCTTGACTCTATAATTGTCTGTTAAGTAATTGAAAGTCAATCTTTAAATATGAAACAAAAGAGCGTGCGTAAGTGTACACCAAAAAAAATAGAACTTCTTTATTCAATACCTGAAATCAAATTTACCAAATAAATATCGGTAACGTCTTTTCTACTTTAATTTCCCTTTAACATTCAAAACAATCACTCTCATTATCAGTACTAAATTATATATTATGTAGTTTAGGTATATGCATAGAACATATATACACACATACATACTTACAATCACATGCAATGTTATATTTACAATCTTATCGGTAATGTATTTTTTCTTTCATGCGATATGAATAAATAATTTTCACTTCAAAAACTATTCTTTTCCAATTTAATAGTTCAGAAATACGTATTTTAACATTTCCCATAAAATAATATGTATATTTTCATACGACAATATTACTACATTTTCTAGATTATTTTATCCCGAAAGGTAAGAAAGATGGCCCATGTGGTGGTAAATGTTTCCCTTCGTCTATGAACAGCTGCATCACCAGGGCCAATCACAGCTGTGTTGCTAAGCTTGAAAATCGTGTTTCAGTCCCTTTTTAAAAAGTCAGATGTCATATTTCCTGGGGAAGAACGTGCTGGGTATCGCTATCACGGTCCACAATGCTAGCATACGCATAATAATATAATAAAGGTTCTACAGAACCTTAAGGTTGTAGGCATTTACTACGCTTTAAGGTGTGCAGGTGAACAACCAACCAGTGACGGAAGGTGCACATTAGAAACTTGGCAGTAGATTTATTCTTATCTGCTATCTTCTTTATAATATAAATTTAAAAAGTATTCATATTTATTTCCTATTCTTTCAATATAAAGATAAAAATGTGTATAGTTATTTGAATGTTTGTTTTTATTAAACAGATTTTAGACTGGGGCCTAATTTTACTCAAGGTCCGCTTCGTGAGAGACTTTATCGATATACAATTCTTGGAAAAAAGTACATAAAACTCAAAACAATTATTTGTATATCACACATATAATTGTCTTACGTGGAACACAATGAGGTAGCAATGGACAAACGACTGCATAAACCACTGAGGTGACCGTACAGGTTTTTAAATAAAAAAAAATTGCAAAAGTGCTTCCCCTTAACATAAAATCTTTATGTCACATTACAAAAGATATATAACGAGAAAGTTGCTAACGAAAATATAATAGAACATTTGTTTGACGTCAGCAGAATTTAAAAATTTATAGCTTGTAGTCACATATTAATTGGTCGTTGGATACGATTCATACGATGTTTATTATGTTTGGTTTTATTTTGTTTTGTGTGTGGTATTTTTTTTAAAACTATCCAGAATATGTTGACCTACGATACTAATGTATTTAGAAAATCAATTTGTAGTCAAAACTTTTTTGTACGGCAAAAGTTTTGTATGCTTTAACTGCCCAAAGACCAGACGTAGTTGGACCAAAATATACATTTAGATGCATATTAATAGAAATCGGAGAAATTCCATTGATAATAATTTTATTATTACCTAAAACAAAACCCTTAAACTATTCTTTTTCCATTACAATGGACATTTACGTACTAATAAATCTTCATTAATGCACTAATTAGCACTCATATTTCCAGTGTGCTAAGAAACTTTGGTTCTCTTTTTTGAACTTTTCTGAGAATTTTTGTGACATTCCACAATGATTCTTATTATTATTTCTGAATCAACTGTACACGATAAAGAATCTATATTATACAAAGTCTTCCCAATATTATACAATATTTTAGACGAATAAAGTAAGTTTTTTAAAATAAAAAATTAAAGCCACTAAACTCCCGTCGAAAGCCCATAATTTTTTTTGTAAATATGCTCATCTCTATCGAAGAGTGATTCTAAATTTAAATTCAAATAATCCATCGAATGTAACGCGAAAATAGAAACATAAACAAAACCTTACAGATGACAATCGTATGTGGTTATTGTAACGAATATGAATAAAAAAACACACACAGGCAGTTATGAACCTTAATACGAGAACGTTAAGATACGTTATCATTTAAAAATGGTGTCCAATTTTTCATCGCAGCGCTAGTGATGTCTCTAATGTAAACATATACCGGTCACGTATTCGTGGACGTGTCATAGTACACTTTAGTCGGCGTGACATACGCGTTGACATGATAATCTCGGTTAAACGAGTCGCATTTCTTAAAAGATCGTCAGTCATTGTCTGATGGGGTATATTATAAAAAAAAGACAAACATTTCACGGAAAACGTCGCCGCGACTCTCCATGTACGTTTTTATTCTGAAAACTTTACTATTTTCATACCCTTAAAATACGCTTCCTAATTATTTTGTTCTTCAATGGTAAGTAAATTCTTTCCTATAACTTAACTGTTAGGAGATGTAAATATATATTGATGGTGGTTGTTATACTTATTAATATTATAAATTCAAATGTAAGCCAGTTTGTTTGTTTGTAACTCTTTTTACACGGTTAACTACTAAACCGATAATCATTCAATTTTTCATACACGATTTTTTTTCTACAAAAGTATAGACTTACTGTTCATCACAAAAAAAATACTGTTCCGGATGGATAGGAAGAATCTTGTGATTAACGCGTGTGATGCCGCAGACAAAACTAGTATACTATATTTATATTAAATTAACTTTCCCATTTCGTGTTAAAAATGAACTAATCCTTGATTTGATCTGACAAAATATATCATTACAAAACCTCATAACAAATATGCAGGGTTTAAACATAAATTATAAAAATAACCTACGATTACATTATTATAAAGAGCAACGTCTACTTTTATATCTCTCTTTTAGTATGTTTATAATTCAATAGCAACTGAATGAATTTTCCTAAATCATAGTTATATTCTTGAAATAGATTTTAGTATATATTTTGCCATAAGTAGCGGTAGTATAAGAGACAAGTAATGAAGTTTTAAAGTAAATCAAATATACACAAAATAATTTCCAGTACATTTAATTACTATATTTTATATAAATCATTCAACATTAATCAATATAATACAATAGGTCATTGTTTAGAATAGATATTACAAAAATATTTGCAGTTTACCAAATGTAAATTTTATATATTATAAATTTTAGTGGCCACTTGATAAAGCAAGCTAAAAATCCTAAAGGTGACACACAAAACATGAATCATAATGGAATTTTTTTTTTTTATGTAATGATTAATTATATTAGTCCTCCATATAATATCTAATATGGTCCCATTCTTTAGATATTAAACATTGCATGTAAAAGTTGCATGTAATGGTTCTTTATAATATTGTTAGCTTATGTTAGTTTACATTTACCTTAGTCTTCTTTTATAATATTTAAATTAAAATTGTCTACCAAATAGCACAGGTTGTGGCAGCTAAATAAATAACTCATCTTCATTTTAATTAAATATATATAATAGAGGTAAACGGAGCCGTGTTTACAGCCAGTTTAAAAATGTAGTACTGTAGTTGAGTAGCACATTGTGTTGAGTGTAGTAAAATAAAATTAGAAAAGTTATCAGAGTAACATATTCCTTAAAAATCCATATACAAGATTAATTAAATACACCGGCAAAATTGCTGACATAAACTAGTACATCAATTTTGTATAATTTTGACAGCAAGTAATATTTTTTAGTATAAATCGCACACAAATAAAACCGAAATGTAACGTTTCCACGTTAAACAAAAGCAGTAAATAATAAAATTAAAAGTCGCTTCGGCTCAACGAGTCATGCAAATTATAATAAAATAATAACCGAATAAATCATAAGACATTAACACCGGCCATAAATAAAATAAATATAGGATTTAAAATGGCGTACCGTCTAACAATGCGCCAAGATAAACTAACCTCAAATATATATACACTCAACCACTCAATTTGTCACTCATTTTAGACAATGCTGAAAATTCCATTGTATTCGTTAAGATTGTCTTCGATAATCAGCTGTCAACGCTTCCAACACTATTGTCAGCGGGACAACAATGTTTTCAATCGAAAGAAAGAAAAAATAGCTCATGTAACACAAAAAATTAAAGGAATTTGAAACATAGTGTCAAAAGATAGAGTGCAATTTTAAAGTATTTGTTCTGCGATATACGTCAAAACAAGACGACTGACGCCATTAAAATGACGCTTGAAAATAGCGCGGGATTTTTTAAAAAAGTGAAGATTGAATTGTTTTCTAGTTCTAAAACAATGGCACGCTTATTTCTGGATTTGTTAAAGAAACTGACAGGTGCTGATTTGTTAGTGATTCTCCGAATACCAGAATAGAGTGGGACGTCAAAACATAAGCGTTAAACGAAAAGGAATGGCTTTTGTTGTTTTATAATGCGAGCCGCTAATTTTCCTACAAATAGCTACGTGTCCATTATACGGATTCTTTATATCAATTTGAGCGGGTTTAATTTACTTGTGTCGCGTCGCGTCAGTTTTTATTTTCGTCATACCGTATGACATTAACGTTACAACGATAATGCACGGACAACGTGCTCTTCGGTGTGTTGTTATGTTGTGCTATTTTTTTAACATACTTTTTTTCAATTTTGAATACAGTTTAAAACCTTTTTTTTCGTTACATACCTATATATTTTTTAATCTTTATCACTGATATTATCTGTATATATTATCAATATGTACAGATAAAATTGAAGTGTAATTTTTTCCTGTTAATCCCCGAAATAGCTGAACTAGTTTTGACAGATTTTTTAAATTATAATATAGGTTATATATCATTATGCGTATTTATGTTATTTAATTAAAAATCACAAAATTTAACAAACAAATAAAAAAGGATTACTGACCAACAGGTTGAGGGAAAGAAATTAAAAGCAGTAATTCCTATCAAAAGAGCAGAACCAGTTGCACAACAACGAAGACGCGGACACTAACTCGTTTATTTCATAACAATGTAATTTCTAAACAAAATCTATTTATTTCCAATATACAGAGCAAAAAACAAAAATCTTCTGCTATCATCAAAGCTAGAATAAATGAATATTATCATACAATTATTATCTATATTATTTCATAAAATAATCGGACACATAAAAATATTAATATACGATTTTATATTATTATCACGGTTCGATAAAAAATAAAAAACATCGATAAATCATAAAGTGACTTAATCAAATTTTTTCTTCGTTCCGTTATTTAACAATATATTTATCATTAATATTTGAAAATATTGTCGCCATTCTAACGTAATTTACGATGATCGGTCGGCAAGAATGAATTTACAACTCGGCTCGGTCGCGTTTCACTTGCTATTAAAACAATAAAACTAAATCTTATCCGTCTAAATCTACGATATTATTTTTTGTTTTCGTCTTTTTAACTAATAATAAATTTGTAAACATCAAAAAGTATGTCCATTGTAAATCTCTCAAAAGTGGACCTCATGTGGACTATACTATGTCTCATAAAATAATAGCTTTTGGTCTGATCTACATAACATGTACGCAAAAACGATTTAATGTAGTCTATTAATCATTATGAATTTGTTACTAAGTTTCTAGAGATATCTAGGCTTGAGAGATCCCCTTCTTAGCTGAGAGTGTTCTTATCTTAGTAGCTGAGCTAACAATCTTAGGTTACATGTGGGATTGTGGTCAAAAACTACGTAGGTATAAAAAAAATCGCTAATATTACAAACCTCAAGAGAATGTTGGTTTGAATACACCATTCTTTAAAACTACCAGATATATTTGAACAACTCTTATTACATTTTGTAGCTTTAATATTAAGTCTCGTTATAGGCTGTCTACTATCACGCTACGCCATCTTTAAGAATAGAGCAATTACCTTACAAAATTTATCTCATAAAGTACGTAAAGCCTCCCTAACTACGTTTATATAGACTCGAAATTTTAAACATAAAATTCAATAATAATAAAGAAAATAGATACCAACCAAAGTCGCTGGGAGATATAAATATTTGTAGTAAAAATACACATTAGAACACAGGTGGTGAAATCGCGCAGTCAATAATCGTTAAAAACTCTACGGCACTAAAATGTGTCGAGTTATTGTTTAAATAAACAATAGACGAACGACAATAAAGATACAGTAGAATAGACCGCATAACGATATTGTGAGTGACGTGTATAAACATAGATTAAGTATTTACAGATATGCAATTAGGTAGTTAGTGGTTTTGTTTTTATACTTTGCGCGAATTGTCGACAAATTACTGTTGAGTGGACAGTAGTTTGACTGAATATGAAATACTTTAGTGAGACCATTGCTTTATCAAAGCTTTGTATTTTTACGTTTATTGAGCTTTGTATTACACGTGTGTAAGTTGCATTTTCATAAGAATCAAAACTATACGTGTATTTTACAACTTGCTATTGACACCACTTGTAATTTAAATCCTTATTCACACTTGTATTTGTGATTTCGTTTATCGTAAATGCCTTTGTAGCTTGTAATTTTAACAAAAAAGTTAAAGAGTGTCCATGGAATCGTAGATATTATATATTGGTGTGCGCTCTAAATAAAATATATTTTTATGTCAAAAACTAATTGCTGAATTTAGAACCGGAATTCGACAATTTTTGCTCCGTAATTTAAAAAGTAACAAACTCAATGAGTGACGGGAATGGTTTACCGGCATGTAATTTTTTTCCTAGAAAGTTTTTAAAGTAGTGGTAAGTAGATGGATATGGACTATCTATTCTTTTTTAATTTGTACATAAACGATAATAAAATTCCTAATCTTCATAATTCATGAAGCTAGTAAAATTGATTTTATTATTGATTATTTACATATAAAATCAAATTATGTGAATGTGTTTTAATATTAATTGAACTAGTTATCGTGATTTTATTCCTACAGACATATAATAGGAAATTGTGTTGTGTATTGTGAAATTATTTGATAAACGTAACTTAAAATAACTTGGAAAAAAGTACTTTTAACTTGTAATTTGTGAGCTTGTAACGTCTAATAAATAACACACATACGATGAAGCCTTTTATTTGTATAGCGTTTTTTTTTTCCAAAATTATTACATGTGCTTATTTAACTTTTCGTCATTTACTTAATCGTACAGAATGAATGTACAATAAATATCATTACAAAAATGTCAAAAAAAAACGTGTAGTAGTGTCCAAAAAAATTTCGGTGTAATTGGTCAATGTGGTATATTCGAATAAATGTCATGTGAATGACTGAAAATCAAATAACCAGAAGAGTGTTACTTATGAAGGTGGAATAGATACAGGAGTAAAAGAGGATTTAAGAAAATATACGTGGATCGTGTGAAGAACAGTGCGAAAACTGTGAAAGCTTAGTTCACAATTAAGAAGAGCATGAAAGAGTAAAATATGTCCTGCCAAGCCTAATTAAGTTCAACACTTAGGTCATAGCCTGCTTGTAGAAATCTTCCTTCTTTTTGTTTCTCTTCCTACTAGCTTCAATGTCCAAAATATAACTATTCTTTGTCATTCAGTGTTGTGTTTATCTCATTAAACGGCAGGTGAAAATTACTGGAAAGCTCTCACATTAAATTCATGACACCGGTAACGTTTTAAAGGAAGAATGAAAGTTCGAGGCATGCTATATTTTGAATTCTATTCTGTGGTTACTATGTTTAGAGCTATAAGATTTCAATGTGTGCGTTCCTTTTCCCACATGTCAATAACTTATCTGTTCTGTTTTATTTATACAACGTCGTTATTTCTGCTATCTGAAGAAAAGTCTGGAATGCCATAGATATTTCCTTACATACCGTATCTTTGATTCTAAATTCCTCCTTCGTGTCATAAAGTGATATAAATATATGAAATATAATAGGCAAAATATCAGAACAAAATTTTCCAACTGGCACATCTGTATAATATTTGATCTATGAAAGAACCGAGAAGGCGGTCTCGGAGCAAGAATAACCGTTCTAAAATATTGAGGAGCGTTGAAAAATATACGTCAAACAAGTATGTGAATAATAAGAGTCGACGACAAACACTCAATATTCAGGCCAGAGTTACGTTTAGCGAATGAATTGTTGCTTAATATTTACTGTTACACCGGTAGAAGAGCGACCGGTCACTTTTTATTCCGTAGAAAAAGAGTTTATAGTGCGATAATGAGCTATTGAACAAATCGTTGGTCGAACAACTTATTATTCTAAAAATATATAAACGTATTCTTTTACCAAACGATACTACTCTTACGAATAGCGGTCGTTTTTAACAGTTTTTTTATTTCTTTTTTTTTTAACGTTGTTATATTTATTGCGAGAATTATACAATATATTAGATTTTATAATTAAGTAACCGACATCCGCCCTCTTTGCTGTGCCCTAAATAAATTTTTAATTCAAGAAAAATCGCAAAGGCGTGATCGAATCATTAAATAAAAACTATTAATAATTCTGTCTCAATAGAAGATAGAAATATAAAGACTTTAATATTTGAAACAGAATATTTAAGCATGTTTTCAGATAAGTTATTATTACTTTTTTTTATTAAAAAAAATAGAGGTATATATGTGGATTGAGAACACAATATACCAGATATAAAACCCACAATAGAAATTACAGGGTCAGGTGTGTAGCGTTCCTGAATCAACCGGTATATCAAGTAATCAAGCGAAGTAATAGTGTCTCTATACCAGACTGGAACGCTAACACTGTGCATATACTGATAAACTAATCACAGTGACTGTCTTTTTAGTTATCGCGTTTCAGCATCGGTTCGTATATCTGTTAAAATTTTGCAGGCCGACGAGGAAACAATTATTGCCGATAGATTATATTGCATTTTTCGGTAAGCGCTGATGCTTATGGATGTTTATAGTGCTTTCTATTTTCCACTTGAAGTAAAAAGTTTATACAGTGACATAGAGTAAGTGTTATAAATTAACATAATTTCATTTCGTTCGTATAAAATAAACGAAAACCTTGTTAACAGATCACAAAATAATGCAATCAAAGAGAATCAAACATTAAAAAAATATATAAAATAATTAATTATAACAAAAATTGAAACCATCAATGTCGTAAAGGATAGTCATTATTTCGGAAACCAAAATGAGATCGGATTATAATTATCCGATGAAATATTGCTAAATTATTTTTATTATAATTAATGCATAGTTACGTTGACAAATTATTTATTTCCCGATGTCATCAGTCATACTGGAGTGGGACAGAGCGCCCACGCGTAACAACTATTTATGTCACACCGCGCTGCATTGTGGGTTCCGACAACATAACTCGACGCACTTGCTAATTACAAAGGTAATTTTGCTAATTTATGGCAACTAACACAGATATTATGCGAAAATAAATAAAAGATACACATATCAAAATTTATGTTTGAGCACTATGTTTTAAGTGAATTATTTATGTTATTATTACTTGTGAAAATAACTTTTAATCAAATAAACCTACCTACAATCTTCGTCATCTTTTTGGCCGTTCTGAATATAGCAATAAGTTCGGGCTTGCGTGTAAAATCGTCAAATCGTTTTTGAATGCAAAACAAAGTAAAAATATTGTTATAGTTAATCTATAATTGGCCTTTTAATTATTCAGCAATAGCAATATATATACACATATAATATTATACATATTTAAATAATATCTTCTGCGCAATTATATTTAGAACGGTGAAATAGTTTGATGCTGACCGTAAAGACGATTGTTTTTTGTTAATTTCTGCAACTATCAGTCAAATTTAATAAATTCTTATTTGCATTTTGTTGCCAATTAAATAAGCTATCAAATATCACGCTACGGCACTTGCGACGGCAACAATTACTATACAAAATGTAGGTCAGAAACTACGGTAAGCGATTATGTAATAGTGTGGGTGGACCGTTTGGTGCGAAGCGAGTTATCGGAACCCGAGAAGGGGTTGGTTGTTCAGTTAGAAATGAGCATTGCTTACTCGAGGCATCATCATCATTAGATACCCACTGCAGTGCCACAGGCCTCTTCCCAAAAGAAGGTATGGACATAATCAACACGCCAGTCCACGGGGTATTGGCGATTTCAAACTCTGAGAATTTTAACAATTCTATGTTTTCCCATATACAGTAGTACTAAAAGAACATTTCTCAAGTTCAAGTTTCCTCAGGATGTTTTCCTTCACCGTCAGCTGATAGTGTTACCAATTTCAATTAGTAAGACTATACGACTTCCGAAAAACTCGTTGGTACATCGGATTGATATTTTGCCGGTCAAACCATTCGACCACTGAGCTTTTCTAACTCTATTCACAGTAGTTCAAACTTTGAAAGTTAAATACGAGTAAAACTGAAGTCACAATTAGTAGACGTGTTTATCATGTAAATGTTCGTTAATGTGTAAAACTTATAATATGTTTGTTATCTTATGCTACTTGAAGAAAAAGATTCATTTTTTATTATTTTTAATATAAAATACGCTTTGCTTCATTTTATGCGATTTTTTATTTATTTAGCTTAATTGTTCTCGAGGGAATGGTAAATTCTACAGCGTATGAAACAGCGGGCAAAAGTTAATAAAATATATGTTTTTAAGTAGAAAACATATCTGTAGTCCACTCTATGAGTTATTGGTTATGACCAAGTATGTCGTTGACGTTAGGTAGCGAAAAAGCACTACTGCTACTTCAGAAGTAGAAGTTGCGTTGACAATTCTAGAGTGAAAGATTAAACAAATTCTATTACCATTGGATTTTGTTAATAATAGATCCTATATATAACTTGACAAGCGATGAATAACATCCAAATTCCAAAAACCATGTTGTCTATCTAATACACATAAAATTGCGTGGAACTGGAAATCGAATCCGATATCCCTAACGCCATTGGCTGAAGTATTAATTTAGCATTTTTTTTTTCTAAAATAAGAATCTTAATTCCTAATAACATACCATACGTGTTTTTTACCATAAACCGTCAGTAACGGCGCGTGCGCAGCCCCATTTATCTTCTGCGCGTGCGCAACTAGTTTGTTTATAGTTATGTTAACTGTAGTTATTTCTACGATTCCCATACTTACGAACGATATAAAGTGGGTTCACTGTATATTTAATAAAATTATCACGCTAAATCTATTACGGGGTGTAAAGAAATATAAAAAATTATCCATCCTGTTATACAATATATTACCTACAATTTTTTGTTAGTGGTTTCGCTGGCTTTAATTTAAATTTCACCTACAGTACATTTTTCTGGACGGAAGATACCCAATTTTTGCATCCTTTTTTTCATCCCTGAGAAAATGTTATGCAAACTTTATTACTTGATGGTTGGTTGAGTAGTTGAAGTGTAACAAACAAACAAGCTGGCTTTCGCATTTACAATATTATTAAAAAATTAAAGATAGAGATTTGCTACAAACCAATAGGTAGAATAGTAAATGATGAACAAAGACCAATTTTTTTTATTCAGATATTTTATGCAATATATTAATCATGGTATTACTTTCAATTTATTTAACAAATAAAAACTTGTCAGTATTGGAAATTATAAATATTTGAAATGACAACAATTGTAGAAAATAATATAATCGGAAAATAAAAAAAAGTCGAGGCAGTCATATAGAATGCCGACAGAAGTGACAACCGAAAACAATGGAATAACTGTGTTCTTATTTGAATTTTTTAATTAATTATAGTCTGAATTATTTAAATTTTATAATTCGTAAATTGAAATTACTACCATTAGTCTAGTATTCACATCTACATGGCACTCAGAGCCATAAACATGATATAAAACATATAAATGGACTGCACAATTTCAATATAAAATGTCAATATTACATGTACACATGCCGCTATACTCCGCCTCGCTAGTATGGCGCAAGCGCAATACGTCACGAGCATGTCGAGGTCATCGGTGATGCGAACCCATAAGTTTTTCCCTTACCAAAAATCACTCAACGCGGGTAAAAAAGTGTTTTACTTCAAAAACAATATAAAATGTAAAACAAAAACAAAAACAAAAATTAATAAGATAAAATGTTAAAAAGGAAATCACTGATGGTAACTCGTCACTGAGAAAAGTATCATTTACCTCCTCATTGAATTAAATTATTGTAAGCCATAATTTGGTTATAATCATCGGGTTACCATGTAAAGATGCTTTATATGATGTTTCTAACCAGATGATATTGACCAGAGTATGACTTATTATGACATGGTACAACGAAGAAGTCAATGATACCTTTTTTATTAACAAGTCCCACTATTTTTTTATTGACAAGTCGCACTATTGTCTTATTGACGAGCGACTTCTCTTTTTCTTTAATTTTGTAAATACTTTAATACTTTTTGACTTGCCCTTAGTAGGATTAAAGTGATATGTAAGTGATATCTGACGAAATTTACAAAGTACGAAATAGATTTTCAATTTTAATATAGTAAACGGTACTTATTTAGTGAGTCTGCTAATACATTTTAAAATTCAAATAATAAGTCAGCATTAAAAAAGTATGCCCTATTTTACTGTGTACTTAGTTCTGTGAAGGTTTTATATTACATATATAGACATACATGATCGTTGCTTTGCAGTTCATTTATTTCTATAATCATTTTAATATCACGATATATGAAAAACATATATCCAAGCGGTCTTCGAACAGTGCTACAACCATTTCAAAAACTTCCAGACAAATTTCGAATCGGTTGATTAGTGCAATTTATTTTCCCAACACCCTGTACGAATAGACGTGGAGACGTAATATCTTGATAAATACAGGGCGCTGCGTGACAAACGGGAACAGACTGTTTTTATGTATTTTTGGATACAACGCGCCGCGCCCCGGTGTGACCGCGCGTTACTAATTGGACACACAATACGGCTTCGTTTCTTGTTTATATTGGTAATGTTTTTTTTTGTTTCGTCAATACGAAAATGAAGTAATATATCCTTACTAATTTTATAAAATCTATTATACCTTATTATATAAAATAAAGTTTATTTGTTTGTTTCCCTTTCACGCTTTAACTATGCATCCGATTATTATGAAATTTCGATTACACGCTGTACAGGGGCAGACGAAAACACTGCTTTTTATCCAGTAAAAAAATACTATCTGTGGAATAGGTTGAGTCCACATTAACACTAGCGAAGGAAAACAATAAAAAAAAATTCTGATGATTTTCTATATCTGATTGATGAAGGCGTTGATCATCCGCCAGTAACAGACCCACTGCAGGACCATAGGCCTCTTCCCGAAGGAAGGTATGCGTATAATCATCACGCCAGCCCACGACGTATCGGAGATTTCAAAGCATAAGAAATCCACAGTTCTATATTTTTTCAAATACGGTGGTACTACAAGAAAATTCCTCAGGCTCAAGATTTTTATTACGATATTTTGTTTGACCGTCAGCCGATGGTGTTACCAATTTAAATTAGTAAAAGCACTCGAATTCCAAAAAAATTGTTGGTACATGCCGGGGTTCGAAACCTGCAGACTTAGGATTGATATTCCACCGTCCAAACCACTAGACCGCCACATCTGGCTTTATTAAGCGTAGGCGTAAGTCTGTAGGTAGGGTAGGTTGGGTATATCAGTCAGTCAGATCGTTATTCACTTATTCTTTTATATATACATTTAGGTACTGAGTTTAACTGGTGGAATACACATAAAAGTCCTGGATAATAAACTTCTATCTTATCGGTCAATCATATGCGATGTCTACATCACCATATTTCCAACGAAATCTGTGTTTCAGTGTCATATTTTGAATTGATGATTATTCAGTGATAGTATGTTCAGACTCCGGGTCGATCGACGTAGGTTCAGATCCTTGCGAATGAGTCGGAACTTTCAGTGAGGAAAAACGTCGTCATGAAAGCATAACTTGGTGGTTTCGTAAGCCGACCTGCGTAGTTACCACTCTCAAGCAAAAATCTGTAAACAAACATTTCGTTCCGGCAGCTGTCCTTGTGAGCCAGCTCTACCGTGTTGACCATCTTGGACCACATCATCATTTAACATCAGATGAGACCGTCACCAAAATGAGATAAGATTTCCTGATCCAGTATCTTATATGGAGCAAATAATACATGAGATATATAAATCTTAACTTAATGCTCAGAAGTACGAGCAAGAATTAGATTCAGATCATATATCTATTCACACTGGTGCTATTAATTATAAAATTATTTTATTGCCTCAATCTAGCCATAAATTACACGAACAGTCTGTATAGTCGGCTATGGCTAAGGGTCAGAGACGCAACAATAACATGATATTTGGGTATTTTCTTGCTTTTACCTAGCCAACAACTAATCTAAAATACCTACAGCAAACATTAAAAATAACTAGTGTGTTTGTAACAGCATAAAGAAAATAATCGAATCGTATCTGATTTCATATGTAATCAATTCGCATACATATAAATGTCAGATAAATTAGAAAAATAAATGTAACCTCTTTCCCATGCCTTTGACAATATATGTATGATTTAAACGAAACATAATGTCCACGACGAGAATTAAACTGAATTTCCTGTATACAACAACATTTAGCCGCCGGATACATATTAATATTAGACAATTTGCCTTATTCTGTCAAGGTAAATGTTAAATTAGACAAAGAATAAACTTGAGATGGACAAAGGATTTTAAGACTTAACACTATTAGAATAGGGACTTCCAGGAAATTATATGCACTGGATATTTTATAATTATTTACGAACGTTACTGATGGCGTAGAAATGAGTGTATTCGGTTTAAGTTTCTAAACGCACGTTTTCTATGACACACATAATTCAACATTAGATAACATTGAATATTACTCTGTCAATATTAAAAATGATGTTTGATATGCTGCATCATCCTAGACTATGCCGAACAATGTAATGGGAATCCGTATTCGTGTTGGATGGAACATATTATTTGTAGAAGTGATTACTTTAGATAAACAATTATTCGGTTCACGTATCACGCCATAATCTATTTATCGGATTAAAATTCTACAGCGTACTTTGTAAATTATATGACTGAGAAAATTGTAAGAAAACAAATCGAAGACTTCTCTCATTGTAAAAATGTCCACATTAGAAAATGTTTGATGAGGAACACTTTTTGCATTAATGATAACTTTAACAATTCTTCTTCCGATGGCTAAAGTTAAGTACCACGGTTCACAGTGCGCAAGTCGGCCCGATTGAACACAAAGTTCTCTCAGAATTGAAATCCTTGACCTCTAGGTTTTAAATATAGACGGCAGATATATTTAGAGGACAACGATAGTTGTATATTTAGTCAGTAGGTGTTGCACAAAAAAAAAGAAACACAAAGCTAAAATAATATATATCAGAAACCGTCAATAACTTTCAATATAATAGCTTATAAAATAATAAATAAAAGAAAGACTTTAATATGTACAAAATGGAAACGTATCCTAAACAAAAGTTACACGATTCCAAAAATAACCATAAAATCTATCTAATGACAGATCAAGAAAGCTTCTATTATTAATTGTCCGAAAAGTAGTTATTTATGTCGAGTTAGTTTTGTCTGCCGGAGACGAGAATAGACAATCGGCCACCCATAGTGAGACCACAATAAAATTAAGTGACTTCTTTAGTATTTTTATGTTTCCAAATGCTTCTGTTATCTGTACTTATCGTGTTACGGGTTACATGCCTTTTAATTGACACACGTTGATTGTAGGTATTATGTTTATACAAATTGTTTTTTATAATTGACTTCCAAATAATCTTCGTCCTACGCATGTCATGCTTTAAATTCGAAAGAGATAAATTTTATTGCTATATATAGTTTTTTAATTGAATAGAAAACAACTTTGAATACAGATTAATAAACAATAACAATAAATAATGTGGTATTTGACCACGTAATGAAAGTAGTTATCGGGTATTCGGTGCAAATGAAATTTGGCGATTACTGCACCTCATGGCATTAATAAAAAAAAAATTTAAGATCACTGTAGAGGACTATTTGAGGTCCTTATATTGGCAATCATATTTTTAGACAAGAACAAAATAATGTATAGACACCCTGTGATAAAATTCGAAATAACAGACGTCTTCCTCAGTCGAATAGTGCAAAAGTTTTAATATTTCATAACATTTTAAAAAGCTTTTTGTCAATCAAATCAAGAAGATGAGATGATGTTCGTCAATGATCTACTTTTTATTGCGAAAAGGAGATTAATTTGATTGACCCTGTCAACAATTAATTAGATTAATTATTCCTATAGTCAATTATTTGACAGGCATTAGAATATTGGACCAATACCAATGAAGTAAAATATATCATACAGCTTTATTTATGTGCAATGTTGGAGTACCAAAAATTCTTTTCAATCGACATTACTAGCGCGTAGGATGATGTTCGAATATCAGAAATACAATAACGATACATTGTTCAATTTATTTCAACCTAAAACCTAATAGAGAAGTTGGAATCTTGGTATTTAACAACTTACGCCTACCATTGCCTCCAGTTTATTTTTATCGAAGTATAAAATGGGTTATATCAACACTTCTACGAATATTTGATTGGAACTGAAATAGTTGTGGATGTCGTAAGGGAGAGTTTGAACTGTGAAAATGATGTATGAACTTATGGAATTAAGGTTGAGATTGCAATAGCATTAGAGTACAGTTTTTGAGTCAACCCGATTTCTACGAAAGGTAACTATGAGAAGACTAAGAGAAACATTCACAGACACATACCTACCCAACAAGAAAAGAAATAGCAATAGCCCCTATATATATATATATATAAGAACTGCTACAATCAATATGTCGGTGCTTTATATTGCAGAGTTCATTCATATATATAGGTACTCCATTCTGTAGACACTACACCTGTGGTATTCACAAGCTAGAATAACTGAAAGTAAATCAATGGAATTTCACTAGTGTTCCTGTTTTGAACTACAACATATTTAACATTAAGTGCTCTGGACTTGGTGAATCTGCTTGAATAATTATTTCAATATAGTGGTAACCGGAGGATATTTAAATATATATACTTTGCTCTTAAAATTCATTTGTAAGCCGCACCAAACTGCGTACCCCACTAGTCCACGGCAAGAAAACACGACTCTGAATGCGTATTACTTATAATAATCGCAATTTCTTGAAACTTCGACAACTTTCCTGTAAACGAACATAACGTGATATTTTTTTAAATAAAAACTAAAAGTAGTTCTCTAAAAAATAAAACTAAAAGTAATCTATAGAGTCGTTTTTGCCTAATATTCGCACAAAGGCAGACCACTATCATTTTATATATATAGATTCTACATATTCATAGAAGTAACTGTTTCAAATGATTTCTAAGCAAGCACGATCTTAAGCACGGGGCCCATAAACGTTCCTTGTACAACATTTGTAGTCACCAAAAAATGTCGAACAAGCTTAATTGATTAGTGTGCACCTTTTACTACAACTAATGGGCTACTTCACTGCTAACCTAAGATCCGGTAAGGTACAGTAAACTCGACAATAGAAATAAATTAACAATTTCTTATTAACCGGTGAACTCTGTACAAAGTAGATTTAATTAGTTGGAATGATTTGCAAATCTATTGCCTAAGGCCGATACTTTTAAATTATTGTTAAATAAGTTGTGTATAAGAGGTTCGTCTTTCAACGAGAATGCAATAGGTAAAGCTTTGGAATGGTATTGTAGTTTCAATATTATTGAAGTTCTAAAATTAATAGTATTAAAATCGTGAAAGACTTATAAATATTCAATGTTACTGAAAATTTAAATGTTCAAACCATCCGAGTTACAATAAAAAAAAATTATCCGAGGTTAGAGACCTATTTAAAAGTTTTCTTTATCTTCTACCAAAAATCTCCGATAATTTCCACAATAATTTAATTAAAGATACAACTAAATCATTTTTTTTTCAACAAAATTATACGGTTAAAAAAATCCAAGTTATAAATTTTTTTTTGTGAAAGTGTTGGCCGCTCTGAAAATAATCATAAGTTCGGGCTTGCGTATAATGTCGTCAAGGATTTAATACAAAAAAAAAATTATAGGAATCTAAAATTGGCAATTATTTATCCTTAAGTTGTCTCAATGTTATGCATATAACATTATACGTATTTATACCTACTTAAAGTGTTCTGCGCATCTATTTTCACAGCGGTCAAAAAGTATGGTAAGGATTGTAACTCTATACCTTTTTAAACCTGCTTTAGAACAATTATAACGAGCGCATGATTTGCGAAAAGTGTAAGAATTTCACCTTAAGAACACTTTCGACACTTAACCCTTAAAACGCTGCGTAAACAATTGATTGATGTACGTATTTGACACAGCACTTTTGGGTGCTTGTTAAATTTCTCTGTTATTCTATTAATCGATTTATTTCTGTCATATGAAAGAAAGTTGTATATTTTCTTTCATATTATTTTATAGATGTGATTTGTGTCCGCTAAATTCAAGCTCTTCGAAATGATTATGTAAAGAATAGCATCTCATATTGAGACTATATTTCAATATACCTATAAATAGGCGGAGGTAATAACTATTAATATATTTAAAAGTTTGTGAGACACATTTATGTATCAGTAGGAGTGCCTCACTAACTTATTTTGTGTCTAACAACTAAGATAAACTAAATTAACTTAGTTCGATTAAGGAAAAAAACCCTTCCACCATACGTGACTATCTGTGTTGTGTGGTACTGTGGTTGAACTAATGATTTAAATTTTTCAGTGTCACTGTATCGCGCTAGCAGTACAATCAATATAAACATTTGGAAGCCGATTTTGCCCTTACCATTGACGAGTCGGAGCCTTTATTTATAAGTCTCTATTTGTTACACTTCACGATCCTCACGTCTACTACTAGTGTAGAATATTCGTATACTCTTTGATAAAAATAAGCTCATAAATATTGAAACTAAAAAAAATAATTACGCAGCTATTTCGACTACCGGTCGACTAGTATAATAGAGATGTGTATGAATATTATTTGGGAAATATTGAAAGTGATAAATTTTATTTGATGAAGTGTGATAACTAATATTTTGATCTCGTACAACTTAAAAAATCAAACTAATACATAGTTGTGGTAGACTGGTTTTAATGACGGAATATAGATTCTAAGTCCGCAAATTGGAATCCCGACGTATTCCAAAGAATTCTTCAGAGATTGTGTCGCTTATATTTTCTAATTTAAATTGGCAACACTATCGGCTGACGAGGAGGGCAGCATCATGGAAATACCTAAATATTCTTTGAGTACTATCGTTTGTGGAAAAAGTATAGAACCGTAGACTTCTCCTAGTACAAAATCTTGGATTGTTGTTGTGATTATACCTTTATCTTAGAAATAATAAATTAATGAAAATTAGAAAATATAAATTAAAAAATAAGACAGAGTAATAAAAGCAATGTTTACATAACGCGTATACGTAGCAGGAGCTGAATAACCTTAAAATGCAATAACCACAAGGCGCCGAGTCGAGCGGCGCGTACGCATCTCGTAAATCAAACCCCAAACAACTGCCAAATAATTTCTCGAAATTTTATTATAACAATAATGTGTTGCGAGACATTTTTAAACCGCAAATTTGCCGCGCTCAAAACAAAATATCCTTGTGAACTTTTTCATTATACTGTTTTACTCGTTAACATATTAACTCACGTTGATTCATCTTTATTAAGCCATTATATTGGTCTCTTGCTTAATTTCTCGCAGACAGCGTTACTGTTTTCTGAAATTTTCATTTTTCTAATTTTAGGGTATGGTTAATAATATAGATTTATAATAAAATGGAACAACAACAAAATAGTAGCAAAAGTATGACATCATTAATTCATTAACAATGACATCATAGAATACAGCCATCTTTATAATATCATAGAAATATTAATATCTTATACCATAATTACAAAAATACACCCCTATATATAGTGCAGCATATATATCGATATGCAAACAATATAATCATTAAAATGAGAATATAGCAAAACTAGTAATCAGCTTCAATTTAAGACTTCCTGTGAATATCAGAAAGTCAATAGTAATTTAGTACGAGTCAGTAATAGGTAGTCAATAGTACGGACAGTAGGTCATTAGTACTGTTTTTCCCTTGCATTAAAAATCAAATGCCCAAAAAAAAATTAGCTATAAGAACACGTTTTAAAATATATTATAACTATTCGTATAATCAGATATAAAGCAGTCTTCAATTACGGTCGTAACGTTTTCTCCGTGTACCGAGAGGATTTATCCCCCGACGCGCGACGTCTGTTTAGGGTTAATTAGGGATACGTTAAGTGGGGATGAGATACTTGTACCTCGGAACCGCAGGGGGTTTGACCGGGCTGTCGTCGCGGTCAGGGCGTTCGCGCTGGACCTTGTCGCCGGGGTGGCATGGTGCTTGCTTGTTCGATCCCGTGCCACTCCATAGCGCGGCAGACGGTATCTTGTGGTTTTTTTTTAGTCAGTAAGAGTCTGACACCCCACAGCTCCCCAGGGCTGTGGGTGTCCAATGAAGGATTTCTTCCCACATAAAAAAAAAAAAAAAAAAAGGGGGTGGACCCACAGGCGAATACAGTTCCCTCGTGGAGCCTTAGCCTGCCTCCCAAGACCGTCAGTGCGTGGTGAAGAGCCACATCCTACACGAGGTGACCCTGTCTAGCAGAACACTACGGATCTAGGCTAGAGAGCCGATAAACACTCCTGGGGCTCGGTTCCAGAACCGGGTCGGGGCATATACCCCGGCAGACGGCGCCCCTCGTAGTACCCCTCTGCTTATCAGAGGGGACAGGGGATGGGGTAAGGACGGGCCTGCTTCGGTTCGCCCGTCAGAGGGTGGAGGGAGGAAACCTCGGTAAAAAGTCACCGTGGGAGAAAACCACGTTAAAAAGTTACAGACGGGTGTGCCTTCGGGCGGTGGGAGGGAGGAAACCTCGGTAAAAAGTCACCGTGGGAGAAAACCACGTTAAAAAGTTACGGGTGTTGAGGAGACAACCTCGTTAAAAAACAGACGGGAGGCCTTCGGGCGGAGGGAGGTAGAAAACCTCGTTAAAAAGTTACCGTGGGAGGAAACCACGCTAAAAAGTGACAGAGGGACGGCCTTTGGGCGGAGGGAGAGGGAGAAAACCTCAAGAAAAAGTTACCGTGGGAGGAAACCACGTTAAAAAGTGACAGAGGGGAGGCCTTCGGGCGGAGGAAGAGGGAGAAAAACCTCATTAAAAAGTTCCTGTGGGAGGAAACCACATTAAAAAGTGACAGAGGGGTGGCCTTCGGGCGGAGGGAGAGGAAGAAAACCTCGTTAAAAAGTCACCGTGGTAGAAAACCACGTAAAAAAGTTACAGGTGGTGGTGGTTGGAGGGGGTGACCCCTTGACTGCCAAACCGGACCAAGGAGGGAAGGGCTGGGGACCTGACTTTCCATTGCACATTGGTTCGGTAGACGGGTAGGCAGCTTGACCGGGCTGTCGTCGCGGTCAGGGCGTTCGCGCTGGGCCTTGTCGCCGGGGTGGCATGGTGCTTGCTTGTTCGATCCCGTGCCACTCCATAGCGCGGCAGACGGTATCTTGTGGGTTTTTTTAGTCAGTAAGAGTCTGACACCCCACAGCTCCCCAGGGCTGTGGGTGTCCAATGAAGGATTTCTTCCCACATAAAAAAAAAAAAAAAAAAAAAGGGATACGGTTAGTACGGTGATATTTATACAGGACTCGCTTAGGATAATAGGACCAAGATAATTCCCGACAAGTAACAGAGAGTACAATATCTTAACTAATATTATTAATACAAATGTGAAATATTGCATACATGGTGTGAAAAAGTGCAGAAAAAGACAGAATATTTTATCCTCAAAAGAGTACTACTATTTCTGACGGATATAAAAATATATTTGATTACATTAACGAGTGCAAAGCTTCCAGAAAAAGCTAATCATATCATTTAAACATATAAAATTTCTAGCGTCTGTTATTTGTTTAGGCTAATCTCCGAAACTGCTAACCCAATTTTGACAGCACTCTTAGAAAAAGATAGAAAACTATTTTTTTATACCTAACGTTTAACCTAGCGTTTTGACCACAATCTCATCTGATGTTATGATGTCACGCTAAGCCTAGAGGGAGACCGATTCTCAAGTGCAGTTGCCGGAACATACCAATAGGTGCTTGGCGACAGATTTTCAACTTGAAGGTGTTAGCTAGCCAGGTGGACTTAGAAAAAGCCCTAACAGCATGCTATGGTTTCATGACGATGTTTTCCTTCAGCAAAAGCTCCGACTCAGTTGCTAGGATTCGAACCTGTTTCCTTCGACGCTGTTTCGGAACACACTACTAACTGAGCCATCGTCGCCTCAATGTATTAATGGTATTTTATTAGTACGTGTTTCCGCAGTGCCTAAGTAGTAATGAAGGTACAACAACGAAGATAATTTTAAACCAATAAAAGGATTATGGGAGGTGAATAGTAACAGCAATACCAACAAAAAAATTAAAATGCCATTAATCCATGTAAAGTTTGTTGTAATTCCTCTGAAAGAACATATGAATTCATTCATGTACAGGCTTACCACGAAATTTACATTAAACAAATATAAGAATTGCTCTATGTGATTTTAATAGGCCATAAATAATAATAATCGAGCAAGTAGCAAAAAAACAATGTTGAATATATCATAGTGTTGACACACTGAGGAAGAAATATTCGCTGAAAGTCACGCTTCGAAGATATTATTCATATAAAATAATATCAAGTAAATCCCATTATGACAGTTTGTGTGATTAAGTGTTTGCGTTTACTTTAGACGTACGCTATTTCTGATCACATTATTATAAGTCTTCACGGTTTTAATATTCAACGAATTATCGTTAATGTATTCTAATGTTGGACGTCATCAAAAATAGGACAGCGTGTTTAAAAATCTTTAATATTATTTTGTTTTCAGTCAACAAAGTATTTTCTAACCTAATTTTAATAAAATCACGGTTTTGTTAACAGCTACAGCTAACCTATCTATTCGTTCGGGTTACACAAACCAAAGTTTAAGAAAACATATGAAAATTTAACACATGCATAGGAAATAACAGCTATTTTATTATTTATAACTGTTATTTCACAGGTTATAAACGACAGCCTGCTATATTTTACAAGTGTCGGCTATTTTTAACGTACCACCAACTCAGTTTTACCTGTTACATATCTTTTCCAGTGGGCGAAATATTTTATAGGTCTTAACTCATAGTCTCATTAGTGTCGGCACTGAGTACATAGTAAAAAAATAAATCTTTTATTTGTAGGATTCTCCCATTAACAATTTTTTAAACGTGCATACTGGGAATATAGAAATACTTAAAATGTATAGCACGCATAGCAGACTTAATTATCAATATTATTGTAGAGTAGTAGTACCATATGAAAAATAGCAGTGATATGTGAAATTTTCCATTCTTATCATATTCCATTTCTTCTTTACAAACTTGTGAAGTGTTCACATATTCGAATGACCTAGACAAGTGTACAAAAAGGAATAAGAAATACAATAAATATATTTTTTTATCAAAAAATCATTATTATTACAAAATTTATTAATGAAACAGTACTATTTATACATTACACAGTCGCTAAAGGTATTAAATACACAAATCAAATAAATAGATAGGTTATGTCGATATAAAACTGAATGTTCGGATACAAAGAACATCTTCTGTGTAAATTCTCAAATCGATTGACATATTAAAGATATGTGGCCACGAAATGAGCGTTACTAATATTGTAAAAACTTTAGACATTGAATGTGCACTCAATGTAACTTTTGCCATGAATAGATTTTTATAAAAGAATGACGGAAAAATATTCCATTTTTTATTTAACATAGTTAACAATACTGCTGTTACTGCAATCTGTAACTATCAATAGTTGATTTTTTTCAATACTCTATAGGTTTTAGCGTTTGCACCACAATTTCATTTTATGTTAATTGATGACGTAATAAACACGCTAAACCTAGAAGAGGGCTGGCTGACAAGAGCGATTTTTAACTTGAGAATGCTACTACTACTACTAGATGGACCTAGAAAAATTGCTACTATCATGCCATGGTGTCATCACGATATTCTCCTTCACCAAAAACTTCGACTTGGTTGCAAGATACAAAGGTCGGCAACGCGCATGTTGCAAGCGGCCCATAGGCTGCGATGTACTGCTTACCATCAGGCGACCTGCATTCTTCTATGTGATCATAGATTTTAAAATTGTGTTTATAGTAACCACGTTAAAATTAATAGTCAAAAAGAAAGAACAGAGGATTTAAATGTCATTTAGTTGTTCATACATTTTAATATTTCGTTTATTGGCCGCTGTTTTCGTAGGCCGATCGAAGCCTCCACATCGCCCCACACCATCTACGAAGGGGTGGCTACACGACCTAATGTGAGAACGCATTAATCATTCAGTTTTATACAAGTCTGACTTTGGTTTTGTTAGGGCGTGAGCGGAGGGAACGTGAAGAGGTCAGAGGAACACAGAATATGAAGTATGCATGCGTAGTTTCTTTAGTTCTGGAAATATTGAATAAAAGATACCACAGTAAGTAACTCACCGAGATTATAATGATCCGTCAAACTTGTGTTTTTGTATTGGCTTCTGAAATACTTTTATGTTAATAATGATAAAAGTATATTTGACTTAATTCACGTCGTTAAATCTTTGATAAGACCTAAGTAATACTATGATTTAAATAAATATTTCAGTGAGAAAAAATACCTTTTAACTTGTACAAGGACGACAACACTGCATTTGCTTTTTTAGCGTTGTAATATGAAGGGTCTTAATTGCTTCACTGCCGCGCTGGGTTTGGTAGCGATCGCATTAGGCACTCGAACATAATAACAGACGAAATAGCAATTATCGTATGGGTGTCAAAATGGCCGAACTCAGCTTGGGCTGCTACCGTATATGCTATCTCGCGAATTTGTATCTAACAATTTATTCAAAGTTATAAACTATACGTATGCTAATAAATACACACCAGGAGCCGCCCACGACTTATTCTACCTTTGTGTCTTGATTAAATACTATATAAGATATTTATTTAATTTTTGAAATCTAGAAAAATCAATTTATTTTTCATGTTAACTGAAATGCTAATAAATTTTCTAGATCTATGTAAAAAAATGATAGATTTTATGCAAATATTCAACACCCTTTTCACTATGTAACTGGTTGAATTTCCAAAAATCCTTCCTTAATGCTATAACTTACAGTGTACAAGGAATCTATCTGCATGTAAATTTTCACGATCCTCTAGCACTAATAGCTTAGATTATCCATTGATATGTCAGCCAATCAGTCAGTTATCCTGTATACATATATTGTGTAAATAAGTGTACATTACGTGTTCAATTTGACAGCTTTTACTACGTCTAAATTGCTACAAAAAATTTGTTCGACACGTATTTTATCATTATTGGTTACAATAATGTGTGATTTATCTTAATTCTTGATTATTAAATTCTCTTAAATCGTTACTTTTTTATTAATTACATATTTGGATATACTTTAGTCACAAAGTCTTCTTGGACATAACGAACTATACTGTCAAGTATTAAGAGTATAACATACTTATATGTAATTACATAATTATATGTAATGAGTGTTCCCTAACTACTGCAATTATACTTTGTTTCTATAAAAATGTCATACAAAAGAAATGTAAATTACAAACAATATATATATTTACTACATAACAATTTTTGTCTCCAACAACTGTCTACATCGCGAGGGTGTCTCATTAATTTGTCTTTTTTTCAAGACACATTGTGAGGTCCTATTGAGAGCGCATCGTAATTACGACACGACAAAGTGTGGTTGACATCATCTCCAATGTTTAAGAGAGTGTAAACTCTATACAACACCCACAATACCTTTGAAGCGACTTTGTCTCATGCAATTATAAAGCCCTTGTACCACGAACAAATTTATTTTGCCGTCGCGAAAAATAATTACATTAGTAACTTCTAGTTTAGTGAATTGATTATTGATTTTCTTGGCTGTCAATTACTTCTGTCCCTGCACTACCATATATATCTATTTTTTTTTTAGTTTCCCGCTTATTTGTGACCTGCTTCGGCTTTGAACGCTTGTATTGTACTTATAAAAGTGTCATCGTAAGTAGAAAAATCTTTGTTAGTTACATCACACAACGCGGCACAGTCTTCTTAGTTTTTGCGCGCAATTTTAAATTTGTGCTACCTCCGTAAGGTATTTATCAAAATAATATGCTGCAATGTGTAATTTTGATCTACATTCCATGCCTAACGTAATCAAGCTATTAAATTATACAAGGATTAATTCAATGTTGATTAAAGTGGCTTCGAAAGTAACAGATTATTTTCAATAGTGCCTATGCAATACATATAAGTTGTTAATGCGGTATCGGAATACGCTTTCAATTAAGATATGATCAGCCAGTATACCATCAGGATCACAAGTGTATGTCCATCTGAGCTTGCATGCTGAGCAATGAAGACTGTTCATGGATGAATTTATTAATGGCTTTCGTTGTTTTTGTACCGCATTGCGCTTAGGGACCCTTCATAAAAGACGTTAGGAAATATTGTACCTTTTTAGACGTATTCTCGCAATTCCCTCCCATATCAATATTGCATCACGAATGATAAATTGCCCCCCCCCCCCTCGTACGTAATATAATTGTTTACGAAATAGTTTTAAAAATTTGCAAAACTGCTTGATGACTTTGCAACGTAACATTTCCTTAGATTTCCTTCACCCCCTTGTCATATTTCTCACAGTAAGCAACACCCTCTCCCCCCCATAAGTCCGAACGTATTTTATTACCAGCCTATTACTGCCAGGTACAGTGACATCACTTTGTGATCCTAAAATAAAAAAAAAAAGCATAAAGCTATCCCAGACAATAATGCAATCAAAACACATCATCAAAAATTTAAAACGCTGACCGATCGAATACCAAAATGGATAGAGCAAAAAATACATAGTGGGCCGCATCCAACTAAAAATTTACCGTTAGAGTAATGAGAGAAGCATACATATTTAATTGGCAGTTGCCCGTGTACTAGTTTATAGCCCCTGTGGGCTCGAAGGGTGATTTTACATTTTTTTTTTCAAATGCCCGATGGCTCAAGTGGTATTGTGGAGAGGACAGTGTGAACGCTTGCAAAAGATTGATACGACGAGTAAATTTTTTTTTTTCAAATATTTTGTTTTAGATGTTTTGCGTTTGCGGAATCTTCTTTTAACGAATATTTTGCATATTCATTTTAAAGAAGATCGTACAGTTTTCTCACAACCTATCACTTCTAAAAAACTTCTTTCTTCTAAATGGTCGCCATTTTGACAACTTTCTGTAACAATAAATTATTGATTTTGTTAACTTAATTTGACATCGGTATTGGTATATGATGTTTGTAATTGTTTTTAAATCTTTATTTTATTTAGAGACTTAGGTCTACAAACAACTTGTCAGTCCTATTGTACCCTAATTTTAATATATTTGCCATCATTTCTTAGAATGAATCACAAGCTTCCATTAATTTGTTTACACAATATCCATTTTCTATAACTTTCGTGTTTATTGCAATAAAAAGTAATTATAACAAATAACAGTGGAATTTGTTTCATTTTCGCGTTTCGCACATATTATGGGATATAATTTCGTAAGTGTAGAACGCGTTAGGCATTTACTTTGAGTACTTGACGTTTAGGTTTGGTTTCACAGGCCGTGGCCACGAAACTACTGTAACCGATGATCTGACCACGGCCTGTGTAACCAGGACGAAATATCGAGTACTCAAAGTGCTTAACGTGTTTTAGATCAAAAATTTAAATCATATATTATAAGACAATAATAGCAATACATAACAACAAACTGAGGTAAAGAAGCAGGCATAGCTAATAAAATTCTTTATGGGAAAATAGAGCGTGCATACTAAATATTGATATATTTAGTTTTAGACTCTCTAATCATCTTTTATTGGGTTCTAAGTTCCTACCACACTAATAATAAAATTTAGTAATATTACCGATGTACACTAAAATTCAGCCGATCAATCCATATGCAAAATGACTATCTTATTTTGCAGTCTAGTCACATACGATAGACAGTTCATCTGTTGGTTTTGATGGCGCATTTATGTCATAAAATACACAACTTCAATTACATAAAATAGTATTAGATAAACTCGGTATACGATTACATTAATACTTGAACACGTTCTATTATAAATTCGATTTGAATATAACGTTTATTGGTTATAAAATCATATCCACTCTATTGCGAACGTGCGACGTAAACGAGATGCGGTAGCCAGGAACGAAAAAAAAAATGCGCAAAATAATATCGAAAAGACATAAAACGGAGAGCAGTACCGCTATAAAATACAAACAAATACAGGAGATAATCGGAGCGAGTGGTACGAAAGTTATTGTGGACTCTTTATGTGCATCGTAATATTTTACTATTGAGTTTCTTTGGTAAAAGCTTTTACCGGACTACTTTATTCCTCTCTGCTATTCTGATATGGTATCAATTTCTTGATAGGTAAATTTTATCTCTTACAATATTTTTGTAATAAAATAAATGTTATTATGGGAGTAATTATTAGTGCGTTAGTACTTTGAATATTCTTGTGGTCTTGTTATGTCTAATGGTCGTCCAATGGCGAAATTCGTCTGCAATTGATTAAATTTGATATGTAATATTTTCTACAAAAGTATATAAATATTGTAGATTAATTAGGCGCTACGATTGTGATTCATGAAGAAAAGAGACTTATACCTAATTTAAATAAAAGACGTATCAAAAATAACTAATTCTTTAATGTTTTTTTTTCATTTGATAACAGAGAAGAAAGTAGAAAAAGGTACTGTGCTTTCTTGTCATCGACTATTTGTATATTGAAGATTTCTGCATTTAGTATGAATTGGGCGTTAGACCACTTTCTCAATAGATGTTAAATGTCGGTGTAGCCTAAGAAACTAACACGCTAAACCTAGAAGAGGACTAGCTCGTAAGTGCAAGCCCAGAAACACACTTATAGGTGATGGCGATAGGTTTTCAGCTTAAGGATAGTAGCTAGCGAAGACATACATCTTCTTATCGTTTCAGATGCTTCCCTCAACGCTTTAGGTCATTGCAGGAACCTACGCCGATTGATATGACGTCTGAACACGATACCTTTGGTTTTTCATTGTTTCAAATTTGCATAATTTTTTTATGAATGTACTGATTGATTGATATAATTTATTGACATTGAAATTGAGATTGACATGTTTTTTATGTTTCAAATTTTACATATTTTTATGTAACTTTTCTCATTCATTTAGATGAGTTATGGCATCTATAAGGAGGGGCAGAACTTTGATCTTTGTAATTATATGAATTGAAAGATGAAATTAAAAGTAATTTATTAAAAAATCGTGACAGAATCATGAAAATTGTGGTTTTCTAATACCCACATGGCTTGCGATAGTTACACCTCAGTGTCAGATGCTTTAGCCTTAGAGTTTTACCATTTTCAACTACATTAGATGTGATTAAACACTAACTAGCTGTAAATCGATAAATAAATCAAACAATTTTTACATTAAAAACCACATAATTTAATACGTGTTATATACAATATAGTTTGGTTATATACAAATTCGTTTATCGTCACCAATAAACCAACAATAACAATCCACAATGAAAACAACAATTTTCGAATTCAATTTAGATTACGAATCTGTCAACAGTACGATCCAAAGCAATCTATCCGCTATTAGAACAGGTTTTACACAACAAAATGTTCCAACACATCTCTAAAATCCCCATAAATAACATATAATCCTTACACCATTGGTACTAGCGATCGACAGTGTAAAATACTGTTCCTTGTATTATAAGGCATGCTTTGAAACGATGTTTCACATTACACAGAATACATTGAAAAGTTCCATAATCAGGTATTAATTCAGATAATACAAATAATGCCATGGATGGTGAACTATCTATTACTGTTGCAGCGTTTGTAGATGATAAAGGTCTCGAACGTACAGCATCGGACAAAAGCACAAGCGTACTAATCCTTGCATTGTTAACAGGAATCCAATTTAAAATTCCATGGAGAAGTCAGACAAAGCTTGATTGATTACACCTTAAAATGTATTTGAGAGAAGCACGCAACTTGTTACGTTAAACCTTTTTGTACTAATGTCTACGAATCCAGTGTTATGTTGTTCTTTATTTTAACTTACTAAGCAATATGAAATATCGAATGGGAATTATTAAGTCCTATTAATTAAATATTAATATCTTTTTTCCCAAAGTCAATTATTTTAAACTTATTTCAACTATAGTAAAACCACAATTATTGTACATAGGGCGTCCTACTAAAAGTTTTCTGAATTTGACACTTACGTTAAAAATATGTAAAAACTAAGTACGACGTTTAAAAATGTACACAGTCCTTGTCAATATTTATGATCCTTTATGTCTGAATATAGATGAGTTAAACGCTAATTTAGGTATATGATGCTTATTATTTGTATAATATCGAAACAACTTAAATATAACAAATGTCAACTCTAGATTATATAATAACATTTTAACTTCGTTATGTATTGAACTCTTGGGGACACTATGCGCTAGCCCAATCTTAGAGCTATATATTCATAACCACAAAAAATACCGACGAAGCTTATTGACTTTAAAATGCAGTTTATACCATCTGCTTGTCACTTGTTTTTACATTTAGCTTCCATTTTAAATAATCCTTGTCTGTGTGTATTGCATGTATGTTACTATGGAAAACTTTAGTAGTATGATTTATTAGAATTTTAAATGTAGTTTGATGGTTCAGTAGTGTTGATCGCTTTCAAACTCGTTTTAACAATGAAGCATCATGTAATTCGACTGTTTGTAGCTGGTTTGTAGAATTACAACGCGATCGTGTTAATCTCAGAGATGAATTTCATGGTTGTCACCCATCTAACGCTGTAAACAACGAAAACATGGTACTATCAAAATAGATGGGCATTGAGTTGAGACCATGAGATTCTACAAAAATATCTGGATTTTAAAAAAGAGGTTGATTCCCTCCTCACAATAACTGAGGCTCAAAACACCAACCACATTACTACTAGGTGCAATATCATGCTCACTAATTTCAACAAAGGAATGTCAAATTTCGTGTGGGATATGGGATATGGGATAGTATGTGGCGTATTGGCGTAGTGGCGTATGGAATAGTAACAGGTGACGAAACATGAATTTACATTTACAATCCCAAAATATAGCAATAATTAACTGTTTCGATCTTGAGCCGAAAAGAACTAAAGTGGCGAACGTGTAGTCTGTCACTAAGCGGATAATTGCTTTTTTTTTTATTAAAACTGATCACGTTGCTAATGTCAATTAGAGGATCATCGTACAGCGAATAGCGATAGGTTCACGACCATTTGTTTCACGGAAGTTATTAACAAACTTTGTAAAAAATAACGAAAAATACCGTCGCATCTTGCACTATGATAGTACTAGTTTTCGTATAGCCAGATATACAAACGAATTTTTGAAAGCGAAAATCGTAAATATTATATATGCTCTTGCATACAAACCATTTATAGATTTTTTCTGTTTGCATTAATCAAAAATTATTTACGCGGTCAACGATTTTCAACACCAGGAGAGGCTGGTGCAAAGTATACAAAACATGTTTCCGAGATCATCACGAGAGAACAGCATAAACGTGTCATAGTTGGTTATATTCGTATGAGAAAGTGCATTGAAGCTAAGGCAGAGAGATCATTATGAAAGACAATAAATTCATTTTTGGTCAGTCAAAGTATTCTTTTCTTATTCATTCCGGTAACTTTCAGTGCGCTTCACGTATCAAACTATTGTTACGTAGATTTTTGCGTGCTTTTATTGTATATAATTTTACCTTCCATATTAAACAAATGCAATTTTAAGATACAAATTTTATTGGGCAAGAAAGAAAATAAGCCTCTGAATATTTTTTTATGAATTATTTTCTTTAGTAATGTAATAAACGCATCTTCATAGCTTTGTCTAACTCTACCACTATTCAATTAAAGTTAGAAATTACTTGTTCACGTTAAAATTCACCTTTATCAATGAAACAATTATACTGTATATGTAAATGAACATATAAATTAGGTCATCGTATACTACAATCACCAATAGAATAATTATTCCTTTTGCAGTCGACATAATGAATTGACCTTTCCAAGCCAATTACTTACCTTTCTCATCAAGCGAGTGAATGGTCCGGCTTTGTATTTCAGTTTCATATTCAATTTTGTCTTTTTGTTAAAAGCCGCCTTCCGGTGGACAATTGCCAAGAACCGAGCTAAGGACATCACTTTTCCTTTTCTAGCTGTTTGATTAATTGTGTAGTTGTCTCGCTCGGGCTAAGGGAATTCTCTGAATGAAAAGATCTTTTTATTGTTTTGTAATACCGATGAGTCTTGAGCCAACTAGTGAGTGAATATAATTTCGTCTATCCTCGGGTATGTGATAATGAGGGCTTTTAGTATTCAGTGTAGGAGTTACTGTACTGGAAGTCAATCCGTTTCTGTGATTGATTCTACGGTCAATGTTCTTTGGCTTTGAATGTATTTACAATTTGATGTTAGCTACTCGTATAATTATTCAAAGAAATAAACTAAATCTAAGTGTACAGTGTTTGAAAAATACTTCAAGTTAAAGATATAACTAGGACACCTTTTAAAAAAGTCTTTTTTATGGAAGTTACTATGATCTTTTTGAGGACTCTGGGACCTCATCAAGTTCGATATATCGACAAAGTTTATCACAAGTTCGTTCTCGTTAATAGCATTTTTTTATAAATTTAAGGATCACTAGGGCAAACATAATTGGTATTTTTACAGCTTCAAATCAGATATGTAGTAGAACTTATAAACAAAAATATGAAACAACGGCATCATTGCCAGAAGCAGAATATGTATGTCAGTTTGAAGTTTACAAATAAAGAAGTTTTAATCAAGGCAAATATCGTAATTTTTATTCTTCTTTGTCTTAGTATAGGATGTTTTTGAAATAATAAAAACAGCTCGTATGGTGGTGCAAAGATTGGCCAGTCAATAAAGAGGCAATCGGCTCTGACTGTCTAAGATGTATTGTAAGATGTATATGTAAGACATTCTCAAGTATCGTCACTAATGGTAACTCTCCATGTACCTACCACGTATTCGTATTGTAATAAAAAAGATTCTAGTGCTTGCTTTCCTTACTAAAGCCCTTAGCTTAAAAGTTAGTACTAAACGCTTATCAAGAACCAACTTGTTAACTGAGAACCAATTTTATCCCTAGACTTACGATTCTTAAATGTTTCGTTATCTAAAATTAAACACAGTAGTCAAACTCCAACGAGTATTGCAAAAAATGTATAGGTAAATTGGTGTTAATACACCAAGTATTAGAAACAAAATTCTAGGAATAAACAGATAGTTATTGAATCGACCAAAACACCACAGACCAAAGTAAAAGCAAACTGTATGAATCACAGATGGAAATAGTACATTCACCGGTTTGTTTAGTTTTATTATCTGTATAAAATAATGTTCATTGTCGGCCATGCGCATTGTTGTTGCAAGAGTAATAAGAGATCGGTAGGAAATGCCCCCGGATTATCATATCGCTTCATCTCAGTTCCATAGACTTAGGAAATAACAAGACTGTGTAATATCAAATATTTGTTGCGTAAACGATTGGAGTAGTTTCGTCAATTTACTTGTCTCTAACTGTACTACAGTACCAAATTTCTGTTCTTGCAAAAGTTTTCCGTTTATACAATATCTTAGATAAAAGAACGAATTTCATTATCAGCCTATAATAGCAATAATAATGAATGAATTCAGATCATCGTTCAGTAGTACTCTACAATATCCCAAGGGTTTCATCACTGTTCGTTACAGTTCAGGATCAGCTTGTGTCCTTCTGATTAATATTTGTATATAATTGAGGTAATTACAGTCTTGTACGCTTATTGAAAAGTGTCCATGTAAAGTAAGTACCCTCTGTGTAATACAGTCTTCGTAATCATAAAGTACTGTACAATTAGGTGCAGTGCGATTGCTAAGCGTCATTTAAATTCCATCTTTAATTAATTTGTGTTAATCCGTCCGTCAGATTTGTTTTTAGTGTATAGGTTGCAGCGTTTGACCACGATCTTATACTATGTTAAATGACGTTGTGGTCTAAGATAGTAAACATGGTAAATTATTTTTTCTGTTTTTTTCTCTCTGGGTAATCTTCTTAGATCCCTAACTCGTCGGGCTGTATAGCCTAGAGGTGGGAATACCAGATTTGTACTGACTAAGCCCCCTCGGTCTTCTTCTCGCATCCTTAAGCCAAGCGGGCAGGAAATGCATCTGCAATACTTCTACCTGACTCGGCAGTTTTTGGTCTCTAAGCAGAGGAAAATGAAAGGCCTAATATTAGACCCTCATCTGACGAAGTGCTGGGAGGCGAAACATGGTAAACCTAGAGTGACTGGCTCTCAGGTGCTGATATCGGAACACATCAACAGTCACGTTTTTGGAAAATCGAAAGTAAATTATTTATAAAATATTCACTATCAGTTCTATTCTTATTTAGGTTTGGAGTCAGTAGCCGAGATCAAACTCGCGCGCCGTGTATTTCTGGATCGCCATCAATGAAAGTGAGATTCATTCAGACATAACCACGCTTCGGAACAATCATTACGCTCTTATAGTTATCTATTGCAGTAAATATCAAAACCGATCCGTTATAATCTTAATTTACGTTTATAAAGGTTTCCCATTCACTGGAAATAGATCTGTGTTTACGATATTTCGAAAGTTCTAGCAATTTAATTTATAATACGATTATACGTGTATTTTTTATAGTTTATGGGTTTTAGGGCTTTGTTCGCAATTCCGTATGATGGTAAATGACTATATAACCTAAGATACGTGAAACCTAGAGAAGTACTGCAACTGATGCGCAACTTCCAGAACACACCTTTGGATAGATACTTGGGGTCCGCTAATTGGGCATGTATTAGAAAAAGACCTACATTTATCTCTAACCGAAGTCTAATAGTACCACAGTATTTCTTGAGATATTATTGATTGATTGATTGATTAATATTCCTAAGAATTAATTTAAAAGAGGTCGTATGGCAGTGTGAGCTTATTGGCGGTAACCCTATTTAACAATAGGCGCTACAACATCCACAGTTGAGCAGATTGAAAAATGCTTAATGTGATACAACACGCTATAATCGAAAAACAATTGGCTTTGACAATTACATAACCGCAATTCCTGATTATGTTTCCGATGGTATAATTAACACCACTGAAGGAAATAATTTGCCTTCACTTATAAGTGATTTGCTTATTGTCTAACTAAATAGCACATGACCCATCGAAGTATACAAATAAATTAATGTCCAATTTTCTAGACCTTTCTATATTTAAATAGTTACTATCACTGACGACATAGTCACAAGAAGCGATGATGTTTTAATGGTAGTTTATTTATACATAACCTTCGTTCAGAATAAAAAATGGAGATTCACTAACTTTTTCTTACGCATAGGTCAAATGTACATTAAAGTGAGCGAAGCGATGCAAAAGCTAATACCTATAGTTCTTACAAGATATATTCACATACAATTCCTAATGCATGTTACTAAAATTGGAGATTCAATTCTCGGTATGTTTGTTCGAGCAACTTTACGATTACAAGTGTGAGGACAAGGCGCTACAAGCGATTGAGATGTCGGTACACCCACGCTCTTATTGTGTGCTGTTTCATATCGAACTAAGTGATATATACTTAATCGTTATACAATAAATATTCTGTTATAATAAAATTATGGTAACAGAGGGGACAAACACATTTATCTTATAGACTAACTACGACGAGTCGCGCTGCATGGTATTTTTACAGACATAAGTGTTTACATGTCGACCCTTTTCGGCAGTATTCGTTTCTTGTCGGGCTGCCAACCAGCTCTCGGCTCTAGAGACTTTTGACTTTGCTTTTTTGAACGTCTTCTGGTATATGCTTTATAGGTTTTAACGTTTGACCCCAATATCATCTAATGTTAAATGACAAAGTGGTCTAAAATGGTAACACGTAAACACTAAAGGAGGATTGGCTCTCAAGTGAAGATGCCCGAACACACTAACAGGTACTTGGCGACAGATTTTCAACTTGAGGGTGGTAGATAGCCAGATGGACCTAAAAAGAGCTCTACCACCATGCTATGGCTTCATAACGATGTTTTTCTTCACCGAAAGCTCCGACTCAGCTGCAAGGATTAGAACCTATGCCAAACGACACGGTACCAACTAAATCATCATTGCTTAAAATATATATTATATATGTCTGTAATCCGTAATTTTTATCTTTTCTATGTATAATATAATAATAAATAATATAGTATTTGTCCTTATCCAATCATTACCTTTTACCCTTATCCCACCTAAATAAGGTCGGCACAAAATGTCTGTCATGTTGTGATGTATGATTTGGATTAATTGTTACGATAAGCTGCCTGCCTGACATCAATCCGCCTTGGGATTATTTTGTAGTACCACTATAATCTCAACTTCCTAACTTCATATGGATGCCAAAGACGGATATTTGACTCTTCGATGACAGGTGGTAAGGATTCAAATGATGCGCTTGTGTACGATGTATCCGTGTCTATCACCTCCCGAGGCTTTGATTCCAGGTCTGTCGTAGCCATGAGGATTTCTTCCTGCAAATCTGATTCCGGAGGTTTACTGGCCTTTTTTTTTCTTTTTCTTGTCCTTATCCAATGTAATAATTTACATACGTTGAGCAATAATGTAGTTTAATATTAATCTTCACAGTAGATATACCATTTCAACGAATATCTTGGAGATATCACAGATTGGAAATTACACACAACAAAAAAAGTCGCTCATGTGTAGATTCGTAGGTAGCTTCTATAACTTTGATGAACTGCAAATATCAAAGCATCAAAAAATGATCTGATTCGTTTAGATATGACTGACATCAAATGGTTCACCCATGCGAAGCCGGGGCGAGCTAATAGTTATGAGATATTTCAAGCTTCATATATCTTAAAAATTCGACAAAATGTCACTATACATACACGCGAGTTAGTAAGCGAAATATCTTCGTAAACAATATTAAATTACACAATTAAATGAGACCAGCTTGTTCACATTACATCTACACATGCTGGCGGTAAAATTGTATGTATCCATATCTCGTTCAATCTACATGATATCACTGGCTTTTGCTCGCGGCTTTACTCGTGTTTATGTATATATGACCTTTTCATTTTCTGGATGGAAAAAAAATACCCTATGTCATTTTTATGCCTACTCTTAAAAACGTGTATGCAAAATTTCACGATGAAGTGAATGTGTATAAAACAATCATATTCGCAATTATAATATTAGTAAGAATTTATCGGGCTTAATAATAACTCTGTTTTCTCCAGAAAATCCACTTTAATCGACATTTTCATGCAATTCACATGAAGTTTCCTGATTAGCTAATTTAATAAAGAATAGTGTTAACCCGGCGCGGCGTGAAATAATATCGCCCAGTGCATCAACGATGGCTTAGAATACGGATGGAATATTAACCTTAGTTCTGTCTCCTTGTTCTTGGTGACCACCAGGTGTTTGTGGAGCGCTTTCAGCAGGAATTATTACGCAGTCTTCGATAAATAATGCGGTTATATTTGGTTGCACAATATTAATGTGGTTATAACGTCCTTACGTCGTCCGGTGTGTGCATAGACTGTCCGCAACAACATGTAGACTCCAAAGTATCCACAAATAAGAACGACAACGCAGTAGTGAAATGTAGAATGGAAGTTTTTGATTTAATCATAATCCATAGTAGTAACGTATTATTACGAGTGTGGATATAGCAAATGGCGTTTCCTTCAGAATACATTTATTTTGTACCCTTACAGATAGAAATCAAATACACTCACTCCTACACAATCCCACAACAATACACTTACATCTTATAACGCTGTAATCGCAGTTCGCTTGAAGATCCCTACCGTATTTCGTCCAATGTCTATAATATAACTCTATTCGGGCGCTTCGTAGTGCGATTATATATCTATTTTGAAATAGGATGAGAAACTCTGGAAGCCTGACATCATTATTCGAACGATTCGCTAATGCTTGAGAGGGATTATTTTTATAATTCCATTGTATTTCATTCCCACTGTCGATGAGTCATTCTATATGTCTTTGTATCGAGTTTAGATACAAGATATAACAGTATATTGCCCATAGGTATACAATATTGTTTCTCATACATTTACTATTTGAAGTAGTAACATGCTGACGTGTCAAACTATTGTAATTTATTTTGAACGACTAGTGAAGTCGTTATGAATAAAGTAATAGCTTTCAACGTACAAACTCTTGAAGCCATTTACATGATGTATTTTATATTAATTATTTTCCATTGATGACAATAACAACAAAATTTTAATAAGAATATTTAATAGTAACAAGAGAGTTTTAGTCTGTGGTGACTTCAATATAGATATTTTAAATATGTCGCCAGAGGTCACTATGTTCACATCGTTATTTAAGTCATTTAATCTGGATCCTCTTTTTAATGAGCCAACAAGATGTACGTCTCAAACTGCATCTTGTATAGATAATATATTTACTGACTTCAAGACCATTGGCGGTAGTATTATTACTGGGATACGATCTGACCACAAAGGACTCATTGTTAAAATTAATTGTGATAAACCTAGCGGTGTCTGTAAAAAAACAACTAGACTTCTATCAAAAAAAAGATTACAACTTTTAAATCATAATATTGCACAACATTTATCTTTCAAGACTTTTAATAATCAAGGTTCTAATAGTGACTATGAAAGCTTATTTAATATCATAAGCTCTGAATTTAATAAACATTGCCCAAGAAAGGTTATTAGTATAAGGAAAAAAACTAATTTTAGCGAATGGGCAACTACAGGCATTAAAAAAAGTAGAGATCGATTGTATGAGCTCTATTATAAGAGATCACTAACAAATAGTGAATCCTTTCATGCCTATGTTAGTAGTTATTCTAAAGTTTTTAAACGTGTTTGTGTAGCTGCTAAAGCAACATTTTTAGGAAATAAAGTTCTTGAGTCTAGAAATAAGACCAAAACTGTCTGGCATATAATAAATAAAGAATTAGGAAATAATAAAACAAATGATAATTCACTTAATCTAAATGTCGACGGAGTACATATTTCAAACAGTTCAGAGGTAGTAACTGTTTTTCAAGATTATTTCACTAATATACCTTTACAAGTCACTAAGAATATAACATCATCAGCCCAGGGTGCTGCAGCTCTTTTAAAAAATATGAGTGCATCTATAAACTCGACATTTAATTTCTCGTCTATTAGTGCAGGTGAAATAGTAAGGGCTTTTAAACAATTAAATTTTAAACAAACCGAAGACATATGGGGAATGTCGGTAATAGTAGTACAGTCCATAATTGTCACTATTTCGCCACATTTGGCTAATATATTTAATCAAAGTATAGCAAAAGGAACTTTCCCTAATTTAATGAAAGTAAGCAAAGTGGTTCCTTTGTTCAAATCAGGCTGCAAAAGTAATCTTGGAAATTATAGACCTATTTCTGTACTTCCGTCGTTAAGCAAAATTTTTGAAAAGATTATGCTCTCACAGTTAGTAGATTATTTCAATGTGCATAAGTTTCTGGATGGTCGACAGTTTGGTTTCACGAAAACGAGGTCCACTACTGACGCTGGTGCAACGCTGATAAGACATATATTGGGGGCCTGGGAGGATTCGCGAGATGCAATTGGTGTGTTCTGCGATTTGTCTAAGGCCTTCGATTGCGTTGACCATAGTACGCTTATTCTTAAATTGAAACACTATGGTGTTTGTGGATCTTCTCTCGGCCTTCTAGTCTCTTATTTAAAAGATCGCTGTCAAAAGGTTAGCATACATGGGGTAACCTCTGCGGGATCGTTTGCGCGGATTGGCGTCCCACAGGGCTCTATTTTAGGGCCGTTTCTGTTCTTGATATATATAAATGATCTGCCGCTAATTGTTAATGACTTTGCTGACATGGTGCTTTTTGCAGACGATACTTCACTTATATTTAAAGTAAAAAGGATAGATTCAGAGGTTGGGCATCTGAATAATAAGTTAAATGAAATTTGTCATTGGTTTGCGTTAAATAACCTGTTGCTAAATACAGAAAAAACGAATTGTATGAGATTAACCTTACCTAATGTTCCACAGGTTAATAGTAGTATCAAGATCGAAGGGCATTTGGTAGGTTTAGTTAATAATACTGTATTCTTGGGTATCACACTTGATTCCAAATTACAATGGGGTCCTCATATAAAAAAATTGGCTGGAAGATTAAGTTCTGCTGCATTCGCGGTACGTAAGATTCGCCAGCTTACAGATATTGCCACAGCAAGATTAGTCTACTTCGCTTACTTCCATAGCTTAATATCCTATGGCATTTTGCTGTGGGAGACAGCAGCTGAGGTAGACACCATATTCTTATTGCAAAAACGAGCAGTTCGAGCAATATACAATATGGGACCTCGCGAATCATTAAAGACTAAGTTTCAAGAATTCGGTATCTTAACTCTGCCTTCCCAATACATTCTGGATAACTTAATGTATGTTCGCAAAAACTTTGATAAGCTGGAGTTCGTAAAACACAGGCATGATTTAAAAACTAGAAACTGTGACAAACTGGTCGTTCCATGTTTTAGACTCAGTAAAACCAGTAACAGTTTTTTAGGTAATAGTGTTAGATTTTATAACAAAGTCCCAAAGCATATTACTGATTTGCCAGACTATAAGTTTAAGTGCCATGTTAAGCGGGTTTTGGTGTCAAAGGGTTATTATAGAGTGGATCAATATGTGAACGATGGTGATGTCTGGAATTGACCCCTCTCTGTGCATCCACTAAAATCGATTATAATGTAAAATGAATTTTAATTATATAAGTATATGTTAAAAAGATAAACCCGATCGAGTTTCTTGCCGGTTCTTCTTGATGACTGGGATGTATTCCGAACCGGTGGTAGTTTTGACGTTCATAAGCGCCTTCTTAGGGCCTAAATTGAATAAAGTATTTTTGATTTTGATTTTTTGAAAAAAAAAGAAGAACAACCTAAAAATGAAACTATTGCAGAAAAAAAAATTGCTACCATAACTTTCACTGAATGAGCAAGCTGTGTCATCTTTATTTTCTGGCCGTCATACTATAAGAAAACAACATAAACTTTAATATATAACCAGTAGTAGGAAGGAACACAGCTAAACATTTATTTCATTACCATAGTTTTGCGAACGTAAATTGGACTTTATGAGTTTTTCTCGAATTAACTGCATGTTAATGCTCGTTGCCAGCTTCTAAGACATTCTATATCTACAGGATATGTATTTTTTGAATCTTCATACTTTCACTTTACTTATATTTTTAATAGCTGGTTTTTTATTTTAAGTGTGAACCTAAAGACTTGACTAGTTAGATGAACAACAGACACTAATTAGCTATTGCTTGGTAAATAAATTAAAATCATGTTATTTATAAAGTTCAACTCCATTCAATTCAATCTTATGGTTGTGGCGTTGTAGGGTTTTCTCCGAATGCGTCTTCGGCTAGCTACCACACTTAAGATTCTACCACGCCACCAAAGATCACGCCAAGCATTTATACGTGTATTCAGGTAACTCTGCACTCGAGAGCCAGTTCACCTTTAGCTTCAGCATATTATTACTTAGACCACATCGTCATTTAACATCAGTTCGGATTGTAATGAAACGCTAAAACTTGTAAAGTATAGAAATCTTGAATTCATTAGGAAGTTTGTACTCGCAGAAATTGTTTTTGAGAGGTCAGAGGTCCTTTACAAAAACAAAATTAACGGACACAACCCAGACTTTTAACAATAATTTGACTAATCTTACAAATAATTGTCCTGTGTGAGATTCAAAGCCGCTCACAGAGCTCACAGAGCACTGTGGTACCGGCAATATGACCGCTTAAACCGATACTCCATATTTTCCTTCGAAGAAAAATCTTGTAGGTGGTAGAGCTACGCTGAAGCTATGACTGGTTTCAGCATGAATGGGTCGGCTCGCACCGGGTAGTACCACCCTCTCACAGAAAGCCGGACGTGAAGTAACAGTGGTTGCACTATTACGTTTCGTTCGGCCAGTGAGAGCGCCGGAGGCCCACATATTTAAAAGGCCGGCAACGCACTTGCGACTCCCCTGGTGTTGCTAGTGTCTATGGACGGCGGTGATCACTTAACACCAGGTGACCCACCTGTTCGTTTGGCCCCTATAATATAAAAAAAAAGTTGAAATTGAAGGAGTATAAGTACACTCCGTGTAATCGTTTCTTCGAATTGCACTTACACTATGCGGAAACAGAAAAAAAGAACATCGTAAAGATAGGCACCGTGTAAAATGTCCGTGGAATCATCTATTTAATTTGTAAATGGTAAAACAAGGAATCATGTAAAAGGTTGGTTCGTATCGTGGTTTTAATATTCAATTTGTGAATTGTAAAACAATTGTCGTGTCAATATTGTTCGCGTTCGAGTTCGCAAATTTTATGAACGTCGTGTCGCGTCGAGCGCGACCACAAATGTTATTCTCGCTTACTCACTGCTATACATAATATAATTGTCGATCGTTATTTACGACTTTATTTCGAGAATAGATAACCGTGTATTCGTTTATCGTATTTTCGAGAATATACGTCAATTTATTTATTACCTCGTTATATATTTAAATTGTTATTTTGTTTGAGATGAATATTATGACCATTTTTTTTATTCGAAAAGTAATTCATAGCTGGATATTATCTATATTCTTTCAGTCGAATCTTGAGTAATCAAGTTCCATAATAACTTGTTTTTTTTTTGTATATGTATCTTTGAATCACATTTAATTTCTAAAATATTGATTTATTGTCAACGCAATAGACTTACAATAATACGAATAAAAAACAACCGGGCCAAGTGGTTTATGATCTCGTTATCAGAGGTATTCACAGTTCGGCCTTTCGCGTTAATGCTCAGTTTTCGCCTTCAACAATACCCACCTTTAGCTATTAGTACTTGGTACTGCGACATACGGATCGCACGTAATATTTTTTAGCTCTTTTTCGCTTAGCTTACATTTTGACCTATAATTTTTATAGTAATTACTTCGATCCTAAGAGTTGTAGCGTGATGCTAGACAATCAACAATTTTCCTAAGTAATTAAGCCACCTATAACAAAAAGATTTTTTCAAATCTGACTGAGTTTTCCAAAGTTTAGAGTGCACAATCAAAAAAAAAACAATATGTTCAGTTTTATAATATTAGTTTTTTATCCGTAGACAAATATAATGAAATTTGCATCGAAAGAGATATTTTGTACTTGTAAAGGTAAAAAAAATAAACAGACCCCTATCACACAGTTACACTATGATCGCAGTTACTCACTATGATGCTGCTCTGATATGTAGGATAGAACTATCCTAGGATTTTATTTTTGAACTGTCTAACTGTTGTTGGCCTGACGGCCTGACGGGCCGTCAAAGCTTCATCAAGCTTTTTAGTGGACGCCCTGTAACGTGTTTATGTTATATACCTCACTAAACGGAGGATGGAAATCTCTGGAAGGTTGATATTGTTATTCGAGACACTTGATAAGAATCGAGACGTGCTCGTTTTATAACCCTATTATTTGCTTGCAATAGCTAGAGATAAGATATCAATGTTGTGTTTTCTGTTCCCACACTCAGTGACTCATCTATTGTTTATTTATAAATATGAGTATTTCTATAAGGTGTAACATTAATACAGATTAGTAGCAATGTCTGTATTTCTAAATAAAAAAAACAAGCCTAATCTTTAAATATTATTGTTTCAGGTAACTACAGCAATGGTTAAAGAATGCTGCAAATAGCTGTTGAGCTAATACAACAACATAATAGTTGTCGGGGAAAGAACGCGATATAAAATGACGGTCAAGTGAAGTGCCACCTTCGGATTGTTATAAATTCATTGTTGGGGGAGCAACAAGTTAGCTTACCCTATGCACGCACACTACCGTTTGTTTTCGTAGGGTTGTCAACAATGGTTATAAAATCTATCGATAAAAATGAACATGTACTTTGTTAACGTTTCTCACGATTACTTTTACATTTTTAAGACGGTACTGAATGTGGTAATGAAGATGGATCAGAGGTTAGTGTGATTGGACACCACATCTATCGATGTTAGTTTCAATGCTTGGAAATGAGGCGGAGCTTTCGGTGAAGGAAAACATCGTAATGAAAGCGCAGCATGCTAGTAGGCCTTTTTTAAGTCCGGCTGGCTAGCTAACACCCTCAAGTTGAAAATCTGTCGCCAAGCACCTATAGGTGTGTTCCGGCAGCTGCACTTAAGAGCCAATCCTTCTTAGTGTTTACGTGTTACCATCTTAGACCACATCGTCATTTAACAGCAAGTCAGATTGTGGTCAACGCTGAAACTTATGAAATATAAAACAAACGATAAAAAAATTGATATTATATGGAATTTGCTGACATTTTTATATGGATATATGTCTGTAACAAAATCAAACTGCAATTTAACACGAACGGTTTAAAAACGCTCGTTAAAAACGCATCCATGTAACAAATATGTACGAACACAAAACAGTAGTTTGTTCATAAGGAAGTACCATTACTTGATTCAAAGATTTACCGATTGATTTGAAACGATGATGGGTCAAGTGTAGCATAACGGAATACCGCGTCTCTCGATATGGATTTGGAGACTACATTTACCTTAATTTTCTACTAAGTAGAGGAAAACATCCAGATGGAAACATATCATATTGTAGAGCATTCTGTAGCTACAACACTAGAGTTGAAGATTTATTTATTAGAAGTATGAGATTGTATATTTAATAGTAAATGAAAGAAATACGCATGCGATACAAGTATTTTATATTATTCGTAATGTTTATTGTAAAAAACCAATGAACTTGTATAGAAGCCGAACAATAAATGTAATATAAATTTAAACAAAATCGCGACAATCCTAACAACAATACTACCACAAATAATAGGGGTGATACAAGCTAACATATATCTTGTCGAGAAGGGGTGTCTCGCGTAGCTCCAGATCTGTTATTCAACAAGTTGTTGCAATGTTGTTTGATTGTTGTTCTGAATTTGAATACAAAACTAGGAGCATTTCAACTATTTCATTATCAAGGTCAAAATTTAGATTTCATGAGGTTACCAATTTTTTCAAGGTCAACTTTTGGCCCAGAGGACAGTATCAATATCGCTCAACGTTTTGTAATGGTCAATACTTCACGAGGCATGGGAAGTTGTTAGAGAGCTAATAATTTTAAAATAACATAATTACTTACATCAATTTTTAACAAATATTATAACAGTATCACTATCTATAAACAATTTCAGTCGGAAAGTCTACATGTCTGTACGTGTGTATGTAAGTAAACTATTCCTAGAGGTTTGGACAGACTTTAAGGACTTTTTTCTGTGTTCAGGTGGATTCAAGAATGGTTTATATTCACAATTGGACCCGGTAGGTGGCTCTGCGTTCTGATTCCATGTTTTTGATTATGTTTGCAGGACAACATCCGCTGGTCCCGCTGGTATTTAGATATATAAAACAGAGAAAAGTCGATGTATTCTATTGAAGTCGTACAAAGAATTTTTGGGGTGTTTCCAATGATAACGCTGGCTAAAATAAATTAAGAGGTCATCATTATCAGTCTGTAAAAAATCCATTGCAGGGCCATAAACCTCGTCAGGAAGGAAAGTATTCCGATTTCGACGGGACATTATTTGTAATTTCTTTTTGTGAAAAAGTGTTCCGCGTAAATACATATAACAAACTAAAGAAACGGACACTAAACATAAATCAAAATTACCCTAACAGCCTATGCTTCCATTAATAACTTAGAAGATAAAATCACAGATTTAAAATTACGCGCAAAAAATATGCATAATAAACTGTAAATATCAAAACTATAAAAAAATATATCGCTGAGGCACTTATGAACATAAAGCATCCGTCCGAAGCCGGGACGGGTCGCTAGTTAATTATAAATCATAAATACAGCATTTCTGCATACTTAAAAGTCATTGACCAGTTTCATAAAAGATGGTGCTTATTCATAAACTCAACAAAAGATTAAATAGCGTGCTAAAAGAAATGACATAGCCACTTAAAGACTGCGCGAGCGCACCGGACGCGCCGATGCCGCGCTCGGCTTGCAGCGGATACGTAAAGACATTTCGCGCCAAAACATCCGCCATTAGTGATGGGCGAATATATTGTTTCGCGGTTCAATATTAATACGAGATTATTTGTTGATTGATTTTCGTGTGTCACTCGAATCACTCTTTTATAACTTAACGATAATTTTCAAGAAATAATATTATGTACTTTTATTACGACTTTCAAGCAAAGTTGTCAGTAGTAGCGTGGACAGATATCGCATCGATCGGTGTAGGTTCGAATACCTTCAACGAATCTGAGCTTTTGTTAATGAAGCCAAAGTTTTTTCCAATGTTCGCATACTTACCTACCACCGTTAAGGTGAAAATTCGTCTCCAAGCCTATTGCCTCGATGTGTTCCAGCATCTGTATTTGGCAATCAGTTCTCTCAAGAATTTAGCATCTTACCATATTAGGCCACATTAAGATTAACTTCAGAGTGAGTTTGTTGTCAAATGTTAAGCCTGTATACAATAAAAAGTTCTTTATACTTTACTAAATGTCGGAAGGAAATGAAATAAAAATTTTCATTTCTATTCTATATTTCTATTAAAAATCCCTCTAAATAACATTAAAGCATAGGGTGAAATTCTGTAAATTTAGAATACCGATATTAATATTAGTCGATTTCAGCAATTTCGTTCACGTGAATCTTCATATCGCGATCTTAATATTCCAAGGGCGTTAAAGGGGATAAAAATGAAGTTGCTTAATTTTTTTATTTATAATTTTATCACTATTATTTAGTTCCTGAAAACAAAGCGTAATAATAATAGTCATATCCTTCCTCGAGACGTAGGCATTCACAATTTCGCCCTCTTCGGTAATACTTGGTTCTCGTCAGTTGGCTAACCCGCCCTCAGCTCCCGATACCCCGCGCTGGGTTTCACTCTCCGGTCGCGCTATAACTTCACTCACATATAACTTTCTTTACTAACAATTTGTATGATAATTTGTCTGCTTTGAGAAAAAGTCATAGCATAATTTAGTATAGCATATAATGTTAATAAAAAAGTAGGCTACAAAATACTATTCATTTTATTTATCTGACTGGTAGTACTGGATCTTTGCGCGTTCAATCGAACAAAAGACAAACAATCTATTAATCTTTCTAATATTATTATTATAGGTAATTATTAAATCGAACAGCTGATACAGTGTCGCTGTCCACTCTTAAGCGCACGCTCTCAGAATAGAATATAATAATTCATAACCGTTATGCGTTTGTGCACTTCGATAAATGCTAATAATATAGCTTCGCCAATAACAAAGAGTACAGCTGCCATTTTAGCTTCGTCGTTTTGTCTCATCTTCATCTCTACTTAAATTAGAGAGAGATTATAATTATTTGTTATAGAAACATTGCAAAGTGAATATTCTTGATCTTGTCAACTGTTAGGTACAGGTTTACTATCTACTATTCCTGAAACGTGAGAAATGAAAAAAGAGCCACTATGATGGGTTTTACAATAGGTATGCCACCTGCCTTGGTTAGTGGATACATGTCATAGAACGTACTTAAATACTTAAGTGAATGATATTTTGCACTTCCTCCAGGAATTAATGGGGACTTGTCAAGTTTCATTGCAACAAAAAAGGTTTAATTACTTTTTGTTGTTTCAATTACAAATTTTTCACTCTTTCCATTAGGTCCTACTTTTAGATGTAACTTTTACAGGCACATGTTGCGCAAAAAAATTAAATGCTTTTTCTTGCAGTGAGACGTAGCAATCAATTGATTCCTGGAGGAAGTGCAAAGTATCATTCACTTATATAATTAGTGATGGATTTCCACACAGTAACGCCTTTATCAATTAAATACATTAACGAGTGTTATACCCGGTATATTGTAATATTGATCAAAGAAAATACCACTGTAACAAATAATATCTCCAAATGTCAACCTATTTATTTGTTTTTTCCTATTTTTCCAACTCTCTCGTGGATATACAATTGAATACACATACAGAAGTGGAAACAATGCCTACAGTTATAGAAACGAAGCAAAGACATAAATATGACATAAGATGTCCATTCGGAACAAGCCAGACAAGGTATGATTGTCTAAGCGTGAGCATGTTCTAGGAACGACGCGGACGGGTACAATAATAAACGCGGATGTCCATGCTTAATACTCATCCTGACTGTTACAATGGATGTACATTGAGCTGTAATCGAGAAAATATAGAGTAGCCACTTTAGCTTCCACTTGCGTTTTTTGTATAAAGAATTTCTGCAAAACGATTGCATGTGCCTTATGGTAAATATAGTTCAAACTTGTTTATCTACAAATAATACAAAGAAAGCTAACAAGTAGCTGAATTAGATACTCTCTACTTTGCGAATGCGAGCCGCCAAGTTACAGTAGAAATAAATTTCTTTGTAATATTAAAAAAAAATCATGCACTTTCAGTACGTTGAATGTAAAAAGCTTTGTTTTATTTTTAAAAAAGGTTACAAATTAATATATAATTTTATCAGTCGCAGAAAACTTAGTAAATAAAATATTATGCTAACTACTAAATTTCTAATTAAAACTAAATATATAATACGGAAAATTTAAAGATGTATTCCTATTTTTGTAAATAGTTTTTTTTTTATAGAAATTGTAAAAAGAGTTTAGATGTTAATAAGGTCCTTATGGTTATCAGAATTATCATTTTTGTTTTATCCGGACATCCGTCCCGTGTAATAACTTGTTGGTAGGTCGGATAACTCTCACTCTACGACGCAGTTTTATTGTAACTCAACGTGACGCATAAAACGCTCTCGCTACTGACATTTTACTGTCTACGAAAAACAACAATGTATGTCTTGTCAAAATTAATAAAGCCAGGATACTCGCTTACTCAAGTCTGTTATAGCATCCCGTTTTGTGATGAAGAACTGAGATACTGAAAATTAAACTTTTTTTGTTATAGTACTAGTGATCCCCTGCTTTTTGTCTCTGTTTGTGTCTTTGTAATGTAGATAGATAATTTAGAAGTAAGCTTGCAAACAAAGTTTTTTTTCTTCAAATACGAAAAACTATATTTCAAGGTTCTTTACTAATACAGTATTTAGTTTAAATATATTTATTGCTCTTTACTTTGGCTTCCACATAAAGCCTATACATATATAGTGTCGCGGACGTTTTTTTAGAACTATTGCATTGCGTATAGAAATAGCTCTCAGATGGCAGATTGTTTGCCATCTTACAACACTTATCGTTATAATTTTGCTAACGTTTTTTATTAATTTTAATTTTGCTAATTGTATCATTATTCTTACCACATAACTATATTACTAAAGAGTTACATCAAAACCCGTTTACAAGTTTTTTGCCTGATTGGGTAACAATTATCCATCATTCTTGAGATAAGATTAGTATACAAAGTCTAGTCTAGTTAAGCTCAAAAATGCAACTAAAGGAACCCGCTTATATGTGATTAACCGGTGACAGACTTTTAACGTGAAGATGGTATACAGCCAATACGGTTATTATAAAATGTCCTAACATAATGCTTATAATAGTTTCATCACGATGTTTCCTTCATAAAAAGTTGAAGGCTCATTGTAGATTAAAATTAATATTTTCCATGATTTTCTAATTTTAAGACATTCAATAAAGCTCTTTTCTATTACTTAAGGAACTATAAAAATTTAATAGTTAAGAACCAACCAACCAACCTTCGCTTTAACGTTGAAGAGAACCTTAAATCACAATTTAATAAAGAAATGTCTATTCCAGAACTTATTAAATATTTATATCATTTTGATCCATTTTAAAGGCTTTAATTCGACCTCCGTGTTAGGTTAAGTTATATTTTAAAGTCTACCATGTCGGTTTGTTACGAAACAGAAGTAGATAAATGGGATTTTAAACATATCCAAATAAATTAACTTTCTCTTTAGGAAACATAAATATATATTCAATTAACACTTCGCTTTATACGCAAAGATATCCTTACGCAGTTTTATCTTTGTTTCAAATCCAGATTTAGAACGGACAATTGACTTTGCCAGCCATAAGTCAGACATAAAACGGATGCCTATGTCCAAACGTGATCCCATTGTGGCTTGAGAGATATTAATTGCATTTAACGCGGTGTTATTGTGAGGGCAAGCCCGAGCGGCATTCTAGGTCTGGTGTGAGAGCGTCGAGTTTGCGCCTTGGTTTTGTTTCTTTTACTTTGTTGATGCGTTTGGACGGTTAGTATTAGAATGATCGTATGTCCGGATACAATTTTTGGCCGGATCATTCCTGTTGCTTAAAATTAATGTTACAATAAAAAAAATATTATGAAAAAAAACCACGTAATTACTACATAACGAGAATAGCTCAGTAGCCAGCATGATCGGACACCGCGTTGATCAATGTAAATTCGAATCCTTGCAATTGAGTCGGAGCTTTCGATGAAGAAAAAGACATCGGGATAAAACCGTAACATGCTTTCTCTAAGCCCACTTGGCTAGCTACCACACTCAAGTTGGAAATTTGTCGCCGAGCACCTATGGGTTTTTTCTGGCATTTCAGTCAGTCCCTCTAGGTTTAGGAGTTTACCATATTTGGCCATATCGCCATTTAACATCAAATGAGATCATGAACAAAAATGTTACAACATATAAAGTATAGAGAAGAAAAAAAAATCGATACAATGCCGAAAAATGAAACCAGAGTGAAATCGAGGGGCAAAACTAGTTTATAAATAAAAGTTCTTATTTATCTTCATTTTCATTTATCAAAATATATAATGCCACTAAATCATATGGAAACGATCTTTTCGCTCTGTTCACGGTGCGTCCGTTCCGGGGTGGGCAGTAAACAGAATTATAATAATTTACAGCCAATTAAGCTACCGACCGGGATCGCTATAACGACTCTCAAGCGCTTTAATGGCCTATTTATGTACCAAAGGTTTTTATTTATTGTAATTATTCTGTTTAGATTTATCGCGAGTTTATTAAAGTTTCGGAATCGGTGGGGAATTATTGTTTTTTTTTTTATATATTAATATTACATTCATTACTCATATGAATAACCTTCTGTAATTTCAATCGTTTAGATTTATTTATTATATTAAATGTTGTCAATAAGTATGTCGTGGTGGTCTAGTTTGGCTAGTGGAATATTAATCCGATGTCTGATATGTAGATACCAACGAATATTTGGAATTCGCGTACATTTACTTATTAAAATTGGCAACTCTATCGGCTGACGGTGAAGGAAAATATCTTGAAGAAAGCTGAACTTGAGATATATTCGTGTACTTACCAATATATGTGGGAAAAATATAGAACTGTCAATTTTTCAGTGCTTAATGCGCCTATACGTCGTGGGCTGGCACGGTGATTATGACCATAGCTTACTTCGGGAAGAGGCGTATGGCCCTGCAGTGGGTTTCTTAAAGGCTGATAATGATGACGATGTAAAAAAAAACTTAAATGACGTAAAATATAGGATAAACGATTAAAATCGGTGAATGAGAGAATAAATGTATGAATAAATGGTCGAATTAATGAATACTTTGTTGCAATATTTGACACGTAAATTGATGAATTTAAAATATCATAAAGCATTTTCTTGTAACTAACCAGGGGTATTGTGGACAATAAATATTGCTGATTTTAAATATTGTATTGAGCGTCATATGAAAAGAACTCTCTAGAATTGCATAACCTTATTTTCTGGTCCTCCTAGATTCATGAGTGAAAAATATTTGATCTATAACAAATGTAAAGTTACATTCATTGAAATCGAATCACAAACCAGACAAATCATATAACACCGTTTAATTCATGAATGAAACAAAATTATCCGGAGCGCATCGCAAATGTCATGCGCGCCCGCTCACCGACCAGTTTAGAAATAACAGCTGGTAATTTACCGCCGCAGTTAAGTATTTTCGCTCTGTTCTACATAATATTGTTTTCTATATTTATGTTTATATCGAAAAATATCCATCTAAATTATATATAATAAGTTATAACAATTTTTTTTCTTAACAAAAGATTTCATACATATTCGGTATGTATGGTGGCCATTTTGAAATTCTCCATTTTTGTGAGTTGTCATCAGGGCTGAACAAACATGAAAAATTGCAAAATCGTAGGTCTAAGGGAACTGGTTTGAATTCGGCTTGCAACATTTGACCTAAACAAACTAACGACCATTGCAATCTAAATAAAAGCTTATGATAATAAAAATGCCTTGTAGTATATAACTCTGTCATAGAAAAATACCAATATAATTAACCGATCATCGTGAAAACTTTTTTATGGGTAACATTTTTGAAGTTATTTTTCTTTCGATGCGTTTGAGAAAAAATGATGAGAGTGATTTTTACTGTTTATTTTCTTTCGTGTTATTAAACTATTAAGAAACTTTTTATTTATATAAGCACTACGCATTAAGCGATGTGGAGGAATGGGACAAGCGGTGTGGTGCTTTGTTTCTTCTTTTGTAGATAAATATATTATTAGCAATAAAATATGTGAGTAATCATATTCTGAGCCAAGAATATTATCTTCCTATATTAATTGATGATTCCAACCGATTGCGGCCATGGCGACCAAAACAAAAGCCTGCACTGTCGCCCCAAATATGCAGCGCTGAAACGACCTCGGCATGTACTGACACGCCCGGGACCGCCTATGTGCAGGTATCAGACAAAGTCTAGTTTGCAACAGGCTAGACCACTCTACCTTTTTGCCTATCGCCACAGGACTTTTGCGTACTCGCGAGTTCAATAATGGAAGCAATCAGATGGACAGGATATATTAAGGTGCACAAGTGTACGCGCAAGACACAGGGGCACATACTCATTCTTGTTCTTCTGGACCCAGTGGAGCGGAAACCGTTAAGCACGTAAGGACGTAAGGACCGGGAACGTAAGGACTCGGACAGATGGGACAGTATCACGGTGAGAAAGTTACAAGGGGTCAGTACTATCTCACACTCCTTTAATCCCCTTTTATGATAGCCACGGAAAGATATGCGGTGGGCGTATTTTACTCTGCCGGCACCACACCACTAAATTATTCCTATATATTGTGACAATATAGGAGTACCTATACGTACATGTCAAGAGTGTATTTATAAGTGTGCAGAAAGTATCTCTTAATTTTACCTACCCCAGAGCGATCTAAAAAGTTTTGTACTGGATGTACCGACAACATAGAAAGTTGTTAAAATTTAAGACATATTAATAGCTACGCGCATTGGCTTCGCACGGTTTGCAGTACGATCATATTATGAAATAGAATGGCAACTGAACCACTAGAAGTCAAACTCTCAATGCTGTCAATACTTTCCTATAGCCTTCTGTCTCGTTCACACTCTTTTTTGTATGAGCATTATTTAACATAACCTTTTAACTTTTCCATAAGAGTTTTAAAATATTTTCTTCCATACAAACTTTATAGGTAACTGCAAATACAACAAAAAATAATTACCCAAATAAGTGCAACAATTCTTAAGTGATGCTCTTACACGCATTAGGCAATTTATTTTTATTGAGTTTTGTCTAAGTCTTTAGTTTTACAGTCTATCTAAGATCTTGCTATAGCCCTTTGAGGCGGAGGAATTACTTCATAAATTAAAAATAACAGAGCAAGCTAATTACTGATGAAATGCAGACAAGCTAGTAATCGAGATAAAATTTCTAAAAATGATATTTTATTCCCTAATATCAATCAGCCTTCACATATAAAATCTTTTGCCAGAAATCTCTATAGGTAGGTGTATTCTGGCATCTGTAGTTCAGAGCCAGTTTTACTGTATTTAATATCAGGTGAAGTTGTAATCAAACGTTGAAAGCTTTAAATGCCAAAGAAGTCTAGTAATCTGAACATATATGTCTGTAAATGTCGCAATTTCAAATATTTTTTTAAAATGTCCCCAAAAATAGTAAATACAATAATATTAAATTTCGTATCTATCGCTGACCGTACATAGAGAGGGTAACTCACAAAAGCACGTCTGCTCCTACCTACCTCCTCGTCTTTCCAGTTTTTCGTTTAATTTTCTTCCCTCATGTATCCCTCTGTCCTCTGACCAACGATGCGACAGTATTTTTGTCTTTTTACTCATCCGGTTTATTTACTTTGTCTTTAGATTAATTTACATCTTACATGTGTTCAGGTTTATTTTGTTGATATTTTTTGTATTAATTAAATATTTCGTATATATATTTATATTTTTTTTATGAACGCAATTAGAATAACCTATATGATTTTCGAGTGGTATAAAGCATTCTTAGGCGCATTTTGTATTTTAAAATTAAATTGTCTTTCTTAGTATTTTCCTTTACTTATTAGTTATGTTTCTCACCGTTTAAACCTTCCCTGAACTTTCACAAATATTTCAAGATCAAAATTAGCCAAATTAGTTCAGCGATTCTCGAGTTTTAGCGAGACAAACGAACAGCAATTCATTTTTATATATATAGAAGATTATGTGACTATGCGATTGCAAATATTAATGTAATGAAGGTTGGGCTTTTAAATGTTAAGCCTTGTTGCATTGTATATACAGTGCGATTTATTTCATGCAGTTCTGTAAATCATGGAATCATATGTAGGTATGCACCCGCACAATTTAAAATACTTACTGGAAGAATCTCTGGTTGAATACATTGCCGTGGTGTGGGTATAACCAACAAGGGTATTTATGTGGATTGGTAAGTTGTATGTCGCCCACCGCCTTACGAAACAACTGAGTGATAATCTGTCAATCCTGTCAATATTTTTGAAAATCTTACAGTCTTCTATATCACTCACTCAGACACATTTTGTATGAAGATGTTTTAAAACAATTTGTTCAGTTTTGTGTGCGATATTTCATACATTTTCACTCATCTCGTCTACGTAGGTAGGCAATTTCGCCAATGTCAAGTGTGATGAATACACGTTTCGTATTATTTGAATTACAAAAAAAGTAATGGCACGCGAAACCTACTTTTAGGTATTCCAAAATGCATAAAATGAATATATGCACGCATCCATGACTTATGACGTCATAACGTTGTATTTCTTTACGCCTATCATATTACATCAATGAAAGTCAGAAGATTCTAGAAGAATAAAATATAGTTACATCGCAATGTTGATAACTTCACTTGTAATATTTAAATTACATTGACACACTAGGACATAAGTTTGTAGTAATGCAAATGTAATGCTGATAGAATAAGCGAGTCGTTATATGCCGTGAAATATATATACCTAAACAGTTAATTATCTTTATGTTCGAAGGGAAAGACGTTTCCACAGATACGAAGAGGGGTGTGTACAGGAGCGCATAATTACAAAACAAGTATGTCCCACCCTCCCTTTATATTTACCAGGAAAGGGACGAATTTTGATCTTCAGAAATGATATTAGGTAAATTATTTGTACCTTTATTTGAGGGAGTCATGGTTCAGTTCATAGCGTATCTGGACGTCGTGTCGATAGGCGTAACTTTGGATCCTTGCGACTGGGTCGGATCTTTTCGTGAAGGAGAACATCCTGATGAAACCGTAGCATTAGTGTTAGAGATTTTCCTAAGTCTGACTGGCTAGCTACCACCCTTATGTTGAAAACTTGACGCCAAGCAAGATGTTATCCGGCAGCTACACTTGAGAGCCAGTTTCCCTCTAGGTTTATCATGCTTACCATCTTAGACCACATTGTCATTTAACGTCAGATGAGACTGTGGTCAAACGCTACAATCCATAAAATATTTTAAAAAAATGTAGTACCTACTCATTAAACACTTTTATATTGGTTATAAACGGAACAGTAATACGCTCTTATCTTGGTCTTTAATCTAGTATAACATTACTTGTTAGTGTTAGCTCGCGGCTTCGCACGTCGTAATGTAGATTTGGAAAATAAAATACAGGTAATTTTACTCACTGATAATATAGTTTTCTATAGATAAAATAATTTTTAAAATCGGTCAAGTTTTCTTGGAGTTCATTAATTACAAACAAAAAACCAACTCTTTCCTTTGTATTAGTAGTTTAGGTTACGTCCATAATTTTATTTTTTTCGTACTATCTGACGCTATTGGCCTAACGGGCATTCACAGCTTCACCCGGGTAATTAATTTCCATAATGGAACGTAATAGTTATATGTATTGGTCTTGTTTATTATGTCTGCGTATTGTACACATATGATCCAAAAAAAGACTCATATCCTGTAGATTATATGTATATTGAGTATCTTTATAAACTGTAATGTTTAAAAATCTATACAAATATAACAAATTGAAGTGTCTGTTTGTAATGTCAAAATAAAATTATTATCATCAGTTTGTAAGAGATCCGCTGCAGGGCCATAGGCCTCTTTCCGAAGGAAGGTATGGTCATAATCACCACTCCAGCCCACAACGTATTGGTGATTTAAAATTGTGATAAATCCAAAAGTTCTATGTTTTCCCACATACGGTAATACCACAAGAATATTCTTCACGGTCTCACGGTCAGGTTTCCTTCCCCGTCGGCCGGTAATGTTATCAATTTAAATTAGTAAATGTTCGCGAATTCCGAAATGTCCGTTGGTACACGGGGTTCGAACTTGCCGACATCGCATTTATATACCATCGGGCACACCACTCGACCAACATAGCATGTTTGTCTGTCGGTTCCAGCTAATCCTCGAAACGGTTCAACAAATTCTAATTGGATTCAATTTTGAGTTATACTTAGGTATTTTTCTACTTTGCAATCATGCTTTTACCTGGGTTGATATATTGTCTACAATAAATACACATTACTTTAAATAAGTAACCTTTAAATTATACAGATCCTCGACATGTATAAATAATCATCTACCCGCAAGTACGTAATGGCGCTGTTCCATTTAGTTCCCAAGACACACCCATACAAAAGGCCACATAAAAGCAACGTAGAATAAAAGGCAAACAAAACACGTATAGAAGCAAGACTAAATATTTCCAAGACGTTGGCTTCAGGAGGGGGGCGAGCCGGGTGTATCCTCACACCCCGTTATAAACCACTTTAACTTTGCAGTTGTATAATTTGGAAGCCCGTGAGAAGTCGGCGTAAACAAAACCTAATCGACGGCAAAACGTATGTTGGTAACCAGACTTAAAGAACCATGGATGAGTATCCCACCACCCCTATTTGTTTGTGTTTCAAAGCTATCATCAGGGGTGGGGAGGTCGAGTTTGACTGGTTTGTTTTAAATGCCAATCTGTGTGATCGAAGCGAGTATCGCAGATAATGTATGAAATGTTCTAGAAACATTCTTTAGGAATAAATGCAATTAACTACGTCTCTTTATGTTAATGTACCCAGTAAATATTGTCCTGTGCCATTCTATTATTACCATACTAACATTTTCATCTTTTCCGTCGATTTATCCATGTAATAAAAAAACGTAATTGTGTACCTAGTTATGTACGCACGTAAGAAGCTATAGGTACTCCTTAAATAAAGATTATTCATTTAAAAGGCTTTAAATGAATTTTAATTTTAATGTAACATACCAAAAAAATGGAGAATAAATTATTTATCAATTAATAATGTATTTAGTAATAATAATTCATGCTATAATAAATGTTTATAAAATAAAAAAACATTTTTATCACGAATACTCACAATAAATTATCATTCACCACCATACATAATTTAAAATCACACATCACATTTATGTATGAATATATTTTTTTAACTCCACTGATATAAAATACGTGTTGTAGATTTGTATATATTTGATATTTGAATATGGTTATCAGTTTTCACGAAAACTTGACAGACAATTACCAACCAACTTCATGGTGTCGCTTTTAGGTGTCGATGTGCGCGCATCAATAATTACTGCATAGATTTTGATATATATATATATTTTTGATTTTACTTCTTAGTCCCTTGGTTCTTATCCAAAAAGAATCACGATATATATATTAAATATATTAAAGTTGTTAGATAAAACGAAGTCGCCGATATCAGAATATGAAAAAAACGGAAACATAAAATAGTAGCAAATTGTTTCAAGCTGTAGGAATCGAACCCACGGCGTTCGACGCGGCATCCTATAACTCTAAAACTGACGTATCTTTGTAAACGATCTCTCTAAGGTTTAAAACTAATTAAAGCAATTAACGTCTCATCGAAAGATCGTGGTACGGGGTGGTAGTGATTATCGTTTATCGTTCATCAACGTCGTGGTACGGGGCCGGTCAGTCGGCGACACCTGTTCCGCGGCATCCGGTCGCGGACCGCTACTCCGGTTCGCTTCTTAATGAACTCGCCGCGTCGCGTCACCTCGCGTCTCATCGCACTGTGTCAAACTATATACAGTAGTACAACTCTGTCACCTTGGCAATTTCAATAAGTATGTTAGTTCTGATCGAGTTACTTCTTGCCCGTTCTTCTCGATGACTGGGTTGTTTTCCAAACCGATGGTAGTTTTGTTGTTAATAAGCGTCTCCTTATGGCTTAAATTGTATAAAGTGTTTTTGATATTTTATTCGTCTATATATAAATGGATCTCGGTTTAAACTCGAACACTGTGTAACCGACCATCATAAAAATAAGCACACCTAAGTGCATTTCATAGAAAAAAATTATGGGATTCAATTTACTATATAACTCGCCGCTACATACGCGCTACAATTTTGGTGATAAATGTCTATTTTAAAGGACAACAGGTATAAATACAATTTTTGAAATAAAACTTGTTATGGGCTGGATTTGAAGTAGCAGGGGTAAACACTATGTCGGGTAGAGATTCTCGTCCGATCACCGAAGTTAAGTAACGTCGAGCGCGATCAGTACTTGGATGGGTGACCGCCTGGGTTTTTATAAAGAAGTGTTCACTTCTTTCGCGTGGTTATAAGCACACGCATTTTTATTTAAATATACTTAATTACAGAATGTCTCTGTTGATTTATAGGGAATGTTGTACACGACTACAATTTATTTCCTTCGAGATTTAATTGGTTATAATGCTTATGAATAAATATTATGGGTAAATATAAAATTAAGAAAATACCTGCGTAGTAGTACTTAATAAAAGTGTATGGAATCGGTGGCGTAGCTAGTTAAAATATAAACATAAGTAAATGAATGTTCTACGATATATTTATATATTTTTACAGCTATAGACAATTCAGTAGTAAAAAAATATGTTGACAATTGTCAACTATTCGTACTGCTTGTTAGTAGCGTCAATTTGAAAGCGTATCTTAAATTTTGGTTGAATTAAAATAATCTGTAAAATTTTCGGGCCTGTTAAGATATTGTAAATATTGATCAAATGAAAATATCAAAAGCCGGTTATTTGTATTAATTACTTATTCTATAATATATCGATTTGGATGGAACATTCTAGATTTGTAATTTTAGTAGGGAACCTAATAATAATCGTTCCATAGTTTTATATATTTTGATTTTCTTAATGATATCGTGTGAGAAATGAGACGGAATTTGGCGCAACATATTATTTTTCCCATGGCCATGAACATAAGTAATTTTTTCTATTAACAACTTTGATTTACTATTTCGCTTGTCACTGTTGCAACCATCTCAGTACCATACAAACCAGAACGTTAATTTTACATATAAAATAGTTGGCTAACGTAACGTTAACGCTTCGCTTCTGATGCATTGTTTTGTTCGACGACCATCGCTAACTAAGCTGGTCTATGAATAGCTTCTATTTATGAACCTAAGTGTCAAGTTGAATTGTACGCAGTGGTAATGAAATATTGATCGGATTTCTATAATAAGATAAGTAATATATATTTCATGAATAAAAGACGGAATATTGTAGTTGATTATCTTTTGTGCTATTTGGAAAAGTATCCGATTATAGTAATACAAAAAAGTATAGAATACGAAGTATATACAGTATACTAAATAGGGAAGGTTCAAATTACAAATTTCGAAACACATACAGAAATAAAGAACAATGACATTTCAAATATAGAACAACGTCAGACGAATTCCGTTCGCACAATAGACGTATTCCAATTCGGCGAGCTATTGTTACACGGTGTGCTCTGATTGGTTGACGTTCACAATGGGCCACGCCTACACAATGCCCTATTGTCGAAGTCGGCCGAACGCGTACCGGCTGACGAGCGTTGGTTTTTACTACTCGACTTCACGCCTACTACTATACGATTGGGAGGTAAGTTAATTCACAGGAGTGAATAGACCATAAATTATTCATTTCAATCAATTACTCAATTTTCAAATATGTATCAGACAGTAAAAGAAATACAGAAAAGTTCTAAATTGACACTTAAAACTGCTATATAATACTAAAATGTCTTACAAAATTTGTTTAACGCAAGGTTAAAAATATCTCATATATTATGTTCCAGTCCACCCCACAAGTTCATTACCGTGATGTTCTTCTAAAGTTCGTATCATTGGGATGCGTATTAATAGACGTAAATTTACATAAATACAAAATCTTTAAAAGCCAAAAAAAACACATTAGCGTAAACGTAAACTGGTAATAAATACTGTGTTGCTTTTTATTTCAAAAAAAATTTGTATTCCAAGATGGAGGCTAAATAATTTTGCCGGGTTCAGTATTTAAAAGTATTTAATAAAAGGCAGGTTATCTGTTGGTTTAGCCTTTTTGTATGCTATTTTCTCACACTACTTCCCGGCCGATATTTGTAATTTTATTTTACTAGATTAATTTTATCGGGAAGATTTGAATATATAAAACACTTAGATGCCATACATACCTATGTACAAACTAATCGAATCAAAAATTCAAAATTTATTTATTTGCATGTCTCTCACATATTTTTACAATGACTTCCAAGCTAGGTAGAACCTGTTTCTTGGTAGCCATGATACGATTAAGCAACTTTTTAACAACAAGAAGCAACAATGCAATTTATTATAAGATAAACTGTTAGATTATTAAATTGGTAATTTGATAAACACGTATATATATACACTTAGTCACAAATACCTATCTTATGTAGTCCGGTGATACTGTAGAGCCCTTGCCAGGTCAACAGTGTAGACAGTGCGAAAAAAAGAACCTATCTATACACATAAAAACACTTATAGATTATAGATATATTAACTATGTTTACTGTTAGTCTTGAACGAATTCAGTTTGTTTATTTTATTATTTGTAAGATAGTGATGTTACTTATTATATAATTATTTACATGTATTTTTTGGAAAATTAAAAAATTGCTCGAGTTGCGTAATTAAGATATTCACGCTGAGCTCTTAATTTGTTAGCTACTGACAAATATATAAATGGATTTTGTAAAGAACAATATTTGTCAAATAGGTGTGAAGTGTCATATTGAGATGGTAACAACCATGTATTTTAGTCTGTTTGTCAATGTATTATTACCTCACGATTGTATTGTAATTTATAAACTTTCAGACAGAGTAATGAACGTAATCATGTGTTTACATCATCATACATCATACGATTAATATTTGTATATTTACAAAGAGTAAGGATTTCATTACACCAAAATTAATACACGGATCTCTAAACGAATCGTCGACACTTAAGTGGCCCGAATTGAAGCGGCGGTCGAGTACTCATTTTTTCTGTAAAAACATCGTTTCAAAAAAACTAAGTGAAACGGTCATTTAACTGAAAATACACGAAAAACGCCCGGGTGGGGGCGCGACTGTCGCCACTAACTGGGAAGATTATTTCGACTAATGGCACCATTAGTCGCTACACATTAAGTAGCTATGTTTTAACGTTGTCAAACTTCAGTAAAGAAATGCTTAAATTGTACAATTTCTCATTTTACTTACTTCTAACTACTTGGACATCTCAATTCAAACGTATATTATTTTCATCTCTTGTCTGCTGAACCGATCATAATAAAGTTTTGCGTACACCATTTCAGGGGTACAGAAAAGTTTGAAATATCGAAAGGATACAGATAGCCTACATTTCGTTCAGAAAAACAGTACAATTCCCGAAGAAGGTAAAATCTACATTGACGCGAAGTCGTCGGCGAAAGCTAGTGGATCATATAGAACTATTCACGTATTAGAGTGTGTGGAAAATTGGAAATATTAACTAGTCAATTTTTTACAAATGTTGTGGTTAATATTAGAAATCTATCTGTTCTGATGTTAAGAGCCGCTATGACTTAAGTTGGATACATATATTTTATTTTGATATTATAGGGGGCAAACGAACAGGTGGGTCACCTGATGGTAAGTGATCACTGCCGTCCATAGACACTAGCAACATCAGGAGAGTCGCAAGTGCGTTGCCGGCCTTTTAATATATGTGGGCCTCCGGCGCTCTCACTGACCCAACGAAATGTAACAGTGCAGCCACTGTTACTTCACGTCGGCTTTCTGTGAGAGGGTGGTACTACCCCGGGCGAGCAGACCCATTCATTCTGAAACCAGTAATAGTTTCAGCGTAGATCTACCACCTAACATAATAAACTTAAAAAAGAACTAGCTCCCAAGTGCAGCTGCTGGAATTTAGAGGTACTTGGCAAATGATTTTCATCTTAATGATAGTAGCTAAAAAGGTACGAATTATAAAATTCGCTACTAAAATTATATAGTATTACGTCTTCTTTTGAACTGACTATACGCTATTGGCCTGGTCGGCCTTCACAGTTTCACCGGGACTCATAGGGCTAGCGCTTATGGCGCTCGGCCGCAAATTCAAGGATACCAAAATGGCCGTACCTCGGCTTGGGCTGCAGCCTTGGATTCAACAACGGCAATTTATCCAAGCTCACCTAGCTGAGCTAATCATACATATTCGAATAGGGATAATCAGGGAAGCACAAATTTTTACCACCATATTATGTGCTTCACGCACTCAAACTCAAACATGTGTTTTGTATAATATTGCTTGATATTTTCATGGTTTGGGTAACAAAGACACATAATATATAAACTCTTCACAGTGACCCTTTCTATGTATACCAGTGTATACCCAGAAGCCGAGAGCATCATTTAGTATGACTTGAAATAGATCGCAGATCTCTCGACCCTTAGATTCAATCTTGGTTACCTACTATGAAGCATAACAGAGTCACTTTGCTGTGCCCTTTATACTCTATTAATTTTAGCTTTAGAATACAATCTCACCTGATGTTAATGACGATGTGATATGTAATCTGTATTTTAATTAAAACTCATAACAGTAAATTTATTATGCTTTTATTCATAGACAATTATAATAACATTATAGGTACATTTAGGAAAGAAAAGTATTATACGGCACCATCACTTAACAGATTTCATTCGTGTTGCCAACCACACCATAGTGTGGTCATTATTTTAATTCAAATTAGTCAGGAGTATAGGATTCTAAGCTCGCTAAACCTAGAGGGGTACTGTTTCTTAAGTGTATCTGCCGGAATACGCTAACAAGTGCTTGGTGACAGATTTTCAACTTGAGGTTGATAGCCAACCAGGTGGGTTTAGAAAAAGCCCTAACACCATGCTATGGTTTCATCATGATGTGTTCCTTCACCGAAAGTTTTGGCTAAATATCTACCTTTTGCCCGATTGGAATAATAATTCAATTTTTCTACACCGTAAGTCCATATACAATTAAACCGCAACATTAGTATTTAGTTACATTATTTCAGCTCTCCGTTGTTCGTTATTATTATTCTCAATGATAATAATCAGCCGGTGTTATTGCAACGTCCAAACGAGCATGTATTATGTAACAGCCAATGACTGTTAAAGGGGTTCCCGTTGCTCAAACTTAAGATCATATTGAACGATTATTCATACGATACGGTCAAAAGAAGAGAATTACCCGACAGCAATATAACTGATAACAGTTATTGTAAAATAACTGTAACAGCGTAAATTATTTTTGACATATCGTCATTTAAGCCACTTACCATTATGATGGAGTTTAATGTGAATGGGAAATCGTGGGAAAGATAACAATTTTAACTTCAGTACACCTCATCTGCTATTAGAGGTTATAACACGTTGACCCTCAATCAAATGATAGGAAAGATTTATAAGCCACGCGACCGGTAACCGAATATATAATTATTGAAAGCTAATAAATATGTTTCTGCTTACCGACCCCATGGAGAAACCGGCTCAATGAATGAATATTCTTTAATATTTCCTGATATAAATTAAAGATCAAAGACATTATTTACCGATTCATTTGAATGAAAAATATAAATCAAATAGAAACTATGCATACCTATAAATGTAATTGATGTTTCTGTTGTTATTATCTAGTATGTATGCTAATACGCTTTTTTACAGGAGCGAAGCAGAAATTATAAAGTTAAATAGAGTTAGTTTAAAATCTATAAAAGCATCCTTAGAAAAAAAAACAATGAAGTAAGTCATGGACACGCGCTAGTTAAAAATAATAGTCTATTATAACAGTTTTTTTTATGCTTTATAGGTAAGCGTTTGACCACAATCTCATCTGATGTTAAATGACGATGTGGTCTAAGATGGTAGTCACGCTAAACCTAGAGAAGACTGGCTCTCAAGTGCAGCTGCCGGAACACACCAACAGGGCTTGGCGACAGATTTTCAACTTGAGGGTGGTAGCTAGCCAGACGGACTTAGAAAAAGCCCTACCACCTATGCTATGGTTTCATCACGATGTTTTCCTTCACCGAAAGCTCCGACTCAGTTGCTTGGATTCGAACCTACATCCTTCGACGCTGTGTCCGAACACACTACCAACTGAGCCATCATCGCTTCAAGCCATCGAGCCATCATTGCATCTTCAAAATTCGCTATGTACATTTACTTATAAGAAGGATTTTAAGATTGTCACATACGCTATTTTACAGGTACCACGGACAACTCCAGTTACATTTAGCTAACTCCTGGCCGCTTCGGTCGATAAAGAATGACATAGAGTAAATTTAATTTAAAAAATAAGTAGACTTGAAACCTCTACCAAAAATTCCACATCAGATGGCCATAGTTCTATGGCAATAAGTTCAGTACTATTGATGTAATTGAGCCTCATATAAACTGTATTTTCACTATATATATGTAGACAAATATCAATACATATTATAGGTAGGTATATATCCAAATACTTTAAGAACCTCAACCCCTGAGGAAAACTTACTCAAAACCGAGCCAAACCCAACGAACACACAATAGCGGAAGGGTGAAAATGAACCCGTTATCAGAGTTATTAGGGGGAATCGCCTTTATAAACAGGGATCAAACTCAATAACACGAACTTTAGATTGGTTTCCATTATAGAAACATCCTAACACATCTGTAGCTACTATGGTATTGAAATATTCCGAGTGACTCTACTTCTGAATTAACATTATAATGTTGAAATACAATTTTAAGTTATTCTTATTTGGCGCGTTTCTGAAAAATTATGTGAGTATTTTTTACGATGCACGCGCACACCGACACTTAAAGCGACACCATGAAGTTGGTTGGTAATTGTCTTTAATTATTTTTTTTTTCGATCTGACCACTCTGTTGACCTCGGAAGGCATCTACAGTTTCACCGGACTACTAAGGGGAGCGATTAAGGTACTGCACCCGATTTTATATAGGCAACCAGCACAAGGGCGTACGGCGCGTCTCGGCTTAGACTGTCACCAAATATCCCGAGTCTAACTAATCTAAGCTAAACTAAGCTTACTATGGTTTCATACATACTATAAATCCGTGAAATATACACGTGTACCAAGCATATATGTTTCACGAACTTATACATTTAGGTATCTTGAATCGGACTACTTTTTTTTTTAATGTGGGAAGAAATCCTTCATTGGACACCCACAGCCCTGGGGAGCTGTGGGGTGTCAGACTCTTACTGACTAAAAAAACCCACGAGATACCTGTCTGCCAGCGCTATGGAGTGGCACAGGATCGAACAAGCAAGCACCATGCCACCCCGGCGACAAGGCCCAGCGCGAACAGCCCTGACCGCGATAACAGCCCGGTCAAGCTGAAGTTAATCTAAGCTAACTCCGTTCGAGAAAGGGATTAAAAAATAAACCCAACCACTATGTGTACCTACATGTGTGTATGTGTCTTTAAGCTTTTCGTGGGAATTGATAACTACATTCAAGGTAGTCATTTATTAGCATAAAAAGTAAATATCTTTGTCTTTGTTATCTCTGAATTGCTAAATATCAAGTTTGTTTTTATTATAAATTAATATATATTCAATACTAATCTACTATAGACATATAGCTGTATAAAAATAGATGTCGGTAACCTACTAATATTATAAACAAGATTCGTCAACGGATGTTTGTTAGTCTTTGATGACAAAACTAATTAGCGGAATAAGATCAAACTTTATAATAAGACAGCTTACATTTTAGAGTAACACATAGGCTATAATTTATAAAGATTCTAGCTTTTGCCGTGGCTTCTCTCGCGCTAATATAGAATTGACCTGTCTCTCAGAAATCGTGTTCTTTCTGGATAAGAAGTACTCTATGTACTTTTTTGTATCTCTAGGAACGTGTATTCCAAACACCATAGTTTTCGGTTTAGTAGTTAAGCGTGAAAGCGTGGCAAACAAACGAAGTCAAATGTGGATGTGTAACATTCGTAAAGTTTATAGCAAATAAGTGATTCTAATATTAATAAAAACATACAAACGTACAGAAAAAAAATCGGCATGTAAATGATACACAATAAAGACAACTGAATTTTAATTCAATATAAATAGAACACGAATGCGGTCACATTAAAATTTAATTACTCGATTAAGCAGCGTTCATAAAATCACGCAAAACGATACAAAAAAAAGTATAAATTTAAATACATACTTCTTTAAAAAAAAACACAAGGCATCGAACGGAACAGAGACGGAAATGCCGCGGCGAGATCCGAACCGACGTGCGTTAGATCGGGAGCCGACCGTTCTTTAAATAGACGAGCCGCGGACGCGCTAAGTGATGCCAATTAGCCGATGCCGCGCCCTCGACTGACACCGGTTAACGTGAACGATGACTCCGACCACTAATTATGTATCTCGCAATAGCGAAACGATAGCGTAAGTGGTAAATATTCGTTTCAAACTGATCCCGTTTTAAGGAAAAAGGGCCTATGAAACTAAAACACAAATCGGAGAAAAGTCAAAGAGTTTGAGCAAAGTGTTTTTAACTACTTGCTTCATTAAGAGTATTTTTAGAATGAACTCATAGGTGAGCAAAAAATAGGGCTTTTTCTAAGCATGCATGATTAGCTACATTCCTCAAAATACAATCTACCGTCAATCCCTCATAGGTAGGCTACGACATCTACACTTGAGAATCAGTCCCCCTATAGATTTGGCGAGCTTACCATCACAGACCACATCATCATTGAATATAATTCTACGGCAAATATATTTAAAACTCAATATTGCCACAAAAACCACAGATAATCTCCTCTTTCAAAATATAATAATCTTCCTCTGAATAAGTCTATAGAAAATATAGTTCATGCTCGTACGTAACGTAGGTACATAACGTGACCTTGCTATTTACAAGCTATTATTTCTGCTATTACATTCGCTCTTGTGAAATAGGTAATTAGGTGGATGATCTACCTAGTTTATTTTCTTTTTCACGCCGATTTTTCTCACCGATTCTCATGAGTTTTTTTTTTTTCATAACCGAGTTTAAGAGTTCAAAATGTACCGTCTCTCTAAGTTCGAGAAATTCATTATTATACGTCGGGTTTCGAATCTGCGCGCATTGGATATTTATTCCGGCAATTAAACCACTCAACTAAGTACGTATTTCTTAGCTCTTATTTGCATTTTTCAATGTTTCTTATTTCACAGAGAAAATTTCATATTAACTATGTTTAGCTGTCGATTGGTATTTGCAAGGATTTTGGATTTGATATTCAAAATAATAAAATGAAATAAACTTTAAAATAACGCAAATGAAACAAATCAAATATTATAAAAATATAGATGCTCGATAACTCAACTATTTGCTGCAATGAATAGTAATTAGATGAAGCAAAGAAAGGAGAATGAAAAAGTATATACGGTTTGAACAAAATATCCCATATTTTTTGTCTTCTTATATTGAAGAGACGATGGCTCAGTTGCTGGTGTGTTCGGACACAGCGTTGAAAGACGTAGGTTCGAATCCTAGTAACTGAGTCGGATCTTTCGGTGATGGAAAACATCGTGATGAAACCATATCATGGTAGTAGGCCTTTTTCTAAGTCCGCCTGGCTAACTACCACCTACAAGTTGAAAATCTGTCTCTAAGCACCTGTTTGTGTGTTCTGGCAGCTGCACTTGAGAGCCAGTCTTCCTCTAGGCTTAGCGTGATTATCATCTTAGACCACATCATCATTTAACATCAAATGTGATTATGCTCAAACGCTAACCTATAAAGTGTTGAAATATATATATAGTAAATAAAATGCGAGAGTCCTGTCGTGCGCGTAAGCGTATCACTCATAAGCTACCCGATGGATTTCTATCAATTATAATTGATGTTACATCGTAGACTCTTGGTCCTTATCTAAAAAAACTATTTCCATTAGCTTTATTAAATATACAATTATTATTGTTTTAAAAGACTACGATTTTATAAGCACTACACGTTCAGCGGTGCGTGTTTAAATAATTTTCTCTGCATATAAAATGTATCTATTATTAAAATAAGAAACAACACAGACGAAGTCGCGGGTATTAGCTAGTTAAATAAATAAAATAGGTATATATATAGGGAAAAAGTGTAACGATTCAAAATCCATTTAGTAATACCTACGCCTAAGTACAAATTATAAAAAATATGTACAAAATATGCGCACGGAGCCGAGGGCATAGTCAGTTAAATACCTAAAAAAAAAGGTAATCGATATACGAGAACAGAAATTAAGCACATTCAATCACTATTAAAATTTAATCTTTATCTCTACGAACAGAGTCACGGGCCATTCAACAGTAATCTATAAAAGAGTTACATCAAAGCAATAATTAACAAGCCGGAAAACAACCCGAATCGTCTAACGTTACCGAATCTTCTCGAACCTAAAGGGAATACAAATAAAGACGTCTTATGCAAACAAAACACCAGAAAGCAATCAAGTAATTGACGTATATGTAGGATGGCAAGGTTTCCTGTGTAATTCAGGACACACTCGTGAGGGCGTTGACCTTATAATTACTACATACCTTAAACAGCGTTCTGAATGACATTTATAAAATATTGATCATTTTTTTTTATTATACTCGTAATGTAGTAATAAGACGGCATAGACTAAATAAACTGCGATTACAAACCTACTAAGCTGTACATTTACAGTGGTTTAAATTCGTTTGTCATACTGTGAAATTATTTTCCATTCATTTGCCCTCAAAAGATTATTTTAAACCACCAGTTTTGTTCGAATGGATAAGTTTTCTATTTATAAAAAAAAAACACATCTTTTTTAGCTTTTTATAGACGTCACAAGGTGTAAATAATAGTTTTAGAAAGTATGATGTTATCTTTCTTATAATTTTCACCAAGATTTAATAAAATATAGGCTAAAATTGAAATTTCGTTAAGGTTAAAAAAACGAATTTCGAATATATATGAAACGATGGCACAAAGAAAATTAATACAAAATACTAGTGTGCCCGGTGCTGAACTAAGAAAAAGAGACGGGAGATTCTGAAAAACAATTCCTCATAGACATTGTACGGCCATGTATAAAGGCTCTACAATCTTACTTTTTATTCCCTTGAACATTTATAGCCAGTGTTTACTATACGTAGAATAAATCCGATCAAAGATTTTACACGACCCGATAATTAATAATAATTTTGCAAACGATCATGTCCATTAAGTAACAAAAACGTACCGAACCTACGTACACTCAGCAGCGGCGTAACATTCTGTTCAGTGGCAATCTTTGATTGTTACTACGAACTTGTCGAGACGAGGGTACGTTTAGGTAAATCGTTCAGGGTAAGGTCTTTTGAAGTATGGTCTTGTAATCTTCGCGTATGTTTGATTTTGTGTACCAATATACTTACAGCATATATATTATGTATATTTATTTTAACTTATTCTCATTGATATCTATGTAAATAAAAATCAATTTTATAATTCACTAATTGATTATTGTTGTGTGTAATTGTCAGAACAAGGTTTGTATTAAAGAAAATGAATGAAAAATCGTATAGAAAAATAAAGAATTTGGGATAAAAAACCTTCACATAAAAAAGAGACAGCGTGAGAAAGAAGACAGAGACATAAGGAGTTCAGAAATCAGTAGTGGAATTCCCCTATAATTTTACTACAAGGGCTTACTGTAAACTTGTAAAGGGAGGACTTGGTTCTCAATTTCTTTGTTAATACACCGCAGCGAAGTCGGGGCGGTTAGCTAGTGGGAAAATATTTATAAACACCCTATAGCAACCAGCGTGGTTTTGCATATAGATAAATTAGGTTATAAAAACATGTTAGTTTTTCACAACATTTGTACACGCAAACTCATTCTAATCTCTTAATTGACAATACTGACAAACAATATTGACCACAGAATTCGATATTTTATAGTACCTACATAGGTATCTAGTAAATATAATAATTTTATTGTCGAACTTGACGTATTACATCACAATAAACAATATAACGTCGAAACTGGGGTCTGAAACGCCCGGCTAGGGGGTGGATAACACCCCATTCAGGAGGTCGACGGGCGCTCTAAAGTAACTCCACATGCGCTCCTCGATGTGGGTAACATTGTCTTTATTAAATAGATTTTACATAACGATCTCTGAATTTATCTGTAGGTGTTTTTGTTTCCTAGAAACATTCGTTTGAAATTGTCAAAAAAGATATATTGCAGCCTATTGAATTAGACGGTGATTCGTATTATTTAAATCGAATATCGCAGCATGCATTGTAATGTTGCATTACTAGTCATATTTTCAAAATTGTCAAATAAAATATACGATGTACTGAAAAACAGGTTGTGTCGTAGAGGCACACGATAGAAATGACACGTTTGTATGACGGGGAAATATTATAATCAAAAAAATACAACAAAAACTCATCGTCACGCGGTTTTTCCAGGCGGTCACCCATCCAAGTATTGATTGCGTCCGATGTTGCTCGTAACGAGAACGGATATTTTCAACACTCTACCTGACACGGTGTTTACCCACACCACTTTTCGTCACACGTGTAAAGGTTGCCGATCAGAATTTCAAAGCGCTCCAATAAGATCGATCTTAAACGTGTTACCAGCCGATTATATAATAGAACTACAATTGAGTAATGTAATACAAGCGAAACGTATTTTCAGAAGGTATTTCATAAACGAACTACCTTCAAAAACTTAAATCTAATTATCTTGTCGGCGTGTTGACGAGAACACCTCTCCTCAATTAAGCCGCAATAGCGGTTTCCTGAGGACAGTCCTACAGTGTAAATTTATGTATCATTATTTTTTTTATCATAAATAAAAAAAGAAGATTCACTTCAAAAAAATTATCAACTTACAGTTGATTAACCGATTGAAGTGATGATGGCTCAATATTTAGCATGTCTCGACATTGCGTCTATCGACGAAGATTCGAATACTTGCGAATGAGCTTGGAAATTTGAACCGGCGAACAGATCGGCTAGCTAGCTATCACTCTCAAGTTGAAATTCTGTCGCCAAGCAGTCAAAGGTGTGCTCCAGCACTTGGACTTGAGAACCAGGCCTCCTCCAGGTTCAGCGTGTTACCATCTTGGATCACATCGCCATTTAACATCAGGTGAGGTTATCATTGAACACTAAAAACCTATAAAATATAAAAACATTATAAAAGAAAATGAAGCAGCCTAAAGGGCATGATAATATGACATTGAACTGAATTGATGTCATAACTGCGGTCAATAATGACCAACGGCCCGTCAATTACTATTAACCGGTTTAATAGCTTCTTATATAGGGGTTTAATTGAATTATCTAGTAAAATGATAATTTTTAATTAATAATTAAAGTTTTTTTTTAACGTTATCACCCGATGTTAAATGAGGATGTGATCTAATATGGTAAATGGTGGTAAATGGCACTCAAGTGCAACTGCCGGAATACCAATAGGTGCTTGGCGATAGATTTACAACTGATTAAAGTAAGAAAAAGAAATGTTTTGAGGGTACCTGATGATCTATAGTCACTGAAGACTATACCAACTACACTACTTACCTTCTTTAGAACAGTATTAGATATAATGACAACTGACACGGGCGTTTTTATAACGCGCAGTTTTAGGAACGCTCGTTTATACAGAACTTCACTATCGAACGCCATAATAATTATTAATACATTGTTTAATCCTCATAATTTTAACGATATATTTACATTATACTAAAAAAAAAAACTCACCGAACTTTATATCATTTTTATTGTCCAATAAAAATTTTCGATCGTAAAGCGCCTTACACCACATCTAACTAACCGAAATAGACTACGAAGACTTTGAAATATCCATTTATATATACACTATGCTTTACACGCGGCCTGTGTTGCGTTGAATTGTATTTTTATTACGGCCAAAATTATATAAAAATAACATACATACTATATACAGTACCCGGTATTTGATTTGGCACGTCAGGGACAAGAGAGAGACGTTCGGTTAAGATCGGATTATTTGGCTTTGTAAAGCGTTCTCTCTAACGCACATTGCAATGACTAAGACAGTCAAAGATAAGACTATACGGAACCGAGCTTACGCGACAGTCCCGGTTATGTTTTCCACGCTGCGACATTGAGAAATCAAAAGTCGGTTACTGTAGCTCAAATTTATTCTTAGCCCCAAATAGGAAGACTTCGTTCGCTGTAAGTACTTATATAGAAGATAAAAATAACTATAATTTAATTAGGTAGCATAAGTAAATATCTACGATTTACGTCTGATTTGTATCCATGGATGACCACTTATTAAATGCAAGTTGAAGATACTTATATTAATTCTACAAGACAATGTGGGTGAAAAAGATACTAACTCTAGTAGTTCTCGCTCTCGAGTGTAGTTGCCAGAACTCACATGTGTCGAGCGATTTTAATATTTAAGTTTATACTATCACGAAATACCCCCCTGCAATATTATGATCTTGTCATAATTTTTTTTTACCGAAAATAAAGGCCTTTATTGGTTTCGAACCCAGGTAGGTACTCAGAAGTACCGTCCGTCGGAACACGTTACCATTGCATGAAGAAATGCATCTTACATGAAGAAATAATCAAATACACGACCATTCTATATCAATTTTAATATCCTTTATTACAATACTCACACAGCTGATATAAGGGCACACATTTTACTTATAAGTTTTAGGTAGAGATTGAACCCGCAATCATCTCTATAGTAGAGCTTAGTACCATTGAAAACCTATGACCTTGTCTAATTATAACTTAAAAAACACTATTTATACTACATTTTTTAGTAATCAAGAAAAAAAAACATATTTTACGTTCACAGCTGTGTGAGTGATGGTTAAAAATACACATTAGTGACGTCACGGCGTATCGGCCGCTGCCCGACGGAAAAGTGACGACTACAATAGACCTCGCCAATCGGCAACACAATAGACCGTTTTCCCAGTGGCCACGCCTCGCCCGACACAATGGCGCAACACGCCCATTTTAACAGAAAGAAAATTTCACACAACAAATAATATAACAGAGATCGTATTGACTTTTTAAACGCCCTCATAGATGAGGCGCACACCCACCTGAGCTACATTGTTGTGTGCGAAAACCGTTTCACAATGCCCGAGTGTTCGGCAGGGCGCGCACACCGCCGGGCGGCCGGCACACGCGAAGACCGAACGCCTGGGCGGAGCGTAGAGCGAGACAAAAGCTCGCCTAGCGCTCGAAGAATAACGTCGAGCGGGATCGAGCGCGCTAAATCGGCACGCACACATCGCCCGTTAGAAAAGGATGGGCTCAACCGCTTTGTATAGATTCCGCGGGACGAGACCTGTTATTCTATCTAGACAAACGATTTTTAACGTAAATCTCAATACATGATTATTGATTTTTAATGTAATCGTATTCGGATAAGTGTAACGATTTTGATTTTGTCATAAAAAACGGATGTTCGATTCAGTTTTAAAGAGTATGGAGAGCCGAAGGACGGCATTGTTCGCAGGGCAGTGACATTAGGTTGGTGCGTCCTTGTCGCACGTGTAGCGGGGGGCGGGGGGCGTCGGTTATTGTAGCGCGCGCGTATTGTCGGCTCGCTTCGATCTGCCAGCATTGTGTATCTGCCGCGCGTGTTCGTAAGACGTGTGTTACACGTTCGGACTTCGATATTCTCGTGGAGCGCGTCCGATCGCGGAACTCTTTTCTCGGACCTCATTTGTGTTGGACTATTATTGTTTTTAGTTTTTTATCTTTCTGTGTTCTCTACGCTCGAGTGTTTTTTTAAAACAGTACTGTTTCATACAGAACTGATAAATTGTGAAAATAATGCCAAAGATTAGGTGTGATTGGACGATAGATTAACGTGTTACGTTTTTTTTAGTTCTTGTTATTCTAAAATTAAGTCGTTTTTATTACGTTCTTTTATAATTTTTTTCTGATGTCTCAAGAGGCGACAGGAACAATGAAAATGCACTTGAAGGTAAATTGGAAGTTTTATATGCTTTTAGAAATGTATTCGGGAAAAACCATCTCTAGGAATTTTTATAAACATATGATGTTTTCTAATTTATTTTTTTAATAAAGCGCGACTTCTAGTGTAAAATAGATACATTACACTTAGAAATAATGTACATTATTACATTATATGTACATGTACATACATTTTCAACGTCGATATTTTAATCAAAAATTGTAAATTAAAATTAATCATGTAGATTTTAAAATTGTCAAGTTAATGACATAAAGGTCAGGTGGAGATTTACATAAAACAAATGGTGTCCTTTTAGTGACACATAACTTCCTACACCGTGGGGTCGACAGAGAGGTTTCAATGGCCTATATATTCAGTTCATTCTATATATCTAATATAATCGTAATTGTGACTATTATTTAACGTACGTTAGAATTTATAATTGTTTTATTAAATTTTAAAACGGCTTTTGATAATCTAATCCAAACTTATTTATTATATAAGTATAGTTCAGACAATGGATGGCAAGTATAATTGCTGGAAGTTACTTGTAGATTAAGATAAAACTTTAAATGTGTGTCAAAACAAGCTACTATTAGAAAATTAATTAAAGCGATGATATCTCATCGATTGACATAGTTTAAATTCTATGATACTAAGCTACGATCAAAGAATATATAGTGAGCCGATCTGGTCGCGACAATTATACACAAGGTGATAAACGAGTTATAGTGACTCATTTTTAGTTTATCACGTTTTGGGAGCGACCAGTGTATAGGTACTATAATATTTTTAAATGATTTCACAGTTTTTATATAAGTTATCTTTAGTTGATTACAATCGCGAGGATTCTTTGTAAAAAGTCGACGAATCGTAGAGTGAGAACCGCTTATTTATATTATCACGGGGCGTGTATTGAATCATTGCTTAAAAAAAATGCTTTCATCTTCAGCAGTTACAATTGTATTAGGGAATTTAAGCTAGGCTTCGTCTTATTTTCAGCTTAGTCGTGTAAAAATATATGGCACTGTCATTTTTAAATACTGATTTATAAATTTAATGTTTTATAGTAATACTGTTTAATGTCTATATACTCTGGTAGATATGTTTTATCAAATTGCTTATTTGAAGATTATTTATTAGAATATTTATTAGATTACTCTAATTAGTTTTAGTTAGTAGTAGTTAGTTTTAGTAGTAGTTTTACTTAATATTATTAGATGTGTTCGCTTTTATATTACTTTGCTTAAAATTAAAAATCAGCTTTGCAGCATATGGTTACATTAAAGTTCCCTGTTGTTAGACATTTTTTTCAATTTGATTCACTCTAATAAATGACTGTTACTCCTAACTATTTTATTACTTTCTATGTAATTAATTCGGTGATAAATATATAAAAATTGTGTTAATGTGCCCGTTGTGTAAGACACTTGAAAATAATTACATTTTTATTAAATATTCGACATAGTTTTACAAATCGGTAAAAGATTTTTATTCAAAGTGACAAATATAATAAGTATATAAGTTTTACTCACGGCTTCTTTCGCTTTTCTGTATATCGAGTTATCACATGGGCACATGTATCTTATATAATTTTCAAACTGTCATTGGCATTTTTAATTTCAAGACGAATTATATATACTTAAATTAAACTGCCCATCGCTCGTGACTGTGTCCGAGTTAAGTTATGGTATAAAAAATAATATTAATGTACAGCCTATCGCCATTTAATGACAAGTGAAATAGCATTGAAACCTTCCTAAAAGCAGTTAGGTCTACCAACTCTCATAGTGTTCGGTCAAACGGTGTTGAAGTTTGTCATTCCTAAATATACTAACATACATATATTTTTATGTATACATATATATTAAAAAAATCTGAAAACGTGGTCAATTTATTTTACAATACGTATTTTATTATTTTTCAAAGTTTTGTAATAAATCAGGTATTTTTTTTAGCTTGTGACCTGTTGACCGTGTGCCTCATCAGGTCTATATTCGTTGGTATGGAACTTAAATCTTAATAGTTTTGGACAGTCCAGGGGTTAACAGAGGTAATTTAAAATTATTAAGAGGGTGAATAAGGGTGAGGTAGCAATGATAAAATTAATGGACAGTCGAATTAATATAATTCTTAAGATTCATTGACGAAAAAGACACAGCTTGGACCAATGCGAGTAGAGATAACATTGGATAGAGATTTCTTATACCTATAAGATAGGACAGTGGTCGGTAAACAGTGGCTCTTCCACAAAATGTTTAGTTCACAGACGGAATATTATTTATTAACAAGGCAAGTTAAAGGTTAAGTTAGAATATAGACACATTTTTAGAAAGCGACAATAGCACGGCCAGTCACTAACAAAAAAAATACATATTTAGCAAAGGCAAGCCCGAGAGTGTACTTTTGATCGTAATTATTTTCATAAATATACATAAATATAGACTTTTTTTTAATGGCATAGTGCCACAAACAGACAAACGGCTCATCTGATGTTAAATGGTTACCGTCGCCTATGGATAACTGCAACACTAGGGGCATCACTGTTGTGTTGCAGACGTTGAAGAGCGTGTTTCATGCCCTTTTTGAAGAGCACTTTTATCTACCAAAGCAAAGCTTGAGAATAAAAAAAAGGCTCTTTGAATAAACTTCAATTTTGTATTGTTTATATTTGGCTCTTTTGGAAATTAATTTCCTAAAGGTATGAGAGGGTTATACGTCGATGACATAATAGTTTATATTAACTGTACTGGATGTAGATTACTTATTAAAAAACCTTTAAAAAAATAGATTTTATGCTTAAATAAAAAAAATATTAAAAGTGTTTAGGTATGTAGCTCAGTCGTTGACACCGCTTTGATCGGCGTAGGTTCGAATCCTGTAATGAGTCGGAGTTTACGGTGAATGAAAATATAATGAAACCATTTACTATAGTTGGTAGGTACGGGGTTTTGTCATGCCCGCCTGCCTTACACCATGTTGAAAGCCTGAATCAATCCTCTGTATTTAACGTGTTACCGTCTCACTCTACAAAGTTAATATCAGGTGCGATTATGATGAAACCCTAAAGCCTATAAAGCTTAAGCACTGCAAGTAAATGCCTAAGTTTATTATCAATTAATTATTCGATCGAATCTTTCGTTGACATCGTTTTGTAAGTCGAAAAAATTATTGCGTACGATCATTAGTAAAGGAACCATTTCCCACCGTCGCTCTGTTGTGTGATGTCACACATATATACCTAGATAATATACATTGATACACACCAATTATACAAATATGACACGTTTGACTTATATAAATATACATATCACGTCAATGATAACTTAGATTTTTTTAACTTATCAACTTTTTTATTGTATCACTCCATACTGATGATCCATTGTACCTAATGATAAAAGCACGGCAATATTCGAAAATAAAGACAAGCACCGAGAGCGAAAAGACCTTCATTGTCTCTGATATATCCCCATATGTATGGCAGTAGTGACTAGAGCTGCCGACATTTTTTTATAATAACGTATCCTACTTTATTTTTGATATATATATTTTATACTTATGCATAAATACTTATGCGAAAATACTTTATATGAGATCTATAGACATGTTATTATTATTTTTTTAATCATTTTCATTTGCTTGTTTTATATTTGTACAAACTTAATAATTTTTATTTTTGATAATAATACCCTGGATAGCTGGAAGGAAATACTCTTGTGGCATTTAGCTCAAAGCTTCTGTACAGAGGAGTAGATACGTTATTATTCCCGAAAAATTTGGCAAATTTAGTAGCAACCGAATCGGTTACAAATTCCTATCCGTAAGCTCGATTATTGTATATGTATTTTATTACTGACGTGTAAGGGTAAGGCCGCCAAAATTAGTCAATAATATCAAAATGCTCGACATCAATTTCAAGAGAAAGTCAAACATTATACCTCTCCTGACGGAGATGGAATCTGCGAAGTGATTAATTCGCTAGCTTTTCCAAATGATAAATTGTACTTAATAAGATTATTTAATAAAAATATAATAAACTTAAATGTTACTTAGGACTCCCAACTTTAGGCAGAAATACCACCTCGTTCATTGATATAAAGTTTTACAATTAAGATTCCTTTTTATTTATTTTTTTAGTTTTTATAAATGTAACGATAAAATCACATTCAATATAAGATAATTAACTCCAATTATAAGTAATTATGTTGTGAAAATATTAAATATTACAGATTTTATGTTCTTTACAGAATAGCTATCGTTTTTATTTATTTTGTGTTACGTAATTTCAAACATTTTATATGGAGCAAGCTTTATAAAAAAATCAGGTTACTTTTGTATACTACATTGACGCTATCATAAATAAAAATTACTATGCAATTTTTGTGTTAAAAGTAGAAATTTCAGCGGCCCTACCCCTAAACGTGCTACTGAAGTGAAGGATGACCGCGATCGAGTTAAAAACAGTTGCTGTCCTGTCACTTATCTTTTACATATATATAAATAGACAAGATAACATACTTCAGTATCTTTTTCTCCTCTGTTTGTCTACCGATTTTCATTATTTTTTAGTCGCTATTTACGAGCTTTAATGTAATTAATAAACATATTTGGAAATAGATTTTTTTTTTTTAAATATCGACGAGTCGAATCTTTTATTTTTAAGTTTCTATTCGTCACATATCACGCGCCTTACGTCTACAATTTACAATATCTATATAATTTTAAATACAGTTATTTTCAAATATCAATTAAAAAAAACTTTAAATTAAAAAGAAATACATATAATAACTATAGATATATTAAACACTTGGAGAATAAACTTACCTTAGTACCTGTTATTTTACTCGAATTTCGACAATTGTCCGACTTCTAGGTTATGACAATTTATAATAATTATTTACCTTACTTTTATATAATCTTCAGATCATTCTTTCAATATTTACTCGACTCTAAAATTACACAAATATTAACATTACAAACGTAAATTATCTGTATATAGTCTATGACAAAGTGGTCATAAATTATCTGCTTATGTCCGAAGGTATATAGTATAATAGTATGCAATATTATGAAAAGATGGTACTAAAAGTATAATAGTATAGTATAAAACTAGTATAAATTATAATATATACGTAGACTTACATTGTCGTTCATATTAACAACAAAGAAGCTATCTTTTATTCAAGCCGGGCAATGGTGTTTAAACAATGTATGTATTACTAACCCTATTAAACAAAACGACACCCGACAATTATCATTCCGCGGGGCACGGCATTTGAATACACATCCTTTCGCCATTCATTACGTATTGGTCACCTACGTCTCATAAAAAAATGTATAATTATACTTTATATTCGACGTCTCAATCATTATTAATGTATACATATAAATGATTATATATAAAAAATGTCATAATTTATCAGCTTATAGCAGAAGGTATATAGTATAATAGTTTGCAATATTACGAAAAAGTACTAAAAGTTTTAGACTTACGTTGTCCTTCATATTAATATTAAAAAAAACTATTATTCCAGGCGTGCAATAGTGCTTAAACAATGTATGTATTACCAACACTGTTAAAAAAAAGGGACAGTAAAAGACTCCCGATAATTATTATCCCGCGCGCATTTGAATACATGTCCCTGCGCCATTCATTACGTAATTGTCAACTACGCCTCATTAAAAAAACGAATAATTGTACTTTATATTCGACGTCTCAATCATTATTTATGTATACATATAAATATTTATATATATAAAAAAATGTACGTTTAACGAAATAAGGTATTTCGTTTTGTATCATTAACCGCGTAATCGTTGTTTGACTCAACGATTATTCTGTTGAACTTGTGTCGTATAGGCTGCACCTGTTGTATTTAACCGACTTTAATTCCCGTTCATTCATTACTTCTGTGCTGTAATTAGATTCAGTTAAAACAGCTTAATTATTCGGGTGTTATTGTCGCTTTTTGAATATTCAACTGAAAGGACTTTAATACAGGATGTAAGAGTATAATTCTCTCATTAATTACAATAATTAGAAAAAAAAGTAAAGAAATAAATACACAAAACCATTGAAATTGAAGCGGGTCTTGTATGTTCGGGTTAATTTCCGAAATGATTGAGTCAGTATTGATAAGACATTTACTAGCAGATAGTAGCTATTCGAGAGTATAATTAAGGCCGTAGACCAATACGCTTTTCGCTTAGACCTAAGCAGAGATTGTAAAATTTGACAGCGGTAGTTTAAAACCATTGTAACGACTATAGATAAGAGTAATGATAAAATTAAAATTACAGCTAACCTAGACAGAACATGTAGTTTCATGAAATAATGAAACCCATTTCTTGAAAGTCGCACGCCTCATTTGGCGTATTTAATAAAGTTCTAACACTGACTGATTAAGAGATAAGAGGTGGTAGAGATACACTGAAACTATTACTGGTTTCAGAATGAATGGGTCGGCTCGTCCGGGGTAGTACCACCCTCTCACAGAAAACCGACGTGAAGTAACAGTGCTTTTGCATTTCGTTCGGTCAGTGAGAGCGCCGGAGGCCCACATATATTAAAAGGCCGGCAACGCACTTGCGACTCCCCTGATATTGCTAGTGTCTATGGACGCTGGTGATCACTTACCATCAGGTGACCCACCTGTTCGTTTGCCCCCTATAATATAAAAAAGGGCACGGTTTAAAACATTATTTTACCTTTTAGTTATTCGAATAACTAATACAAAAAATTGAATGGAATCTATCATCGCCCATGGGTCATTTTATGTCCCGTTACCAAGTTTGAATTTGTCCGCAAATAGCACTAATTGCCTGCCGTTATGTGAAATTGAAATGTCTATTCATTTATTTCTGAAAACCAAGTATTGTTGACCGGTTAGTCACCTGGCTGACATAAATGAAAGGTTATAGGCCCCCTCCAGAATGAATTGGGTAGCCTTGCATGATCAAATCACGCACTGTTCTCTTAATTTAATGGGTATCAATAAAAAATTATAAGTATATCATCACGTTCTTACCATTATCCCACCTCAGGAGGGTCGACACAACTCGTTGTCTTTTTCCACTCCCCCTGTCAGATTTCATCTCAGTATTAACACCTTTTATATACATATCATTTTTCATCCATACCTTTTTCAGTCTTCCTCTACTCCTATATCCGTACACCATTATACTTAAAACTTTTCTAGTTACATGGTTTTCATCTTTCCTCATAGCGTGCCCATACGATACAAACCTATTACTCCTCAACTGCTCTGTCACCGGTGCTATTTTCAAAGTTGTTATTATATACTCATTCCTAATCTTATTCATTCTAGTTACACCACACATCCTTCTGTGCATTCGCATCTCTGCAACATTTAGTCTTTTTTTTTTATCGAACTGACTACACTGATAGCTGGCAAGGCCTCTATAGTTTCACCGGACTATTAAGGGGAGCGCTTAAGGCGCGCACTCACCCGAACATATAGTCCTTTCTCATCCGTCTCTTTTATAGTCCAGTACTTAGGCCCGTAGAACAATAACGATATTACAGAAATTCATTGAAAATCTCGACTGCGATAGCACTACTGACGCAACCCTATTTCTCTCGCATAGCAACAATGCTCATATTACTTTGTCCCAATTCGATGGGTGTGGTGTATCAATACGGACTGAAGTACGAGGCGTTCCTACTCTGTCCTGAGGAGTAGTAAGTTATTAGATATTAGCCTCTGTTAGGCTTACTCTAGTCGATATTGTTCATGAACAGTCACAAATTATTTAGTCTATCTCTTAATAAGTGTCTAACTTCAAACATGACTAGCTTGCACGTACGTTGGATTTGTTTTCTGTAATGCTGGCCTGCCTGATTCGCATCCGTGAGCTAAAATTTCGGCAGCTGCACTTTAGGGTTCGTTTTCTTCTAGGTTTAGCGTATTTACCATCTTAGACCGAATCGTCGTTTAATATTGGGTGAGATTTTGATCATAAATTAAACAACTATATCGTATAAAAATATCGTTAGTGATAATTATTGGGAATATGCCTAAACGCGACATTGTACTGTGCCATTGAATCGGATATACGAGTAGTTATAGCTGCGGTCATAGGTAATCAATGCTCCGTCAGTTGGCAGTTGGCAATAACTTCCGTTTGAAGGGTTTAAATTCGAAGATCTATTAGAATGATAGTTTTTAATTAACGCCTTTAGATTTCAAGGTGGTTTGTTTATGTTCTTCTCGTAAGAATAAAGTACGCGACGATGAAAGGTCAAAGAAGGTCATAGTAACAACACTACTTACTTCATTTAAGAAAAAGTCATTTAATAATGTAAGACTGTGGTCTTACATTAAAACCAATAAAGAATTAAAAAAATAACAACTTGCTACTTAATTCGTGTAAAAAAGTCAACAATGTATATCAACTTTATAAAATAAAAAACTAAAAGGTTTACAACAAAAAAATAACGATATGAAAATTTCCTGGCGAATCGTTCCGAAACGGTGGAATTAAATGTCATTGTTGCCAGGTAAATCGTTTCTCGGATTACGGGTAATTAAATTTTTTTTTGTACGAAATTAAGTAGGTGGTAAATTACCGTGAATTGATCTGTTGTTTGTCGAAATTGTACCGCGGGACGGCGCCCTGTTTATATCCTTCTTAAATTTCGTTTAACGATCTTGACATACACCGTTCTTATTTTCACGTTGTAGGTAATAAAAACGTGTCAATATGTTAAATTTTGTAACGTGGTTTATGGCCATTGTGGGAGATTGAACTGTTAAAAGATTTTGATAATATACTTTGTCACCTTGTAATTAATTTTGTCAGGGTTATATAAAATCCAAACTAACATTATAAATGTGAAAATGGTTATTACGATTCCACGCTGAAATTTTGCAAACACGTTCAGTGGTTCAGTGGCAAAAATGACACAGGATACCTTTTCACCCACAAAAAATACTGTTCTCGAGGTATCAAAGATCAAATCTACATCTAAAATTTAATCTCATAAATTTACATCAAACGACGGCCAAGACGCGAGCAAGTGCTTGTTGAAAATAACTCAAAATAGAGTAACTGTCGTAATTAAAATCTACATCGACCGTTTCGATAGACTGAGTAAGGCAAGTAACGGTAAGCGCAGTAAGAACAGTAACAGTCTTTTAGGTTATAGTGTTAGGTTTTACAAAAATCCAAAACACACTACCGACTACAAGTGGGTTTTCATCTCAAAACTCTATTATAGGGTGACTCAATATATGAATGGTGGTGATATCTGTAATGAATACCTCTCTATGTGCATCCACTAAAAACGATTTATTGTTATTGTATTATAAATATATGTTCTTTAAAAAGATAAACCCGATCGAGTTTCTTGCCGGTTCTTCTCAATGATTGGGTTGTTTTTCGAAACGGTGGTAGTTTTGATTTTCATAAATACTTTCTTAGGATCTACATTGAGTAAAGTATTTTTGATTTTGATTATATGGAAATTAAACATTTCACATAATGTAATATAGTAAGTATCTAATGTCTAGCTTATGATAATCTATAGTAGGTACTCATAAACTTTGTCAAAATCGGCATATCATTGATAGTGTTCAAGTAAATGTATGTTCAACGGTAAGGTGTTTAACCTTTTATGTTTATAAAATGTAGGGCAGTGTATTTTTGTTGGAAGATTTTTGGTTATTATTATGTCTCGCAGCAATAATATTACTAGATAGTTGACTTTTAATACTTAAACACTCTTTTAAATAGGATTGCTACTTGTAAATAGGTAACATATTCGTTTACTATATGTACTGTATATATAGATAAATATATGTTCTCGTCTTCTAACTTTTCGATCTCAGGAATTATTTGCATTATGTTTCGTTGCTTGCCGTGTAATGAATTCTTATTTATTTTCTACATAACTGTATTTATTAGAGACAGCTATATACATGTATCGATGCTTCCTACGTAGGGTATTTATCGTAATTGCATTTGGCAAAGTGTATAAAATAGTCAATATAAAAATTCCAAACAGATGCGGTAATATTCGAATGATATTTCACTAACCTGTTGATCATTTAAAATGACCATATATTTTTATGTGCTTTAACGATCATTAAAAATGTAAATATGAATTTTATTTTGGATATATCGTGAACATTGTCAAATGCAGTGTTACAATATTTTATGTGGCAAGTATCGATATAGTTGCAGTATTGTGTTGTGAAATTGGAAGAGTTTTAATTCCCTTCGCGTAAATTCGACTTTTATTGAATTAGTTCCACGAATAGTAAGATGAATAATGCAGTGCGTAAACCCGACTTCTTATATCGTTGTGTAGTAAGAATTTATATTACAAACTAAACCGTATTGCTAAATAATACCAAGGAGGTATATCACGATGTATCCGTAGACCAATTTAATCAAAAGAACTAACGCTTATGTAGATGAAACTGAATAAATAATATTCCACGAACCAGTTCCAGCACGAGGTGTAACCAATTGTTTTTAATAAATATTATTTCTGTTATTAACAGGAAACAGCATCACGTATTTATATAAAACAGTGGCCGCAATGAAAACAGTCGTAAATCCAATCGAATGTAAACCTTACCGGGACCGGATGCTATGGATATTAAAAAAAATAGTGTAACTTTTTAATAAAACAAATACTAAATAGGCAACGTCAAAGATGCAGTACGATCGTAAAGCAGAAGTTGCGGTCAAATTTTATATCTCGCGTACGAAGCATTTTTAAATACGTAGGATGTGGTTCGTTGTGTACTATAAGTTTTAAATCGACCATCATTGCTGTATTTTACACGCTATTTATGATATCGTGGTGCTGTTTTCATTACGAGTTAAGCATACATTTCATTTTTCTTCAACCAACCAGATGTATACTTCGAGATACTGTCGGTGAATCTATGAATCAAATACTGCAAATTATATATGACCGACTCCAATGTCAGTATAACTTTATTTTAGAAAATACTCCTATATACCATTATGTAATAAATTAGTGTATAAAATTTTATATTCAGTTTATTTCGCGTAAATTATCTAAATAAATGAAAAAACATTTATGTGATACGATACCATTAAGGGTTGTAGTTTTCCTAACATTCTGAAGCCTTCTCCAATTGTTATATCATATTTTCTTGTCGTATCTTCCTAAGGCTTATTTATTATCTTCATTTTAGATGGTCCTGTTTGCTCAGTACGTGTTATAATGGTTTTGAAACTAGGTTTATGAGATTCTGGTCATTTACCGTAGGTAAGATATACTTAAACAATTATAGAATCATTTATCGTTCCATAATTATTGTTAATTGTTCGGTTAATCTAATATAATTGATGTTGTACATGCTTCTGGAATTCAATTGGGAAGTGTAAATTTATTGTTCTAACACTGCAATCAATTAACCTTGCGATCTTTACACCTCTGTATCCAATGACTGATTTATAAGATTAGTATAGTATAGTTTGTTGATTTTGAAAGTTAAAAAATACCAGCCAGATATAAATAGTATTCAAACAAAAGCTTTATTTAATGTTATAACAAGACTAAAGATACAATCCGTACGTATTTATTTGTAATTTTAACTAACACCGTTTTTTCTTTTTCCTCTTATCCCACGCCAAGTAGGATGAATATAACAAGTTTCCTCTGTCAGTCTTCTGTAGCAATGGTCATTTCAGTATACATATCTTTTATACTTTTATCATTATTTATACAATCCATACATTCTTCGGTCTTCCTCTACTTTTTTATCCACCCATACCCATAATTAACACTATTACAGTCACATAACTTTTAACCCTCTTTATATCATTTCAGTATTTACAGCTTTTACATTTTTATAATTCCTTATACAATCCATACCGTCTTCGGTCTTCCTCTACTCCTATATCCGTCCACCTCATAAGTGAGACTCTTCTAGTTGAAAGATTTTTATTCCTCGTCAATATTTACTTGTTTATACTACTTTCATCTATTATTCATCAGCTCCTCTACTTTTGGCTTACTTTATACTTCCTTCCTTCTATATGATGATGACTAATTTAAATCTTTTTATTTATTTAAACTTTACATCTATTTTATCTTTGCCGTATGGCCTCTCATGAACTTTTTAAGACTATTTATATATCAATTCTTTGGCAATTTACGTAATCAGTTTCATATTTATCAATATTATGTTCTTCTATACGTATATAATGAAAATATAGTTTTGTTCGTTTGAGGCTGAATTACGTGGAAACTACTAACTGTATTGGCATAGGACTATGACCGTTCGAATCGGAAGTTTTCGCCAATGGTCTTAGACTCTAATTTTTTGGATTCCATGGACCCTACCCTATTATTTTAAATATGTGCAGTGAATCGTGCAAGTGTTAGTATATAATATATTTAATAGGAAAGAAAGTAGTACATGTCTCTTCCTTTTCTTATAGCAGGAATCCTTTAATTATTGCAATATCATACCGATCAAAATTCATTTCAACATTACCTTTCCAATTTACAAGACAAACCCGTAACCCTACTAGATCAAGTAGGTCGGTCACGTACCGCTTTACCATTGTGAGGAGCGTTCATGTAATCCAGTAGCATTACTGTCACCCTATTTTTGCCCTCGATTTTTTTTTATTAATTCTCAACACGTCTCAACAAGTCTCGTCTTTGTTCGTCCCATTGTGAATACAACGTAATAGAAATACGATGTATGGTTATTGAATGGAATTTTCGTATTTTGAACCGAGCGCTGTCGACTTGACGTAGGGTTGCCTGGTACGAAAATATGAAAAGTTGATATTTATAATTCTCTTTATAAAATATGCAGTGCGGCATAAAGTAAGTTGGATTTCCGATTACCAATTCAATTTTCTTATTCTTTTAATAATAATAGTTTAAATAGAAGACTGCCTTGAATTTATAAGGCGAATGGTTCAAAGTCAAGTGTAGGATTCACCTACGATCCCTTAATTTTCGATAAAGGAGAACATCTTAATAGAAACAATCCTCATACTTACATGTTTTTGTGATTATATAAGCGAGTCGGTATACCTTTACGCTTAGCGCTATTATATGCTATAATATCTCTTAACACCACCAGACTCTTAACACCAGATCGATAAATAAATGATCTTAAACTTTACGTAACTAGACTCGAGAATAACTGGAAAAAAAATTAGTACCTAACAATAAATTAACAAAATAAGTTATTATTCCGAATTAAAATTATAAAAGACAGTATAATAAAATAATTAAAATATGCAAGCGAAAATCTATTAATTTTATTACTCCATATAATTTAATCGATTACATTATTAAACCAATAAAATAGCTAAGTTTACACGAAAATAATAGTTTCATGGGATGTTACTGAAACCTGTTCACACAGTAATATTTAATTGGCTAAAAAAATAAGGCTTTTAAATAATATTAAAATGTTACATAAATACATTCTATTATGCTTTTATATTATACCAAAAAATAAATAAGATGTGTACTAAGAGTATCGTGTAATTCGAAACAGTTAGGTTATCCTGTTAAGCCTGGCAGCCCTAAACACCGTTTGGCGGTGCGCAAGCGCAGCGTGTTTATAGGTTTAGTACCTACGTGGTAATTGTGCACTTGTATAGCGTAATGCGTAGGTTTTGTCTTTTGTCTTATTCAATTTTCCATTCCGTACACTATACGCACCATGGAAATTGTTTTTCATTGTTTAATTATATGACCAGAGAGTGCGCGGTTACACTTGTCAGTTCGGTATGGTTATTTCAGTCGTTGTTTTATGTTCGTGTTAAATGCTTTTAAGTTAGGAGGTTCGTGCCGAAAGCTGCCTTGTGGGCGATTTTATTTTATTGATATGTTACGATGAATAATAAGCTTTGTAATTATTATTTTTTCAACAAAGGTTCAATAATTTAGCTCCAATACGTAATATCAACAAACATCTGACTATTATCCCACTATGCAGAAGTATGTATTTTAACATCTGTGAATATTTTAGCCTTTCTCAACAAGCTCATCTGATGTTGAAGATGGTTATTTTTTTTATATATATTATAGGGGGCAAACGATCAGGTGATCACCGCCGTCCATAGACACTAGCAACACCAGGGGAGTCGCAAGTGCATTGCCGGCCTTTTAAATATGTGGGCCTTCGGCGTTTTCACTGACCGAACGAAACGTAACAGTGCTCAACAGTGCAAGCACTGTTACTTCACGTCGGCTTTCTGTGAGAGGGTGGTACTACCCCGGGCGAGCCGACCCATTCATGCTGAAACCAGTAATAGCTTCAGCGTAGCTCTACCACCTACAATGGTAAACACAATAAACTTAGAGTGGGACCGACTCTCAAGTGTAACAACTACCGCGACATACCTATAGGTGTTTGGTGACTGATTTTCAACTTGAGAGTGGTAGTTAGCTAGGCGAGATAAAGAAAAACTTTACCAACATGCAACGGTCTGAACACTGATCGTTGTCGTTAGATTCGTCCTAATTCTGGAAGTGACGTCTACCAATCAAAATATTAACTTACAAATACTTAACCGAACATATTCAATAAGTTTCAGTATTTTTAAATCTACTCGTCCGTGGTATCTGTATCCTATTCTGTAATTTATTATATTGATTATGAAAAACTCTTTCCATTTATCTAATATTAAAAATGGTCTATACATTTCACGCCAAGTAGAAGAAATATAGAAAATATTAACTCCTATTTATTGCTTTATTGAATGAAGAAATAAATTAACACCCCTTTAAAAGCAATTCTATCGGATTTTTATGCTAAATAAACTTCATTGAGTTGTCGACAATTGTCCCTTTGGATTCGGAACCCTTGCCGTAATTTGTGCGACCCGGTGAACAAATGTCTTCCGTTTTCTTTTATTGATAAGTCTTAGAAAAGGACAATGAATGTTTTGCGTATGGTACGAATTAAAGGAACGAGCGATGAAGCTTTTTATGATTTTGACTCGAGACTACAATTATTTACAACTCGTTCACTTATTATTTGAAAATAAAATAATCAAGCATAGAAGTTTTCTGTTGAATTTTTATTGAAGTATTTTTATAATACTCAGTTTATAATACTAGTTTTATACTCAACGATGTAGGAATAATCCTATATCTTTGTGAGCATCCTAATTATTATATGTCGATGCTAATATATTGAAGCGATGATGGCTGAGTTGGTAGTGTTCGGACACAACGTCGAATGACGAAGGTTCGAATCCTTATGTCGATGCTAATATATTGAAGCGATGATGGCTGAGTTGGTAGTGTTCGGACACAACGTCGAATGACGAAGGTTCGAATCCTAGCAATTGAATATGAGCTTTCAGTGAAAGAAAACATCATGATGAAACCAATAGCATGGTGGTAGGGATTTTTGTAAGTTCGCCTGGTAGCTACCACCCTCAAGTTGAAAATTTGTCGTCAAACACCTGTTGGTGTGTTCCGGCAGCTATACTTGAAAGAAGGTCTACCTCTAGGTTAAGCGTGACTGCCATCTTAGACCAGGTCATCATTTAACATCAGATAAGATTGTGGTCTAACGCTAACATATAAGGTATAAAAAAAATAATTAAAAACTGGACCTGAAATGGCATAAAAGTATTTGTTTATTTTATAGAGTATTTTTTAAGATTCTTTATTATAAAATTCGAAACACAAAAAAGATGTAAACTGTGATAATCAAATACATTTGGCAAATATGATACTAGACAGGGGCAATTATAATAATAGGTATTAAAAACTTATTACACGTTGTAAGCAATTAACGTAACTAAAAAGAAAAAAAAACTCGATAATTATCTTACATATGGGAGCAAAAACAAAATTGCTGAAACAATATATGGAATATATACAACCTGTCATTTTTATTTATATTCGTATCTAAACATTATTAGTGGTCGTTGAAAAAATTTAATCAGTAACAGTCTCGGTACTTCAAATCATTCTAACTAGGTCAGTGGTCGGCAAGCTCGTCATACAAAAGAACAAAATATAAACAATACAAAATTGAAGTCTATTCAAGCAGATTATTTTTAATCTTAAGTTTTGCTTTAATGGACATATTTTTAGTGGATACTAAAAGTACACTGTCTAGTTTGCCTTTGCTAATAAGTCTTTTATTGCAAAACGACTAGTGATGCTATTGTTGCTTTTTTTAAATTAAATATGCCTCTGTTCTGTAGGCTTGCGTTTAATAAACAACCCACCATTGAACTATGGTATTATAAATTAATAGCCTAATTGAGGTATTTGAAAATTATTCATAACCATACAAGCATTTAATCGCTATCGCGTATGAACTTAACCAGTACGGAGACCAACCCCGGTAGGTGTTCCACCTCGCCCTATTGTTTGCCGCGGTGCCCTTCTGTTTGGTAGCACGTGTTTTATTGTACAATTACACGACTATTATTGAAGGGCGTTTGGTGAACATTGAAAAAAACATTCTTCGATATATCACATAGTAAGTTTTGAATGTGCACCCAAGTGATGTTTTTTTACTTACAGTAATTCTGTTTTAATCACCGTGTAGATTGTTTTAGTAAACGGATAACGCGTAAACGTACACGTGTATTTTCTATGTAATCTGTATAAATGAAATGAGATATATCGGCCGTTGTGTGTGCACCACGCAAAACTAGCTAGATAGGTTTGAGTTTTATTTCTTACGACACTTACCGTCTTGTTACAAAAAAAGTTAAATACACGTTGAACACTTGTTAAAAATGTATCATCACAAAAGTGTCTTACCCTAGTTTAGTGATAGACAGTGCTTAAATTAAACATTGCCTAACACTTGTCTAAGTTGACAGTTCTTATTTTATTATTGTGGTTTATCGTATTTCTATTTGCCCATAAAGACGTGTCGTAGTAAACTATGGATTTCGTACATATAATTGATTTGGAAGATTTAGATAAATTAAACAACTTTAGAGATTCACAAAGTATATCATAACTACTACTATATGACATTATTGACATTTGACTATGTATTTCATTTGACATTATATTGTTGTTCTATTTTACGTACTTTGACGTAATGTGTTTAACATATATATTGCTTATTTTAACAATAACATCATTTTCTTTAGATCAAAATGTCACAATAATAATAAAAATAAATATCTTTACTTAAAATAAATACATTTTCTTAATGAATACTATTAAGAGTTGCTTGCATAAAACATCTTAAACCAGACCCTATATAAAAACGGGCGAGTGCCTTAAGCGCTCCCCTTAGTAGTCCAGTGAAACTGTAGAGGCCTTGCCAAATCAACGGTGTAGTCAGTTCGAAAAATAAAAAAATCTCAAACCAGATGTTTAGCTACAGACCGCGGACCGGACCGGACACGCTTTTGTAATAAAGTATTTTAAACATGTCTTCAACAAGGCTTAAAATATTTTAGACAATTTTTAGTAAAACTCGTGTTAAACGCATGTTAATTTTTGTGTTTTCCAATAAGATTGCTGGTCTGTATCTAAAACAATCACGATATCTTCATTTAATACAATGTTAGTCAAGTTTTAAGACATTACGATTTTTATATGAATTTGGAAATACTAAAGTAATTTTCTAAGCAAACCATACTTTTACTGAAAATGTTTTTTAGGCTTTTTTTCTGTACATAAAGTGTATTGTTAAGATAATAAACAACGCAGTCGAAGTCGTGAGTATCAACTTTTATAGATATAAATACCTAGAACCGTTTGTTATATTTATTTTATGTTTTTGTTTTTGCAATCAAATGTAGGTACCTATCTGCTAAGAAAACCGAAAGTTGCTTAGCGACAGATCTTCGACATGATAGTGGTGGCTGCTCATGATATTACTATACACTGTTGTATTACAAAACTTTATGTTTTGCTTATGTAATAGTAGATACTTGCAATAATTACGAACAATAACGTTTAAGTGAGACTCGTAGGTTTTTCTAGATTGATGTATTCCTTTAATTAAAATAAATTACAATATGAGTTAATGCGACTGTGAACGAACATAACAGTTAAGATAATAAGTGATAATTAAGTTTAACTACGACTGAAATAACTTTTAGTAAAGCACTATCAGTAAATAGACTGCAAAAGTAAGGATTTTAACGTGAAGGTAACTTGTCAGTTATTATATAATTTCAGTGACTAATTTGTGAACTATTAATATTTGTTATATTCCTTTTCTAGAATTTTCCAGCAATTTCGTGAACATGATATTCTACAGAATTATTGACGATGAAAAGTAACAAACACTTAGTAGGTATACAATTTATGATATTATTAAAGATAACGTTAAACGCCACATATTAATTAATAACGTTTGTAATAATTTAGCTGTAAATCTATATCGATTTTCAAAAAAAGTTTAACATCAAAAGTTTGTACTGATATCTTAATACTTCCAGTATTCATTCTCAGTTAGTAATTTATGGGAACAACTCGCGTTACTACTGACGTGCCATCTCGCCCTATATTCGGATAGAGAAAATAAAAGATTTCCTGTACAATTGTCAAGGGACAGAGCCCCGATGTAGAGGAAATGCTTATTATAATGCTCGCACAATAAAAACACACGTGGTCGTATTACGTGCTGTGAGAAAGGGGTTTTGTTCAATCCGCCGTGAACGATTCCTGATTTGGATAAGATAGGTGGTGATCGGATTTGATCTGACCGAACAGGTATTATGATTTACAATTAGATTAGGTTTGATCAAACAATCGATGTAATCGAAACGGATTGACAAACGTTGGGACAAACATGTGTACACGCTCACCATGAGTTCGTATGATAGCAATATATGCGGTGTATGTGGAATACATTTTTGATATAATTGTCATACTATATCTAACTAGCTGATACCCGCGACTCTGTCAGTGTGGTTTATTTTATTTAACATTTTATTTTATGTACCGAGGAAGAAAAATAATCACCACATCGCTTGCCCCACTTCTCCAGGGCAAGAAAACACACGTGACTTAAAATTGTAATATATTTATAATAAATGAAGATATCGTGATAGTACTTTTTTTTTTTAGATAAAGACGGAAGTATCTAAGAAGTTAAATTAAAAAAAAATGTTTAAAATCAATCCAATAAATTTCACGTAACGCGCACAACAACCATATACCGTCTTTCATTTTACTTAAAGGAGATAGTGAATATGACTATATTGAAACTTTAATTTTGATAACCACTTATTCAGTACAGATGTACGAAACATTAAGTTCACTGATTACAGTAATATCAAGGACGATAAAATATAATACAAATATTATCCAGAACATCTGCAAGCAAAGTTCAAGGAACGGTAGTCTAGACAAATAAAGATTAATGTTACTTCCTTAAAATCACTAGAAGCGACAGTTGAAAGTAAACATGTAACTGTCCGGACGTCTGTTTGTTTGCGGGGAAGAAAAATGAACGAACTCGCTATACTCGATTGACATATTGCTTTTGTATTATACGTAGATTGATTTAGAATAGAATGATCGGTGATTATGGAAGTCTTCGGAAGAGAATATTTATATTATGGCCTATATCGGTATATTGAATGAAATGTTATTGTGCGTTTTTTTTCTTATAAATTTATCAACAGATTGTTCATTGTTGAAAGTAAAATAAATCTGCTAGAATTGATTATTATTTTGGCCTTAATTAGTTAGTCAGTTTTGCTTGCTTTTCATCTCTTTATAAGGGTCTATTCTTAGGAAAGGTACAATTCTTATCAACTCACCAACATATATATCAGCGATTTGCAGAGTTGATCAAGTTACACTTCTATGTGTTCTTATATCATGCCTGTATGACGTCACTAACCGTTCAAATCTTCTTGAAGAGGCGTTGGTCCTTAAAATTTTCGCTATCACGACTCCACTCAACCATGCTAAAGCTATAAATACACGATAAAGATTCGCAGTTCCTGGTGATATAAAAAAAAAACTACCGCCCGAGAATCACATTTGGTCGACATCAACGGAAGTCCCGAAACAACGTGTACATGTATTATTATTATTAGGTTTTTTTTTTACCATAAATTTAGACTATCGCTCATTTTTATACACATAATAAAGAGTTTTACGAGCTTGTGCATCGAACTGTAGTTAAAATCGTACGCAAGACGGACGCAGTATTACCGTATGGGATGAGAACAATGTGTTTGCTTTATGAATCATCGTTGTCGTTGTTTTTTTTTAAATATTATTTTACGGTGTAACACGGCTTATCAACAGCCCCTGACATTACCGTATTACTATTTAAGTTTTTATATCATTATCTTAAAGATATTTGACAATTCTCTTATTTCAAATGACTATTAAAACTTTTCTACTTTTCTTAGTTACTTCGTAATACAGTGTGGTGGTAGTCGACACATCAGCCTGAACCACTGCAGGTCCGTAAGCCTGTTCCTGAAGGAAGGTTTGGACATAAACACAACTCACAAGCCACCGACGTATTGGTGATTACAAAATCTGAGATATCCACAGTTCAATATTTTCTCGCATACGGCGGTAATACAAAAACATTTCTCATGTTGAAAGTTTCCTCACGATGCTTCGCTTCATCGTCAGCCGATAATATTAGTGTTTCTTTATTGTCTTGAACGCGATAAAGCTCTGGAATTACCACTCATATTTGATAATATCTGTCGGCATTGTCCTAGTCTAACTATTGAAGTAAGTTACAGGGTATAAAACATCACGCTACGATTCTTTGGAGAGGAGCAATTATCATACAAAGCGTAGGCCAGAGAGTACGCTAAGATAGAACGAAGTGTGGACTACACCCTGTTTAATTTGGGGCTGGAACATTGGAGCCGAGGATGGGAAAAGTTGAACGTAAACTAAATTACGGTGAACGGATAGCAAATACTAATGGAAAACAATCTCATACATGACTGTGAACAACAACGTTGTTGTAGACTATTAAAATCAATTAATTGTTACTTTTTTATTATACTACACCGACGTAGATAGAATTGTATTACTTTTCCGAGACTGAACTGTTTTAGATTAACTTAATCCATTATCCAGAATCCCGTCTCCCGTGTTCGGATGATGTTCTTGAGTATTGACATCTAGAGGTTAATGGGCTACGAGAATAGGCACGTATTCAAATTACTACTTCGCTCCGTGTATAAATTAAAATACAAGAGATTTGTATTACAGTCTATTCAGCTGTTCTTTCTCATTGGATAATGGGGAAATTTGTGGCGTGGTTTGACCGAAAATATTCTCTTCTTTTTTTTATGTTTTTTTTTTTAATAATAAGAAATTGATTAATATTACATTTGTGACGAGTCTAATGTATATATATAATTTTGGTGTCTATTCGTTTAAGCTAATGTGCGAAATGGTTCACTTGATTTTGATTAGGCTTATACTAATAGATAGAGGATTTTTCAGGTTATTATCGGGGATATATGTATTTACCTTTATTTATAAGGGCTTAACAGTAATAGCAAAATTTAACAGAGCTAATTTAAGTGTGCCAACTCTCATGGTGATAGATCAAACGGTTTTCAAGCTTATTGATCTTCGTATATACACATACAAACATCTTTTTTGTGTATACAAATGAATATTAAAAAAATAACTGTTTGTATATGTTTTCAAATATGAGAACATAATGCATCTTCCTGCATAAAATAGTGTAGACAGTAGAAACAAATTAGAAAACTAAAATTCAATAAAGTAATGCAGTGTGCAGTAAGTACATAAAAATAAAAAAACAATGTCGATCATCTCGGCAATATCATATCAGGAACGAGTTTGAACTAAACAAAAGCATCTAAAAATACAAACGGACATGACAGGAAAGCTCGCACTCTCATTGTCTGTAAGACGTACTCAGCACATGGACCGCATTAACACATGGTACGAACAAAAAATATATCGAATTTCTCATTCAGTACTCGTCTCTGATGGGTTTTTTTTTTGCTTATTCAAAATAATATTTTTATTTTGTTTACTGATTTTCTTGTCATTTGGTTGTAAAACATGTTGATGAGATTGTAGTCAAACGCTAAAACTTGTAAAGTATAAGAAAAAACATTTTTTTTATTAATTCTTGGTCATTGGACACCTAATAATTGTAAGAAATTGGCAGACCTTGAGTATACAATCAGCTTAACATTTTTGTCCTTTTTGTCTGACATGTTGTTCAGACCATTTGATATTTTCACTAAAATGTGATCTATTATCATATAATATACAGTAACGACATCAATTAATTAATTAAAAAAGTAATTCTTTCGTTTTGAGCAGTTACGTGTACCACTGAAGGTACACGTGGCAAGGTATGTGTTAAAAGCGAACCGAGCCGCCTACAAAATCTAATAGCTTCTACTGTCACAAATATAAATAATTTACGATATTATAACCGTTAAGACAAATAACAAATTCTTAAATTGTCTCATAGTTATCAAATCATTTGATAACTCGAAAACGGCGATTATGTTTTAGATATAAAAAAAAACGGAACAAACAAGAAATCGTACAATTCTTAATTTATAACTGTTGTTGATAAACAGTGTTTTTTTTTTTCGAACTGACTACACTGGCAAGGCATCTACAGTTTCACCGGACTACTAAGGGGAGCGCTTAAGGCACTCAGCCGATTGTATATAGGCTAGATATATAGAATGACATTTAATTATAGTGTTTGTTGCAGGTAATTTTCTACTAGCATTAAATATTATCTTACCGAGTTATGTGAGTATTATTATTTAATGATAAAATGTAAGATTTTTTTTTTTTTTACTGTGTACATATTATCTAATCTTGTTATAGCCTGTAGTTAGATGAAGGAGTGGAATTTAAATCATTACCTCATTTTTTTGACACAATGACTGGATTCATTGGTTTCAGTGATAAAGCTTTTCTGTCTGTAGAAACCATAGTATAATGATATACACCCAGATGTACAATGACGGATCCCCAAATATGACAAATCAAAAGTGAGTTATAGTGTCTCATTTAACATAATATGTTTGGTGGTAGAGATACAACCGTATACAGATTTCCTACCAGTCGCGCCTGAATACTGGAAATATAAGGGATGTCTTCGGAATGCGTGTATAACTTGATGTATAGTCATTATAATCTATTCGGACATGATAGACTTTCACTATTCTATTATATATATCTAGAGCGAGATGGCTATACTTTTCGTTGACGAATGTTAATTTCCAAAAAGTAGTCAATATTGTAGCATCATACAAAATAATTAAAGCAATATAATAAAATCCAAAAATTATATCGGATTTAGTATTAAATTACGGATGGCGCCTCCCGAGCGAATGTTACAAAGCCATTTTGTCTCTGGTCAAGTGTTACCAGACGTCTGGCCCGGTATAGACAATACTATCTTTGTGGCAACGAGTGGCCGCATAAAGCCCATTGTGGCCGAATCAATTAGTCCATAATGTTACCATTGTAACATTGTCTTAATGTATCTCCCTCGTGTATCGTTAAATAATTTTTTATAGTTCTATTTACGGCCGCATTTGAATTCATTGAACAGATACAGTTTCAGTAGCTTCAGAGTTTTTAGTATCACGTATGTCAAACGGTGACTTATATGTTTCGTTTTGATCCTCGTTAAATTATTAGCCGATGAGGTATTTATACCGTAGTACACTAGTATAACTGAGCTACAGCATATTTCTTTCAGCCATGTAGTAAACTCTGTTTCTAGTCTTACTATTTTCAACTACAATGTGATCTTTAGTGGTATGAATTAGCAAAAAAGGGGAGCTTATTAAATACATACGGCGTTTTTGAGGGTATTTCCAAGAAATCCATGTGATTTTCAACATTTTTTTTTAATATTATAGGGGGCAAACTAACTGGTGGGTCGTCACCTGATGATAAGTGATCACCGCCGTCCATAGACACTAGCAACACCAGGGGAGTCGCAAGTGCGTTGCCGGCCTTTTAATATATGTGGGCCTCCGGCGCTCTCACTGACCGAACGAAACGCAACAGTGCAAGCACTGTTACTTCACGTCGGTTTTCTGTGAGAGGGTGGTACTACCCCGGGCGAGCCGACCCATTCATACTGAAACCAGTAATAGCTTCAGCGTAGCTCTACCACCTACACGTAGCTCTACCACCTACAAAAATCATCTACTCCTTCACCTTCGTCATGATTTAGCCACTCTAAACCGTTGTTACTTGCACATAGAAACTAAGTAGCCCGTCTTGTGACAATTCGTGACGGTCGTTACTTTTATTTGATTTAATTATTACGTGTTATTTGACGAAACTTCTTCTCTGCTCAACGTGAGATTTAGTGAGATTCCACTTGACTCCCCCTCCCCCTCCTACGCTCCTCACGTAATTAATCGACACCCCCAAAGACTAGTACACGATATGAATTTAAGACCGATGTCAAAAACGATCACAAGTATAATAACTAAATTCCGTGACAATTTGCTACTTTTGGGAACTGAACTAGATCGACTTATTTGAATATTTGCTAATTAAAATCTTCGGACTAGATCTAGAATAGATTTTAAGGATATGGTTCGTATTTGAACTTCTCACAGATCAAATTTACCCTTAAACTCGTTTGACAATGGTTGCCATATAAGTTTGATCAATTTTCCATAAAAAATTAAGTAGTGATTGATTGGTTAAAAACTGATTTGGAGTTCAATATTTAATTATGAAAAAAGAATAATACCTTTCCTGCCGTTGTTATGATGTCATCTGACCATCGAATGGGGGGTGATCTGGAATTTGATTCACCACAGTTAGACACCTAGATAATACTGAAATATTTAAACAATTAACAATGCATATTATAATTGTTAAGTAAGGAGTTATCTTTATAGGAGACAATAAACACACTTCTTTGTATTTCGGAAAGGACGGTTTATCTGACGATCATCTCGCTGTGATATTAGATTAATAGAAAAGCATAAATATAACATTTTTTTTTTAATTATGACCTCATAAAGGAATGATACATAAGTTCTCGTGCACCAACCATCACATTTCTTATAGTTGATACAAAACTAAATCTGAAATTGTGTAAAATTAAATTACTATAAGAGAGGACGCGGCTTGACACGCTTCACCTGTTGATGGACAAGTGACGAAAATCGAAATATAATATTCTACTAAAAAGTCTAAAAGGTGAACAGAACATCAAAGGAAAAGGTCCATTGCCGTTGAAAAATTAGGAGCCATCCTAAAACACTAAAGTAATGGAAGCTAAAGATATGAGAATCTTTGAAGAGCCCAGTCATTATTGTGGAGTAACTTAAAACCGACACATGTGTCACATATCGTCCAGGATTGCGATGCCATATGTGAAATGAGGAAAAAAAAGACAAAAATCTGTTGTCACTACTCCCTGAGGTACGAACAATACCCTTCCCTGATCACGCTGCGATGATGTTAATTTGAATCTTAAGCTGGAGTCATTAAAATCGTTTTTCGATTATAGCAAACGGTGGTTATGGTCGATTTCTGAGGGATAGACCGAGTTTTGTGATGTAGATTTTTTTGTACAACCTTCCGTAACCTTTAGCCTGTGACATGGATTGTAGATTAGGCATATTGTTGACCTTTTTGCTTCCATTCTCGATGCACGTGTAGCTCCTTTTTTCGTACGATCCCATCGTTATGAAGTGCTTTTTGTTTTTATCTTGGATAAAATTTTTGCATGTGTGCAAACCGTTTTGAACAACGCATTTGCATCATTCGATTTCCTGTTAAATCTCGACTGTTGATTTAATTTGATGAGTTTTTGTAACGTTACCAGTATTTATGATCGCTTTTTGTGTAAACGTGTTCTTTGTGAACCTTTTTTTGATTCTCCATTGCCCGTGTTTTATTTAATAAATTCAGTGTTTACTTTGTTGTGTTGAATATTTATTTTGATAATGAGTAAATTCTATAATTTATAAGAATTAATGGTTTAATTATCCATCAATTTATTATTATAGTTGGTTTTGTTAATACTACCTACATCGTTTTACGGTGAATATTATAGTTTTTTTATAAAATAAGACTTATCAACAGCCGATCGCGACTTTAAAAACAAGTTAATTACAACATTAAAGTTTGTAGCAATAAAACATAGTTCATCGCTATTAGTCTAAACGTTGATTTCTATTAATGACACAATATTTAGAATTATCAAAGATTTAACAAAGATCATCTCCTACATGAATATAAACAAACTACTTTAAAGCAAATACAATAATACAATAAATAATTCTATAATACATTTTGGATCACGCAAATATAATACACGCTTCAGATCAAACATTGTTCTTTCATCCAACGGAAGTTCTAAAAATGTCCCGGTCATCCGTGGACGCCGTTGACAATATTAATGTTATATTACGAAACAATGAACAGAATGGTGTTTCTCGTGAATAATCCGGCTACTGGGTTGAAAGATGGACGCGGACGTAAGGCTGAAATGTTACCGGTTCAAATGGTAGGCGAACAAGTGATGGGATGGGTAATAAATCGCGTAAAGGAATTTGGAGAATTTGTAAATACAACATGTAAAAGTCTTAACATTTTAATGGCTGTAGTAATAAGATAAAATTTATTCGTTACTTGGTTTAAACTACTTGTATCTTAGACTATGATTGAAAGAATAGGTCGTGGTACCTATATATTTGAAATTATTAAATTCGAACAACGCGTGAACGAAACGCACTGAAAGTTCGTACCTTTGTCTCGGTGTTTCTTCGAGAAGGTTTTTTATGCTATCCATTTTACTATAACTCGTCACTAGGTGGTGTGGGGTCATTTACACTAGGTTTTACTCTTGACTTTGATCGTGTTAGTGTAGATTTCATCTATCCGTTGAGAACAGTACATTTTTTCTAGATTAAAAGTACCCTATGTCCTTTCCCGCAATGTCATGATAACTGGTTAAGTAGTCAGTGTCACAAGCAAACTCACATTTATATATTATAGATATATAATATTAGTAAGGATTGTATGTTTGTTTGTGTGTTTGTTGTTGAAACCACTCAATCGATATCATCACGAATTTTTCCATGCAAGTTTTCAGGGGTACAGGAAAAGACACAGGACACCTTTTATCTAGAAAAAATGTACTGTTCCCGAGGAGTAGATCAAATTTACAATTACGCGAGCGAAACTACTAACAAAAGTTAGTTTCTAATATTCGTTTTATATTGTCGTTGTCCTGCCCTGATAATAAAAAAATATCCTAGAATCAGACCGCAGCGCCACATACCAAGTCTAATTGTGAATCTAGACCATTCTAAAATCCACCTTAACGCACGCAAAAATATATCATCAAAATCTGTCGAGCCGTTTAGGAGAGGCTTAGTAACAAACACAGCTAGAAATTAATTAAATATATAAAAATCTAAACGGGGAGAAATGCAGGGTCAGCTACTGGTTGCAAAAAATACAAAAAAAAATGAAACAAACATAATTTTTTATACTAGTTCGAGAATCAAGCGTAGCCGCTCACACTAGTAGCTTAGCAGTAATAAAATAAACTATTTAATTTTCATAGCAATTATCACAATTTTACTATAAAGTGTGAAATACATAAAGTTAACGTTCCGGGAATCATGCACAGAGCAGCATCTGCCGTCACAGATTTATGGACAAAATCTCCGAGATGTGTTACGAATAAAAATAATAGAATTGTCGTGTCTAATAATATAGCGGCCGTTTCCGTTCGGCTTTTGGTTTATTTCGGGTTTGTCGACGCGAATATTATACGCGGTGTTAGGGCACGCCTTAAGACTGATTCTGTGGGGGGTTATAATTTTAGAACTTTATCATTTTTTATGCATCAGCTGATTGAGGGCAATAAGTAATACATTCATTTATGTCGTGTAACTTTTTGTAATATTATTTTAATTATACTATCAAAGCCTTATGTTACTATGTCATATGATTTGTATGCGAAATATTTCATAGATATTGTCTTTTGTATCATAAATGAATGACTTAATTCTTTTAATTTATTCACACATTAAATATAATTAAGACACACAAAATTAAAAAATTATTATGAAACCTTGTAATGCCGATAAGTTGCTCAATTCTTGATATTTGCATAATAATATGGAGCAAAAACGAATATGTGAATATTAACTATATTTAATACAAACGAAATTTGTTTAAATTATACATCTAATGTTATACAATTTATTTTTAACACTTGTAACGTGTGATTTACAATAAATACATACACGTGTCATGCATAATTCGTTAAATTGTGATATTTATCAATTTGTTTATGTATATATATTTCAGTTATTTTCTATCGGGCTGGTTAGACAGAATGGATTAAAACTTTTGCGAATTGCTTCTAGTTAGATACGTCAGATTAATTAATGTTACAGTAGAACCGAAGTTCTTTAAAATTCTTAAAATAGTTATGTTGTCAAGTTCCTGTAAGAAGTTTATAAGATATTTGTCATAATTTTAATTATGGAATGCGATACAAAAATTATCTATCAATATGTTACATTTTTCTATACTCTCAGTTCACGTTGGGGACACGGGCCCCACAAGTCGTCTAATTGCGGTCCTGGTTAAACTCCCATTCATACACCGGCTAACGGGTGATTTTCAAATTTTATTGCAAGTATAATGTCGAGTTACTCTTAATTAGTTACATGTTCATTACTGGTACGGTTTGTCGTTCGTGTATAAACTATTATATTAATTAATCATGACAGTTTGTGCCTTGGTAATTATCTCTATACATTTTCCTTCTCCTGGGATTTGGTTTGAGTGAATTATTTGAAGTTATTCGGTATAATCGCGCTGTGTATACAATTATACATATTTTGTACGTCAAAAAGAGAGAAATCCTATCCTATTAGTTATATAAACGAAAAAGTTTGTGAGAATTTATGGTTGCTTTTTACTTTTTCACGGAATAACTACCGAATGGATTCTAATGAAACTTTGTAATAGTATAGTTTATAAATCAGACTAGCAAATAGGGATATTGTTTAAATTACGCATACTTAACGATTAGTATCGAATAAGTTTGACGAAGCCTGTCATCTGACGACGCCATCATGACGTACTTTGAGTAAACCGTTAGGCCTGTTTCAGAGTGCAGGCGGGTGGCGGGTGGCGGGTGCTTGCGCTGGTTCTTGCAGTTAAAATGTACGCAGACGCCGCTAGTATTACATTGAATGCTTGCAGCGTTTCCATACTTTTGAACTACACGCACCTGCGCAAGCTCCCGCCAGCGTCATGCACTCTGAAACAGGCCTTACAGTTATATGAAGATAGTATATGGTTCTATCATTTTTAAAGATACAAATGCAGACGAAGTTGCGGGCAGCTGTTAGTAAACTAATATAATTCGACATCTCTGTTTTTCTTATGGAATGTAAATAAAACGGATTCCATGTCTTATATCAATGTATTTAGTGGGTTCCAATTATAGGTACTGATTCGTTGTGCTGTAACAGTTTTTTTTTATTATTACTGTTATTCAAGGTTTTTAAGGGTCACTGCATCACTAATTTCTGAACGTTTGTAAACATTATTGAACTGAAAATAGTCATATAGTTGAGAAGTTTAGAATAAATAATTAGTTGCAATATAATCTCTAGATACGAACAAGAGCGCGTATCTTCTCTAGATGTACCAGGACCACCTAAAGTTACAAATCATGCAGAAGACGGCATTAGTACAAAAAAAAAACCAAAATCGGTCGAGTCGTTTACGAGGAGAAGTATTAGGAACATACTCACACCGAAATTATACATATAAATATATTAAAATGGATGTCCGTGTATCTGACATTAGCATATACAAATATTTTTACATAGAGGAATTATGTTATCGATTTTATTATAACTCGTCACTAGGTGGCGCATGGTTATATTTCATTATAATTCAACTTAATTTTGTAACTACCTTTTACCCGCGACTTCGCGGTAAATATTGACATGACCTTTCCTTTAGGAACAGTCTTTTTTGCCCTTTTCTGTCTCCCAAAATTCCATTAGTTAAGTCGTAAAAGCGTTACACAGAAACTCTCATTTATATTTATAATACTGGTTAAGATATTAGTATTTCACGCTTGCAAAGTCACAAGTGGATTGCTAGGATTGAAATATAAACGAAACAACTTACAGTCGAAAGAACAAAGCCCCGACATATGTCCGGACGCCACCAAATAAATCAAATAAGACAATGTTCTTCGGGATTACTCCTTTATTATTGTTTTTATGAATTATCGCGTACAAGTGCCCCGTCGTTTCTTGTGACACGTCGGCGGCATCCATCATGGTGTCGCTTTGTGTCGCCTTAATCAAAAACAAAAACGTCTGACGGAATAATGACGGGAATCTTTTAAATCGTCCCTTGTTCTTTGATTGTTTGAACGTGATGTAGTAAGACATGGCACAGATGTCGCTGTGCGACTTTGATATTAACGTAGCTTATGTCCACAATAAATTTGTGCATGACGATCAATCTATGTATTGGGTAATATGTACCTAAATGTATTGATAATTTGTAGCTTTTGCTACAAAATCTATTCAACCAATTACTTCTGTCTTTGACTAGAAAGTAAAAGTCTTTGAAAGAAAAACTGTAAGTAAGTACATATGATATAAATTTGATTTGTTTTACTCGACCGGACTAGTTTCCGAAACAGTTGAACCAACTATGACAAGATTTCTACAGGCGTATATTAGTACACTATCTATTTAGTGCACTACCAAGGCTATATATATAATTTTTTTTTTTTGTAGAAGCTAAGAAGTAATAATATAATTACTAATAGAGATAAAACTATAGAATTTAAGTAGTTAGGTCTAAATTATAATAAAAAAAATGATAATCCATTATTAATTCATGTTAAACACGTAGTTGTCGGGAAACATTTATTACAAGAACAAAGTCGCAGGTACCAGTTAGTTCATAAATATGTTCCTCGACTAAAACTTCACATTTGTTACAAAACTAGTAGATAAACGCTGCTTCATCTGTGTACTATTTTACAATATATTTTATGTAGTCAGGAGAAAACATAATTTAAAGAATTTCTTTGTAAACAAAGGTACCCGTTTACTTCGTCTCTCCTGCGCATGCGTACCACATCGCTTGTCCACTTTATTACACCGAGATCTTATACAAATCGTACTTTCATAAAACAATAATAATATTAACATTAAACAAAGATGTCGTGATATTTTTTTAAAGACCAAGGCGTCTAAGAATTAAATCTAATAAAATCTGATCGAAGTCTGTCTCTTATCATAATATTGTTTGTGTAGATTTGAACTGACTTCATCGGACGGGACGCCCGAGCGCGTTATATTAACGAAACATCATTGTCTCGTATAAAAAAATTACCTGTGTTTATCTGAATATATACATTTGTATAATCTAATTAAAGAAAATCTCATAAAATCGGATAACCTCCTGAACAGTTCAGAAATAGAAAACTCGACCTCTTTATCGCCCTTCAGCCGAATATATGCGAAGTTTATTTATTTAATTTTACACCCAGCATAAACCAGCCAACGTTGTTTATCTATTGTGTCTAGAAAAATGTTACAACAAACAAAAATACAACATAATACGTCAGATTAGATGAAATTAAACAGTACCGCGGTATAATAAAAACTCGCATCCTTCTAAGAATAAAGAGCACTTTCGCCAGTGGTGATGTAGACCGAACCACTTCTGTTTTATTGTTGGGGCAATATTTTACGACTGGATTGTGTACTGATTAGAATAGTAAAGGACCCCGCACACTACATTTGTATAACGCAGCGTTTTCACCGCGAATTATTTGTAGGTACTTTACTTATAGGTAGCGATGATGGCTCACGACATTGTTCGATGTAGAAGCGAATCCTTATGAATGAGCCGTAGCTTTCGGTGAAGGAGAACATCGTGATGAAACCATAGCATGGTGGTATGGACTTTAATACTATCTTCTGGGTAGCTACAACTCATAAGTTGAAAATCTGTCGTCAAGCATTTATAGGTGTGTTCCGGTAGCTTCACCTGAGGGCCAGACTCTCTCTAGGTTTCGTGTGTTTATCATCTTAGCACCACATCGTCGTTTAACATCAGATGAAATTGTGGTCAAATCATAAAACTTATACTCTATAAAAATTTATACATCAGTAACATACAGCATAGTAGTACGCTTAAGGGTATCGCGTAAGAAGCGCCAATGTATCTTATATCTCTCAGACTAGTAGGAAGTCGAGTTTGTTGTTCTTATCATCAAGAACAGTTCTGACATAGTCACATGCTATAAGTAATAATATAGAAACAACATTCTATCATACATTTATCCATGTCAATAGGTCTTGTGGAACATTTTTTATTTCTAATTATTACCGGCGACTTCGTTTGCTTCGTTTATTATAATATATTATTTTAGATATCGAGGGAAAAACGTAAATACCACACCACTTGTCCCAATGCTCCACGACAAGAAAGCATACATTGCAGAACGAGTAGTGCTTATAAGTTTGTAGTTTCTTAAAACTAATAAGTTTATATTAAATAAAGCTATAATGATAATTGGCTTAGATAAGTACCAAGTGTATAAGAAGTAACACAAAAAAAGATAAAAATCTATTATCCAGTAGTTTTTAAGTGATGCGCGCACTAAAGACAGACCTCTATTATTGTTTTTATACAATTATTATTTATCATTATTATTATTGTTTTTATATTAATCAACCAGTTATTACCCACGGCTCCGTTCACCATAAAATCGTTTTCTTGCTTAATGTATACTATTCTGTTTTATCTGTGTTCATTTTGAACATTCTTTTCTTTAATTACATTTTTATTTCCACTGCTTTTCTCCTACAGAAACGAGTTATGATATATAACTTATACGATATTCTGAAAAGTCTGTTATCTTTCGGTAAACGTTTCGTGAAAATCTGCTCGGATGTTTCTAAGTTTAGCTCAGACAAATTACACGCTGTAATTTTATGCACACATATGGATTTCGATATTGGTTTAATTAACAACGATATAAGACTAATATATATAATTATATTAAAAAATCCACTCATTTGTGCTACAAAACCAATCCGTGACCTTCGTAACGCTCCAAGTTGGATTTTAGAATAATGCTCGTTATGATGTATCCGATTATAAACAAAATGCCAAAGTTATTAATTTTTTTGTCGTATATAATTCTCATACATGAGAATATGCTAATTGTCGTAATAAATCTAAAAGCATTGTCTTCCTCAATGTACATAATTTACAACCGTATATAGTAGAATTATACGTTCGTCTATTATTTGGACAAAGTATATATTAGCAGTAGTAGTAGTTAACCGAATTTTATAAGCTATTAGCTTTTGCTCGTTACTTCACTCGCGTTAATGATCAGTTGAGAAGTTAAAACGTGAGAAAATAACAAAAAGAAAAACAAACAAACAAACTCATATTCGTAATTATAATATTAAGCTGCAATTAACAACCACGTTAAATTGTAATATGAGGCTGGATAACAAGAAAATATTATCTACGCCAACTAGAGGTGAGTAATAGTAAAAAGTAAAAGTCATGTGATGAGCATAACTACCACACATTTGTCTAGGCGTTTTATATATTTGTATGCACATGTTTCAGTTACTATAATACCTATAAGCTATTTTTCATTTGAAATTAAATGGCCATGCGTGGAATTGTATTCTGATATTTATTTAATTAATTCATGAATTAAAGCTTAAATAAAAATGTAAAATATAGTTCTGCTAATATACAAAAATGTACAGTTAAAAAAACTATTCATATGAAATAAATTTAGAGAGTGTTGTTATTAGACCAAGGTAAACTATGATACGCCTTTTTTTTCGAACTAACTACACTGTTGACTTGTTAAGGCCGCTACAGTTTCACCGGACTACGACTATGATACGGCTAAAGTTACTTAGATAATACTTTTACAGAAACATAGAGCACTTCTTCACCTAGAATACATATTACCACGCTTTTCTATGTCTGTTAGGTGGTAATAACAAGATTTACAGATTAAGCTTAAAACCAGTAAAAAGGTTATGGCAATATTACGATAAAAAAACAGTCTTATAATTAATCTAGATATCTAATTTATATGGAACAACAAAATAATTTTCATGAAAATAAAGCCGCAGGCATAAGTTAATAACTAAATCAGCGGCTTATAATTACTTAGAAATGCCAAGTCGCGTCGCGCCGCGGCGTTTCTGATACGGTGTGTGTATAGAAGCTCTAATAGTTAAAGATGGTCGAGCGCACTCCGCACAGGCGTAGTGTTCAATGATACGACCGTTCAGCTATCTCTGAGATTATAATGAAACTTTTATTGCTTCAATATCGTTATGAATTCGATTCGTACAAACAAAGACGAACCAAAAAGTTGTCAAATTGAAATCGCCTGTTCGCGCACCTTCGCAGCGGATGAACACAGACATATATATTAATTTCTTAGAGATTAATTATCAATTTTAAGTGCAGGTAGGAGTAAGACCCATGCATTGGAAGGTCTTTTCCACATATAGTATGCTTATGCTATTTAGTATTTAAATACCTGATGCCCACGACCTGGTGGTTTCTTGAGAACTATGACTTTTCTTTTGTTTTATTAATTTAAATTTTGTTAATTTATTCAACCCATGTGGAAAAGCATAATGATATGATGGTCTTGAAAAATTTTTAAAGAATTTTTCTATATCATATAAAATTGTCGTCATAATAATTAGGGCCATTTAGGAACTTAGCCCCGATAAATAATGTAACGCTCCAGTTTTATTCTTAGTCATAGTTCTCGGTTTAATATTATGCAATATTGATAATTATTTTATCTGTTTCTAATAATATCTCAAAAGCTACTGGTACGGTAAGTTAAGCTGAAATATGTATGCTTTGCAATAAATATACTTCGATTTTTGACTATCCAGTCCTAAAAGCATAATCTTTTGCGCTTGTTAATCATAATTAGAAAGAATTCTACACAAAGATTATGTTATTTATATTACATTAATATTTTCGAGAAACCAAATATGTTTGTATGTCCATTTTTATACAATTCTTTAATTGGCGCGTCATTAATGAACACTACGATTTCGATAGAAAAAAAAATGTATCCAACAGCGACGTTAAAGTGTCCAGTAACATATTCATTAAAATTTATTGTTTGTGTTTCGAATAATCAAATTCATATTCTGTCGAATGATTGAAATAATAAATCAGATGATACAGGAAACAGCAAAGGTCTTTTATTTTTAACTGTCGTGTGAATATAGTCTGACATTAATTATATATGCGTAAATCATTTACTGCGGCTCATTAGCAGGTCATAAACGGTGCAGACCGCTAATATCAACAACCTGTTTACACAGAACGGCGTAATATAAAAATCGAAAGACGACCAAAATATTTTATTGTCATGAATCTTCCGATGATAATAATAAAAAAAGCTCCAACTAAACGAGATGACGATGTAGAATTCGATAGTAAAAAATATATAAGAGCGATAACAACAATAAGTATTGTGGCACTAGTTGCAATCATTAGCGCCGATGACGCAAACACGCGGAGTGAACGTTGAAAAAATTACGAGAGCCAATCATGTAAGCGCAGGAGCTCACGATGTGATCCGTAAAGAATAAGATGTATACAATAATGTAGTAATAAAGGAGGGCAAACACAAAAGCGAGGAACGTAATGATTCGGAAGAGAGTGGATCTGCGCGTGAATGCGAGGAGCGAAGCATGAAAATTACAAGCGGGGTTCTATTGCGGCCGCTCTTTTGTATGGGACAGTCTCGACAATGCTCGGTCAAGGACTTGATTGCGAAGTACAAAGGGTTATGAGCCACTATGGGATAATTTGAAATGTTTATTTTGATTTTGTGGTTGAATAAGATGTTCTGAAGAATCATATTTTGAATGGACGGAATATAAATAAATTGTTACTTTTTCGTTGAAAATTCGCTTGAATAACAAAGCTTTATTACAGACAAAAAATATACACTTACTAGCTTTTTACCCCGCGGTTGCACTCGCGTTAATTTAGATTTGATCTGTCCCTTAGTACCCTATTATAGTACCCTAGTCCCTTATTACCTTTTTCTGGATAAAATGTGCCCTGTGACATTTTCTGTACCCCTGACAACGGGTGTACAAAATTTACGGCGTCAAATCGTAACAAAAAACTTCACTTTCCCATATTTTAGTTACGATTAAGATACTAGTATAACAAAGTAATGCTTATCTATTATTGTATGTACATATTTGTACTAATGAGGGACCCGGATGGTAGGTGGTAGAGCTACGCTGAAGCTATTACTGGGTTCAGCATGAATGGGTCGGCTCGCCCGGGGTAGTACCACCCTCTCACAGAAAGCCGACGTGAAGTAACAGTGCTTGCACTGTTGCGTTTCGTTCGGTCAGTGAGAGCGCCGGAGACCCACATAAAATAAAAGGCCGGCAACGCACTTGCGACTCCCTTGGTGTTGCTAGTGTCTATGGACGGCGGTGATCACTTACCATCAGGTGACCCACCTGTTCGTTTGCCCCCAATAATATAAAAAAAAAAAAAAAAAAAAAAAACCCGTGTATTGTTTCCACAATGAATATTATATACTAAATATATAAAAATATAATTAACCATATTTTTTTTATAGCTTTGATTAAATGAAGATAATGATATGTAGATATATGCGCTTTAATGTTTGAAATCGAGGCTCTATAGAAATGATAAATATTAAAATTGATACATTTTTTGTATGTAATTTAGTATCGTCTAATTTGATCCATGTAGCTATAACCGAATCACGGTTCGGAGTATGTATGACATTGGAGGCATCAAAGTGAGATCAACGTGAATAAAGGCATCCGAGCTGGACCGAACCGAAGGGTTAGCACAATGTCGGCGAAGCTCCAAACAAAAACTGACAACACAATACGTAGTGGCCCAACAACAGTGGCCGCTCATAAATCAACCTCCGACAAAAGTAACAATAGTATTGAGGGTACCTTATAAGAGATCTTAGCATTGTGTTCATTCTTTGATGTTCACTAATAAAACCTTTGATTAATATCGTATAGACGGAACCAGTTGGTATGCAAATAATGACGTTGAAAGGTCGGATTCCTCAGTAGTTGTAACACACGTGCTGGGGTGTGAACAAAGGACTAATGCTACATTTCTTTTACAATGGTTTTGTTGGTAGACAGTATTCTTATAAGCCGTTGGAAGGATGACCGTTCCAAGTTCTTAAAGGAACTACAGTATTTCATTTCTTATTCTTTATAAATTCTTAAGTTCATTTCAAAGTTTATATCTCATGTCCAAGTTTTTAATCATAAAGTTGCCTCAGAATAAAACTTCATTTTTAAAATGAACTGTTACATTTTTCCTTTTTGTCCCCATTGCTGTATATTCTTTAGATTCTAAATGACTTGTTTTTTTTTATATAGACAGTATTGTAGAAATGACTAAACAAATACAAACTGTGTTTAAAAAACAGTCATTAAATTTAGATGAATCAACGCTTAATAAAAGTCAACTATCTACCATAAATAAAAATTACAATTGTATTATAAGTTTATATGCAAAATGTTGTGAAGATAAAGTCTATAGTTTTCATTATTTCTCCAAATTATCCAATAAGTTATTGAATGATAAAAGTAGTTGAATAATGTTAATAAAAATCAGAAGAAATATTAAAAGGAAATAGGAATCAGAACATTGCCAAATATTTTTATATCATCAGACCTATATTCACAGGTCAATTGCTATGCATAAATTAGCGTCGGACCGAGTAAAATTTAAGTAGATTAACAGTTTGATTGTTCCTTTATCAACTATTATGCCGGTCAATGAGGTTACTTGAGATAATGCAGTGCTCCAAAATATGGTTTATATACTTTTAAATGAATTTATCTGCATCTCCAATGTAGGACATTGATCTTTTCAATTATACGTGATTTCTTGTTATCACATCATTATTTATCGTAAATTGTATTGGTTGTTTATATTTGATGTTAATCAGCTATCATTTATTTTGGATTATCTTCTAAATGTTTACATTTTATAAAATAAAAATGTTGTTACGGTTCCTGAATATTTTCGCCATTTCAAATAGTAAAAACCGTGCGTGGATAGAAGGTCAGTGTTATTAATTTACTAGGATTTATACAATAAGTATTATATAATGGTAAATCGAGCAGGAACTTATTATAATTATGATTTAAGTTATAATATGAAGGCAAACACTTTCTCATGCTCGTTTGACAAAGCCTTAACCTCGAGTCGACAATGTATAGTCAATTATCTTCGCCTGGTAAGGAGCTACATTGATAATCTCGCACTATTTTGTAGTCTTTGTTTCATAAACTTTGACAACGACTTCACTTCAAACGTCATTGTTGTCAAACTTTAGTCTATAATACTTTAAGTTGGTATAAAGAAACCTTCATACCGCTGGTTTTTCTCATCGGATGATGAATGTGGCAAAGTATATTAGCACCATTTAGAACAGTACCATTTATACATGGACAAATCTAAATCGATTTAAAAAATCAACATTCCACCCCTGAAAATTCTAAAGACTTTGGGCCCTTACCCAGATAGGGTTATTTGGATGAATCATTTGAATGTTCTATTGATTGTTCACTTTGTTTAGAAAAAAAATGATACCAGTAAATTATGCAAGCCAAAAACTTATTTAAAGCATACAACGCAAATCTGGTATAAAAAATAACCAACCTTTAATTGTCCTCCTGTGAGTTGCTAATAAATATTACTGATCTCATAAACGTTACTATGTTTATCTGCACAAGTAATGCAAAGAGGAAAACTTTATTAAACATTTCGTAGTTAAACGGATTTGTTTTTATGCAGAATATTTTCGTAACACGTTTCTTCTAAAATATAACAAAGGCGTTGTTAATAGAATTTGAATGAATTTTTGTTGCTATAAATTCTCCGAAAGTTTCTCACACCTACAAAACAATCATCCGTCCACACTTTGACCTTGTGATCCGTTAAAGTTTAAAACGTATTATCAAATCCCGAAACGGTTGCAAAATATTTACTCTTTCTAGGTTATCGTTGACAGTACGTTTCCTTGTTTCTAGTGAACGAACAATTGCGGGGGTTATCAATTGTTTTTTATCGAATTCGTTTTAGTGCTTCATTGTTTATAAAATGTAGTCTTGTTATTGTTTCATAATTTTTGCCGTTGTATTTGAATCGAATTTGTCTGCATCTCCGATGTCTGAATTAGTCAGAACATTTTATTTAATTCATATGGCTTCATTAATACTACTTGGAACTCAGAGTTGTTTCCATCAGCATTGTCTCGTATACAGGAATTATATGTTATCAATTTCGATACAAGAATAAAAACGAGAACTGAACCTAATAGCTATAACAGTACATAATCTTGCCAACTATTTCTTATAATCAAAATCACTAGAATATTTCTTTTTAATTATAACATTTTTGCCTCATTATGGCTTCGGATTAGGTTTTATATAGATTTCTGGAAATATATATATCTATGCTAATTGAATACTTAAATTTTATTGGATATAATGAGTTAATCAGGTCATCGGCTTTATATAAACGATAAAATAAATTTTGGAGAGGTTTCTGAAGAGTTCTTTGACCTTCACTCAGAATTTCATCATATGGGATAATTTATAAAGCCATAGCTAGTGGTTACATATCCTTAACTTTGACAGAAAACCATAAATGATCTCCTGGTCAGCGAGTTCATTTATTTTTGATATTGAGACTATGAAGACGCATTTTACCAGATTGACGATGATTGTTTTGTCATCACCCTTGAAGGTCGCCGTTGTTTTAGACTATAGATTCTTTTGTAACCATTCGCTGATACACAGTCATTTTACAAAACTATAATAAATATACTGGATTTATGACATCAAAAATTGAAATGAAGGCCTCAACAATAATCATATTTCTTAAAATTTCTAAAGCAATGATTCACAGATTGGGCGTCTAAGGAAGTTTTCTGACGTGCAGTTAGACATTAGATACAAAGTTGTAACATGACAATGTATGCTGTTAACCTTATAATCACGCCATGAGGTTTAGAATAGTTTTATGTGGTGCCTAATGGTAATGTTGAAAAAATATCGAGTCCAGCTACATGCACCTTGATCTGATTCTAAGATTATATCCACGTTATGATTTCAAATGATATAATTTTTTTTTCTTTAACTAACGTCTGGCGAGTTTTTTATTGTAATTTAAACAAAGTTTCAGACAAAGTGAATGGCACAACATCCGTTTCCTATCGCAATCATTCTGCTACGGTTTTTTCATTTTCTGTTTTGTTATTCGCAATAACAGAATGGTTTGTGCGAGATATTTTATGCGCTGTTGAATTAATATAAATCTAATAATAACTAGTTTTTAGTATTTAATCTTGATTATTCGTGTGCCTGTATGCTTCAGGGTCGTATGGTTTTACGTGGATTAATTTTCTTCGTTATCAAAATCATCGGAGTGATTTGATGTGAATATTGAGATTTTGAGCTGGAATGTTAGTATATATTATATACTCCCTGCATACAAGTATTATTATGTTATCATTATAATTGCATTAGTGATTTTGGGTGTAGTGTTGAAAGACCTGTAACATTTCTACATTTAACTTGAGGTTTTGATGAAGGAAATAATCGTAGTGAAACTGTAGTATTTGGGTGTGGGCCTTAGTTATAGTTTATACTGTTGAATATTAAGGCTACAAGTTATCGCCTACATTAACCCACGTGTTCTTGCAAGAATATTTAAGAACCTATCTCTCTTTGAAGTTTAGCATGCCATCTATTAAATTAACAAGTATTCGCCTAATTGAACTTCATTTTCATCTTACCTTTTCTTAAATAAGTATGTATTTTATAACAAGTTATCCCGTTCCACTCTCTTAGGTCAACTGTCAATACCCTTACGCCTTTTGTTCATTTATCATTCTTCACATAATTCATCCATACCTTCTTCGTTCTTCTCTACTCCTATATATGTCCACTTTCATACTTACCATTCTTCTAGTTATATAACTTTGAGCCCACATTATAAGATACCAATACAGCGCTATTATGTTACTCCTTGTCTTCTCTGTCATTGACGCCGATATTATTTCTCTGGTATATTCATTTCTAATCTTATCAATTCTAATTGCACCACATAATCACCTTCATGTATCTCTTCTACATTATAATTTATTCATCTATCTCTTTCATAACCCAGGACTGAGAACATTATAAGTATTCTTATGGTTTTATTGATAGCATCACTTGCATCTAATTGCCTAATTCTTTTTTTCGTTGTTTTTGTAATTATAAGGACAAGTTTGCTTGATAGAAAATATTTGAAAATTTGTACAGAAACGTGTAAAATTTGGGTTAAAAACTCTTCATGTAAAAAGGCGGGTAAGATAGAAGAAGACAGTATGGAAATCTTCAAAAATATTGACAGAATTGACAGGTTGATGTTTTGTTGTTCAGTTGCCATTTCATTTCATCTGTCGTACTCTAAAGGGACTACTAATTGTTCTCATTTTCTTCGTCAGTAGACCCGTGCGAAGCCAGGGCTGGCAGTTAGCTAGTGTATTATAATTAAAACTATTAAAATATATTCCAACCAATGGGAAAACAATGTCGAGGTATGTAAACGTCACGGATGGTCTTGTCGGTGATAATTTTGTATGTCGCTTGCTTTGTTACCGCAGACGAGCGTGCCAACATCCCATTCTATTTGTAAGTGTACGAATATTTCAAATGATATACGCGTGCTCTTACAAAACATTATTTTTATTCAACGTTCTATAAAAAAAAAATCTTTTATCTTTTCATTGATTTGTAAAAGTCTGGTGAACACAGTTTGTATCGTAAGGGTTCCTTCCAAAAAAGTAATAAATGTTTCCTTTCACTTGTTTTATGTAGTATTGTTCTACAAATTCATTTAACTTCGCCAGGTAAGGATGACGAGAAATAAGGTAATTGTATAAGCGTTCTCTTATAAGAATTTAGAAGTACAGAACCCTAAAAAATTATGGTATCTACAGAGGAATTAGATCTCTATCTCATTACATGTTAGGGTATTAAAATGCAGCGAGAATAGGTCAATGAGTATAACTTGAGACTACTCTAGACTACTAGAGAAATACTCAACGACAATAACTTATTATTAAACAACGCATCATAATTTTTCACGCTTGAGCTCTAAAAAAACGAAAGCTCAGACTTTAGATTTTAGCTATTTATATTGGAGTTATTCTTATGTAGATGTAACCAGTTCATCTGGATATAATAGTAACACTTGGAAAATTGGACATCTGGATGAAATTATGGTTTGTTTACCAAAACGTAACAAATCAACCGAATTTAAAGAGGCTTTTTACAGGTAGATAGACATATGTCATTACGCTCTTTTTACAGAGGTTATAATATAACAAATATACTAATATAGAAATAACAAAAGACAGATCATAATTAATCTGTTCTTATAGAAGAATGAAATAGTTTTTACGAGAGTGTATTAATTTAGCGTCACCATTTAAACAATTTCAATCAATTTTTCGGCGCTTTGATATTTTCAGTAAACCGAAATCTTACAAGCTATGTAAGAATGTACACACAAACTTTTCTTTGTTGCGTGTAATGTTAAATTTGTGATATATTTTTAAATACTCATAGAAATAATAAGCTGCAAAGGACACTTTTAATTTACATTAATTACCCGATGTAACAATTGTATTGAAATACATTTATATGTAATGAATTACATAAAGATTAAAATTATATAGGTCAAAGTAGCGTCGGAAAAAACCGTTTAATTATTTAATAACAAATAAAGGATGAAAATACTTACTATGTGTTATTCTTAGGGGATAGACATATATCTATGTGTACTATCGTAGAATTTGTAGGCATTTATAAGATGTACAATTATCTAGAACATTATTTTTTGGTATCTCATATTATTTTATCAACGTTACCAGTGTAAGTGTCCAAAGACTCCTTCTTACCACTTCATCAATTTTCTTTAATTTCTATAAATACAATATACATGTGTTATACATGTAAACATTCCGGAATAAATTCCCTAAGCGATAGTGAAGACCGTATCAAAATCCGTTTCATAGTTTAGAAGAATTACGGGAAAAAATAAACAGACGCAAAAAGCGACTTTGTTTTATATATGTGAAATGTTTATGATACTTCGTTAAGTTGTATCCTAAATAAATATTCGTTTCCAAGACAAATTTGGTCAAAATTGAGGATTAAAAAAAAAAAAGAAATGCCACTATATAAATCATTCGTTAATAAGGCGTCACATAAACAATGTCATTTATTCTTATTTGGCGTTGCGATTGCGCGTTTCATGCGTCGTTGCGCTCGAATATTGACCAATTATTATGCACCTCGAGCCGACTTTGAAGTGAAAGACATTGTTATTTTGAAGGAAATACTCGTATATACATCAGAATTACAGTGACTTATATTTTCTTGTTAACGAAGCATTGTCGCGTAATAAGTTTTGAGTTTGATTACAGTGAGCAGTAAAAAATATTTTTAACTAAATGATACTCGTGACTCCGCCTGCTTTGTTTATTACATTAACAAATATATTCTATGTACAGATAAAAGAAAGCGTAGCACTTGTAGTAGTCATAGTTTCTTAAAAGCTTAATAAGTCTATATTAAACAAGGCTATCGTTTAATATCGTTTTTTTGTATATAACGAGCAAGTGTCTCAGAAGTGAGATTTAAAAAATCATTGAAATCTATCCATTAGTTTTTGAGTGATGTCCTCACATCCGCAGAACTATTATATATATACTAGTGGGCTCGGCGGATGTTGTTCTGTTCTGATAATAAGAAAAAATCCTATAAGCAGACCGCAACCTATCGGCACCTATCGGATCAAATTGTAAATATAGACCATTCTTGAATCCACCTGAAGTCATACAAAAATTTCATCAAAATTTTTTCAGCCGTTTATCAGGAGTTTACTCACGTACATACACACCTGCAGAAGAATTATATATATATATATATATAAAGACAAGGCTTCGATTTTAAGTTCTTCGCTTCTAGAGTCTGTAGTAAATGTTCTTGTAGAAGGTAGCGAATGTTGTCGTTTATTATGTTTACCAACTTATAGACTTCTTTCCATTGATTTATCGTTATTTTTTAGATATTCATAACCTTCTCTACTAATAAAGCATGATCATATAAATTGTTATTTTTCTTCTAGAAGAGGCAATGTACGATGTACGAGATTTTCCAATGATTAATCTATCAAAGTTCAAACAATCCTATAATCAAACCACAATGCGATGACGTCACATTAATATTTTATACCCAAAATAAAATACGTCATCGCTATTATTCATCCATCAAACATCACCTGTCATTAGCGGCAACTGTCAAATTTTTATACGGAACCTTTTAGCGTAATCAACTTGTTATTATAATATTGGACGAGATGTAAAGCTTTTTGAAAAACTATCGGTGATATTAGTAAAGGTCGTAGGCACAATGGCCGACGGACTCTTTGATGTGACTGGATTAATCAACGGATATAGGAGACGACGTACGTATTTGTTGGTGAAATCATTTCGTGTTGGGTTCGTGAATTTCGTCATTTTATTTTTGATTTCTTATTTTATATATCAGTATGGAAAATGCAGTGACATTTATGGTAACTGTAATATAATCCGAAATTAATTGTGGCATGTAAACTATAGGAATGTGCGAAATGCTTCTAAGAAATTTAATATTGGGAGATCATTATCATTCTTGTAATGCCGTCTTAAGCGTAGCACGGTACAATCCAAAAATGGTCGATCGTCGATCTCTCAATAAGCACAACTATGAGGTGTCTATAGTATATAATATACTGCATAGAGACACTCCTATGCGTAATACTATGGCGGATTTTACATTTGTCCTACAACCTTATGCCGATTTAAGGGTAGCAAAATACAATTCGAAAATGGTCGATTGTCGATTCCTAAATAAAAACAACCGTGAGGTATGTATCGTATATTGTATGGACACTCTTAAGCGTGGGACTATTGAGGGTTTAATACTTACTGCGCTCTACAATCCTTGTGACATCGTCTTGACCGTATTCTTAATACGTCTCGATTATCGCTTACGTATCTCACATCTCGGATAGTTTCGTTGTATCGAACGCGACCCTTCTCGTTTGTCAAATCGATTATTCCGCTTCATCTCACCGCTATTGGGTTCAAACAACTCGGAGTCTGCTCGGCGCTTGTCACTTAATTAACCAATTTATTATTGTGAAATACAATTTGTATTTGTCTGTTTTGTGTACGGACGTATTGTAACGACTTGTTTCGCCGAGATTTGTTTCTGTTCGGTTTTCTTCCTTCTTTGGTTTAATTTATATCAGTGTATGGTACTACGAGTAACCACCCGTGACTTTGACCCTATTTAAACTTTACGTACATCTACATAATTTTTATTAAAATTACACGACGTAACACCACAAAAAATAGCCTAATGGCGTAGTCACTCTGAAGTGATACGCCTGCATACATACATTCAACAATTGATTTGTATATATTTAGGTACATAGGTTTTACGAGCATTGAGTTACATATGCATTGATTTTAATAGTACAGCCTCGATAAAAGCGTATTAATAGAATTATGATAATGGATTCGTAAATTCGTTAGATTTGATTTTTTTTTATAAATTCTCATGACAAATACGCATTTAAGTTGAAAATTTATTAGCAATATAATGTACTCACGGCGGTCGTAAAGCTCACCCGTCTGTCGTGACTTTTCCGTAATATTTATATCCGTGTGTCAATTAATTTAAAATTGTAAATTTTGAAAATTTATCCTCCGCGTCTTTCGAATGACTACTTATTTTTCATTCCATGTCTTATGGTATATATCTTTGTTTAATTTATGGGAAGTAATTGGTTTTAGTCTTTCTTTTATGTTAGCTAGATGGTCGTCAAGTGGCCGAAATTCTACCGTATTTTTTTTAAAGTTTGAAGTTGTTCGGGATCTTTTCAATCAAAGAGTGCACTGCTATAATAACTGCATATACATATTTTGAATGTTGTACTATGACGTCAGCTTCATGTATGTACAAATACATGCATACAAGTACAAATACAAAATTTGTAACTTACAGCTAACAGTGTAATAAATAATATAAGGGAAACAAATGCAAAAGCCTATTACAATTTTTCGAATATACAAATGTATTTATCGCCTATATTTTATAAAGGTTTTATCAGTATCAGCCGTTTTGGAAACCTGCTCAGACAGACAATAAATACTTTTTTTTTAATCTATACATTATCTACACAATGTAATTATTAAAACTTACTGACAGACAACAAGACACAGCTTAAACCGGCGTGTATAGAAGCATAACATTTGCAACGGAATTTTTTATATGATATAGTAAAAATATAATGATTATAAAATGTTTTCAATGGAAATATATATAAATAAAATTAGAGAGCTTGTTATCTGTACGGGTTAATCTTGATTATAGCTGAAGTGATTTTGATGAGACATTTAAAAGCTGATAAGATAACTTTCAGGCTATTGTAGCATAAGCATAAGCAGTTAAAATGTTCTATAGCTCATATAAAATTATTATAACAGTTATAGAAATTAGGTATCTAATAATGACTTGAATACAATTAATAATAAAAATAATAATCCAGATAAAGACCCCAGTTTCCATTAAACAACGGAGTCATTCCTTTATAAGACCGAAGTCGGGGGCAACAACCAGTGTCACAATAAATTCAATGAAAAGTAATTTACAATATTAATTAAAACCTATTAGCGAGTAGAACAAAAACACCGCTTTTGGAAAAATAATTAGTCGCTACATATTAATGACGATTAAATTTAATTTCAATTAAATTAATCGTTCAACAAGCAGCTGCCGGCGTGTTCCGGTAGCTCTTAGAACCAGTTCTCCTTCTGGGCTTGGTTTGTTGCCACCTTCCACCCACTTGTACGTAACATCGTGTGTTACATTAGGCGTTACAGAGGTCATATATTGGCTTAGAAATGTAATTTAAAAAAAATGTGTGCGGGGTGGGGATCCTCGTCAGGATTGAAGTTCCTTACGCTTTTTCATCAACTTCGGATATAATACGATACTTAGATTTAGATTGCTTGTGTTTGTATAATTTCGTCACGTAAATAAAAAGTGTTATGCACCCTCAATGCTACTGTGTCTCACTTTTACTGTATTATCTGTAGATTGTCATTTTTAAAGCGAGAAATAAAAAAACATCAATATTTGTTTTACAAACATATATTACAAACATATTTATTCAATTAATAAAATAAAAAAAAAATGATGTTTCTTCTTCCTTCTGCATTGAGATTATTCAATCGGCAACGTATGATGCTCTCCTGTTTGAATTTAGTTATTAAACACGGACATTATTATAATAGAAAAAGACAGGAAGAGAAAGTTGCAAAACGACGAAACGCGTTTTCCTTACATGACGATTTATACTAATTAACTCATATCGGAAGCAGTGTTATGGATTTCGTTCAAAAAACTATTACTAGTGCAACTACAAGCTTAATTATTTAAGTAAAGAGTGAGAGTCCTCATTCATCACGCACAATCTTGTCATTATGATAGCATGTTATTATACAAACCGACACACACTCTCACAGAAAACCGACGTGAAGTAACAGTGGTTGTACTGTTGCGTTTCGTTCGGTCAGTGAGAGTGCCGTAGGCCCACATATTTAAAAGGCCGGCAACGCACTTGCGACTCCCCTGGTGCTGCTAATGTCTATGGATGGCGGTGATCACTTACCATCAGGTGACCCACCTGCTCGTTTGCCCCCTATAACATATAAAAAAAAATACAAAAATTTTGTGGCTTTTTTAGGTTTAGTATTTTATAGGACCTACCTAGTTTAAATGTAGGCTGTTTTTTTAACTCAATTATGTCTTTACAAGTTACCTCCTATAAACACTTCTCACGATTTTATGTTACCCCAGTCACTTTATATCATTCCTACTTACTCCTCAAGAAAAAGTCTAATTATGTGTAGCCTAAGTAATGCTGTGGAAAGTTCTTTACCTGTTTTGTATAAGTCTCCTTAAAATCAGATTAGCTGTTTCCGAGATTAGTCCGAAAAAAAAAACATACCTCATTTTTATTTTTTTGTATCTACTACTACCTATATAGAATATGTTTAATATTGAAGAGTCTAACTATATATGAAACATTCTATACAATCTGTTTGTGTTTAAACAATTTTGTTTATGTTGATGTATAGGTATAGTAAGTTGTATTATTCGCGTAATTTATTCCGTTAATTTGGAGTTATTAAATATCGAATTATATGTTTTAGTTCAATTTAAATTTGATTAAAGTTACTTTTTCAACTCGCAAACTGCTGTTACGGCTCTAGTCAGATACAAAAGGATACCATGACGTAAAAAGCGTATATCAAATAACACCCTAAAAGAAACAAAAAAGTACGTTTAAAATTATAACTATCTAATCACTCTATAATAGACATAGTGTCATATATTAAATCACAATAAAAACAACAAAATATAAACCCTAACTATTTCGTTCTGTCACTCGCTGTGTGAACCAATACGACCGTGATAAACCACTATAATAGGTTTGAAAACGGTCAGGTACGTATTGTAGAATGACCACAAATAAACGTTCACAACTCATTTAACGCTGACGGAGCCGCGAAAAGCCACAGAAACGTTATGAGATTAAAGTTGGAAATCTTTAAACGAGCTGCTAAATTGTGTACTATGGAACACCTATAAGCACAATGTATTATCTCAGTATTTCGACGAAATTGAGATGAACTTCATGTGTAAAAAAAAAATACAACAAATGTAGGAATACATGTTTTATAGTTAATCAAAAAGATGGTGTGAAACGAATCTTTGATTTTTTAATTCTTTAAAATAAATATCTAAAATGTAAACGTAAATAAAAATGTTTTCTTTTCGAACTGACCACACTTTTGACCTGGCGAGGCCTCTACAGTTTCACCGTACTATAAACAAATAAAAACGTATTGTAAAACTAAATAACCGTTACAAATATTAAAAAAAAATGGATTTAAGCCAAATAACAATTAAAGTCAAAACAAATCAAATGAATGAAATTTTATGACATTAAGAGAAACGAGCAGATTGATAGCGAATAGTCTTTCCACATATGTCGGTTCTTTGGAATGAAGTGAAACGATTTCAGTTGCTTTTGGTCTTCCCCGTTCATATACGTATAGTCCGCTGCCGCTATTATTAATCTTCGCGTAGCGTAGTTTCTTATCTACACTTTCTAAGGTAATTACAGGGTTCCTAAGAGTCATAATGTTAATAGACTACAACCTTCCTCAATAATCATACTATAAAACACATAAAGATTTTTTTTTAATCTATTCATTAATTGCAGAATTTAACGTTTTCAAACAAACATAACAATAAATAATCTGTATAATACTTTATCGAGTTATACACATCTTCTGTAAAGGTCCGGACGACCGCAAACTGTGATTGTTAATGTATGAAAGGCTTAATAATGTCGTGGGATTCTGTTTAGAGTTAGTAATTTAGTTAGAAAGCTCTCCTGTGCAGATTGACGTATTGTGCTCGTGTATTTCCGCACAAGTCGGTCGGATTGCGAATTGATTTGACGACATTCGTAGAATAGTGGATGTGTGTCAACGGGTTCGTATAATGCGGTGACACAGACAATGGAAGTCATTAGAAATGTAAGGATAATTAATTACGCGATAGTTAATGGGTGTATGGGGGTGTAGTGGAATTAAGGGTTGACATAGTGTCTCAGGAAATGGTAAAAAATATAGACAACATTGGGATTAAAATTATAATACTGACATATAGTAATGATACATTTTGTTTATACTACAAACATTTTATAAACATATGGTAATCACAAGCTTTACCGACGGCTTTGCCCATGTTTGTAATTATTGAAGTGAAACTTCTTTGAAATTCTAATCAGCAACTTTTTTGTCGGACGAAAAGTAGTGGGGATGAACTCTAAATCGGCTAAAGTCTTGAAAACATCGGTTCTTATCCAATTACCGAAATTAAGTAACATCGAGCGCGGTCAGTACTTGGATCGGTAACCGCCTGGTAACTTCCTCGGGAACAGTATTTTTTTCTAAATGAAAGGTATCCTATATCCTTTTACGTTTCATTAAAAATCTATCCTGAATTTATGCTCGTGAATGTAATGTAAAAATTAAGGCGTGAAAATGTAAGAAACAAACAAATTCAAATTGGGATTTATAGTATGAATTACTATTGAAAACTATAACTTAATATAAACGTCTATTAAAGACCACAAAAACATTTTGCTATAAATAAATAAAGACAATTAAATTTAAAAAAAAATCATAACTTGAAACATTGAGGATTAACACGTCAGCTTCGCCACCGGTCACCCGAACCCCCAAGTAATATTTTAGGCCACGAACAGCGGATCGGACCGCGACCCTTACAAAAATAATATGTGTCTGGCTTCTAAATTATTCACAAAGGTGTAGTGGCTTCACCGAGGCGACCTTATGAATAATATATAAATCATTCGATACAATTCGATGTGTATTTTCGGGTGTTGCGACGACAAAATATTCATAATAAGTACAATTTAGCGGTGGTCTGTATTTGGACGTATGTACTCTGACACATGTTTTTTTTTTATTATAGTACTAACTGTTGCCTATGACTTCGTTTGTAAATATAGGTTTCTTGTTTTATCCCACTTAATCGTGCACTGTCTTTTATTTTTTAATCCTTAGTTATTTTAAGTTGCCACTATTACATTTTATTATTACTGCTTCCTTACTTGCTTATCTATAAAACTATAAAAAATAAATCCTATAACAATATTACTCTGAAAAATCCTCTGTCTGCTGGTAAAAGTCTCGTTAAAATCGGTTCAGACTTGCAGAATATTAGCCCGGACAAATAACAAAGACATTGATTTGATTTATTTGTATAGATTTCCCCGTCCAATATATTTTAGTACAGTATTCTATTAATTGCTTAAATAAAAAAAAACATTCTTCATAGGTTTATATTATTCAAACCAAATTCTATTGACTCCTTTTTTTAGAGTTTGCTCTTTTATTAATTTTTAATAATTCAGGTTGTTATTTACGTACGAGCTATGTGCATAATAGAATTTTCTAGCTTCAATATCTTAGGACACATTTTTTTCTTAAGAATTAATTGCAAACTTCGAAAGACACATTTCATTATTACATAGATACTACTCAATTTACTTCTTTTAAATAGTTTCTAGTACTTACATTTTTTTACCCATTGTAGCTAAAAATTTGGCTATTTTATTAGTAACTACATAAATCCTAAGTAACATTTAGATATCTTTCTCGGGTCAATTCATCATTCCTATACTCCTAAGTCCTTTTGTTTCTTTGTAACCGTAGTCTACTTAATTATTATATGCATAAATATGTTAATAAATGTCCCTTAACATTATATAATATTAAATTTAATTATTAGGAATAGCAGTTAATTTAAATTTTATGTTCGTTAAAGATTTGGAATGTTAGTAATATTTGATGTTTATTGAGGTATTAATAATAATCGGCTTTAAACCACCACTGTGCCAAGATGTCAGTATCTCCAGACAGTGCTGATGTAACAATAAGTGACCGGGGTCGACACAGCCCCAAGGGAATGTGGGAATCGTCTCCGCTCCCTTGAACATTGCAGGGTTGGCTTAGATGTAATAAAAGTTCCGGGCAGTGGCCCCTTATTTATTCCCAATATTATGGAATTAATGAGTAAATGTGACAAAAAACGTAGGTTGACTTTTTCTTTACTGTTTCCTAAAAAAATATATTAAAAGATGTGTTTAGTTAATTAATAAATAATATGCTACTAGTATAAATTGATTTTTGATGCATGGTGTCTATCTTACGTGGACACTACGTAGGCTACCTACAAACTTGTATAACCTATCTCAATAAGACCGCAATTGAAACGTCTGGTATACCAGTATATCTTACCTTTTAAACCCTTCAAACTGGTAGACAGTAATGCAAATGCTATTGTTTTACGACAGAAATTGATGTGACAGTCTTGCTTCCATAGTCTGAATTTGCACAAGCTCAAATTTGATTTTTAGAGCATTTATATATGAGTGAGATTGGTGTAAGAAAATCATTACCTATATTTCCTAGTGCCCAGGTTGGTCAATTACTACTTTAAGTAATATGCCGCCATTGTAGATTAAATTTTCCCTTCAAATAGCATCTTCTTATAATTTGATAAGATTGTTGTTAAAGGTTTAAATATAAAATCGACATAAGAAGAGGTCTTTTTTATCATTAATACCGGGAATGGGACTACATAAACTGAAACTGAGAAAATATTTGTTATTTCTGAAGTATGCTAGGTTAAAGATGACTTGAAGTTAGACTATAGTGAAATTCAACAATGTATTTCAAAACTAATTGATGTTTTTAAATTGTATAATCGAACATTTTTTTAATAGTTTAATAAATCATATGTTTTATGATTTTAATAGTAAATATTCAAATTAGTTTTCCAAATTGTACACAAAACAAATATAATTAAAATAAAATTTGAATGTGAAATCATTCGAGTTACGTTCACCCGTTGCTCTATATTAGTGTGTGAGATAGCTAGAATATCATCTACCCTACATACTTTATCCAGTTTAGACATAAATATAGAAGTTAGTATCTTATTATTCATCATTATTTTGCTAAGAATAGTGAAGTTTAATGTGTCAAACATGATTTTGTAGACAAGTATGTAGGAAAGATTTTAATTTCAGTAAAACTAGGTTAGGATGAGCTTGTGTGACTATTGTCAAATGCCCTAAACAACGAAAAGGTTCTAATTTACTCAATAATGTGTGTTTTAGCCTTATAGGAGATGAGAATGGGGTATATTGATGGATAGACAGTGAAACCGCAGAACGTATTATATTATTAAAAACTAGTCTTCTTTCATCTAAGCAAAAAAAAAACTTTAAATAACGCTCTTGATACCACAATTAGTGATTAAGAGTAATATGTACCTAAGACGATTCGCACTCCATTCCTTTTTAGCTCTACGTTGCCCTCGAGACCCGACAATAATTCTCGATGGCTCCACTATTCTATGTAATACCTATCTAAATGAATACAGAATTGAAAACTACGTCTTCTTAGACGCAAGCATTTCAATTTAGATTATTACTCCGTCGCTGTCGAGTGCAATATCTTAATGAAAGTGGACAGAAAGTTAAAAGGATCCTTATTCATTGGTGGTTATGTTTTTGATCATAATTGATTAATATTATAGAGTGGTAATCTTGTAATGATATATTCTTTATTTTCTATCTGGAGCTATTTTGTATAGATTTAAGGGAATCTTTAGTTACTTCTGCTTTTGTGAAGCAAACTTCAACTTCTTTATAATTGCGTCTAGTAAACAAGAATTCTTCTATGTCTTTGCTTATAATTTTCACGGTATTTCTTAGTAGTACATAGCATTTTAAAGTATTCGTTTAAAGAAAAAAGAATTTGAATGAATATTTCTGCAAAAGTTTAACAAATGCAATGAACAATTAAATGTGTAACATAATATCAAAATGTGTAACTATTATGTTTAATTGTAGCTAATCTTATTATGAACTTCTTACTTTTTCCTTTATTTGTTTCTTTCATTCCAACAATATTTATGTTTGATAAATAATATATCTTATTTAGAAAATGTCCCAATACCGCAGTAAATGACAAAGATCTTAGTAAATAACTTATTATGAGTAAAAACAATTAAATATTATTAAAAGGACGTAGTCAGCTTTCATGCAAATTAAATTAATGTTACCTTTATTCAGGCAATCAGCCAACGAAATCAAAGCCAAAAGATGAATAATGAAATCGTACTGTGTATTTTATCCATTGACCTTCCAAAATTAACAGAGATAACGTTCACAAAGGCGTAGATTGAAAGGTGGCCCCCTTTCACTGATTCGCCACTCTTTAATCTAACATCGAAACAAAACTTGGGATCGTAACTGGATTGTCTATCTGCACGTTCATTTACTTAGCAAATTATTCTTTGTCGAACGGAAGAGAAGCTTTGAATCCATTAATTCTATGACGGGGTCACAAAGAGGTGGTACAAATTAAAATAATGTATTCTATAACTTCAATGGGATCCCTCCGACCGTTGCCGCTGTTATTACAAGAATAATGTATTTAAATCAGAGTCTGCTTTCAGATGAAGATGTAACGCTTTGTGAGTCCAACGGATAAGTGGGCACGTACGCTGCCATTAGGATGTGTTTTATGTGCAAATTATAGGTTACCCATTTTTGAACTCTCTCCAATTTTAACTCGGATATCTGGAATAATTTAGATTCATTCGGCATTTAATATATTTGCTATTCAAGTTCTTAGGCTTAGGCTTAAGTGTTTATTAATAATTGGAATGTTATACATTTAACGTCATTAGGACCCTAATTTATATTATAAATACGAATCTAAGTTTGGTTGTTTGTTTGACACATAAAAAACCCGTTCGCGAGAGATGTATCAAGCCTACATTAACTCAAGCGTAACCGCGAGCAAAGGTTAGTTCGATAGACAAGTTCGTTTATAAGTTAAATCAATACTCTTAAATATTAATTATATAACCTATAAAAATTATATAAACCACACACCATGGCAAAGGTTAATTATTTTCGAAAATTCACCGACTCTGTAATAGAACAGAAGCTAATAGTACTTAACATTATTAATTGCAAATCTAGCACAGAGGCGAACGTTTATACAAACGGCAAATTAATCCTCTCTATGAAAAGGGTTCGGAAACTACCCTCTGTTAACAGATAATTTAGGATATGATCACCCCGTCGCGGAATATTTCGAAACAAACATTTCGATGTATTTATTCTGGTGTTTATTTTGAAGCGTAATATGTCGTGTTCCACTTTGATGTCGTGAAATCGCTTCTGTTCTTTGTCAGCTGTTCAAGGATTTACATCTATTACAACAGTCGTTTAATTCTCGATTTTACTACCATCTATTTTGGATATAGAATCCTTTGTAACGTGATACCGGCTTATGTCTATTCCGAATCAGGTTGTGCCGTATAGAATTATTGCATATGGTTGGCTGGAGTTTGTTTGGCAGTATGAATGGTTCATTATACGTAGGGATACTTTGAACGGCAGGCGGATAATATTTGCGATGTAAACCATTGTTTATGATTTGGACAATTGTTTGTATTACGATGTCAAAGGATGCGCATTTGTTTATTTTGGAATGACAGAGTGAGTAGGGGATGAAACGAATAATGTAAACAATGTGAGAAATGAAGAAATAGCAGATAAAGTTGTAAAAGTCAATTATGTTGATTTAATTTCTGCATAAAGTAGGTGGACTTTACTTATTAATTTTAGATTCTGCGAAACGTATGACGCAGTTATTAATTCTTGTACCATTCATTCTACAAATACAAGCACCTGAAGTATATGCTACTATGACATTTAAATAAAATTATTACATTTATTTATGTGTGAAGAAATTAATTGTGTTAAAATTAACAGTGATATCTCACCAATCACAGCCTTCCTTTAGTACAATAATCAGGTAAAGTTCCATGTTATCATTACTATCATTACACAATAGTAATATTAAGAGTAATAATACCTGTGTTAAGTTTAACTGCAGAATCATCACCACCACATATATTTCTTTAAAAGACCAACAGTCTGTACACTGCTATTATCCGGCTCGAAATATACGAGCGTATGGTCGACATTATGCACTGATGTTCGAAGAGCAATTGTTGATCAATGCAGGTGGTATTCAGTCTATAATAATATATTAGAATTGACTTCTGGACTAAGGTCTATGTGAGATTAGCTAGGCATATGTGAAGCCAACAGTGTCCACTTTAATACACTTATACATGCGACAATCTCTAATAGTCATATTATATATACCAATATTAAAAATATGAATACTAAAGTAAACTTCAATTACTGTTCCATTTACTTCGTATAATCCTGAAAAACGTTGTTACCAACTACAGGTAAAACTCTATAAGTACTGCTCGAAAGCAAATGGCTCAATCCAAAGCTTTCCTTTGCCAGCAAACTTTGTAGTGGGATCTTGACTCAATAGCTGTGTTCATTTTCGTGCTCAACTATTTTTATTTCCTTTTTTTATCCACTGTTCCCCTTGTTTGCTATTGACTACAGTTAATTTACTCCTGAAGTTGCTTGAATGTTGAGGTTATTTTATGTTTAAAATTGTCTCTACCATACTTTTGAAAATAATAAGTGGAAGGTTTTCTGGTTTAAATGCGTTTATAACAGAAACTACTTAAAAGTTTGATTTGAAAAAAAAATAATTTAATTACCCGTTCATTTATAGAAATTCTAGGTTATATAACTTCATGTAGCGATCTTAAAGGTTGGAGCAGAAATTTAAGGACGGACGCAAGGAGATAGCTGATATGCTAAGTACTGATTCAAATTAGATTAAAAAAATAAAGCACTGCATAGTGGTAATTAATTTATAGTTCATCACAATCAATCCACCTTCAACCTGATTGTCAGTTGCCCATTAAAATCGATAGTGTGGTGGCATTCCCAACTGAAGATTAATGAAAACAAATGAAAGCAATAAAATCATTTTTAAAAAGATATACACAAATCTAAAGATGAAAATTACAACACTCGAAAATTCTAATTACAACAAACAATAGCATATTAAGGTAGCATCATAAATTAAGGTGTATAAGTATAAAGTCTCGGCGTATCCTCTGCGATTTATCCTAAACAAGAGGTCCTGATGAGTAGGCTATTGTGCGCCCGTCCTTAGGTCACTGTGCGATGAATTGCGAATGAAACGAACAAATTGTGAATGTAGTTCTGTTTTGTGTTGTCGAAAAAATTATGTGGTTTGGATTTGTTTTGTTTGTTGTTAGAATCGGTATGTTAGCTGTGTAGACTTTAAATACCATGGAAATGCGATTTTTCCTTTTATTTCTATAATATTTTCACGTGACTTATATGGTTGCATTCGTTTCTTGTGTCTATAATATTATATTGTAACTATTCAATTTAAACATTCAGTTTTTTTAAAGCCAAAATTGTCATTCAAAGTATGTTGCTTCGTTTTGTCTGCTCATTCGTTCTGTTTTGTTTGGTCTTTTGTAGACCTCAATAATGCAAAAAGCGTTACTGAGTCGATCTCCAATGAGGTATGGAACATTAAAGTAAATAAATCTTTTAAGCATTACAGTATTGTGTGCGAGGAACAAAAGACTTTGCCGCTGATTGAGCATTGTTCACGGCGTATTAACAGTATTGTTTGTACCGAAATAATCATAACGTCCTCTCATTACCCTCGGAGGGTGTTCAGAGTAGTAGCAAGTGTATGGAAAAGGACTATTTTATTATTTAACTAGCTAAATAAATCAGCTCTGACTTCGTACTGGTGTATTGTCAAAGAAACCGATCTTCCCTTTACATAACCATGAAATAAAAGAGAATGACAACTGAACATATACGAGTATCTGTCAATTCAATATTTCCAAAGGTTTTCCTACTGTCTTCTATCTCACTCACTCGCAATTTTTTTTGTATGGAGTTTACTGAACCCAAACTTTTCATTTTTCCGTACGATTTTTTAAACATTGTCATTCATACAAACCTTGATAATTACAAACACATCGCAAAAAATATTAACCAAAATAGGTGCAGCTTTTCTGAAGTGATGCGCTTACATACATTCGCTAATTGATTTATATTTACATTGATTATCAGACATCATCTTATCCTTATCCCACATAAGTATGGTAAGCACAACATGTTTTCTCTTTCCACTCTCCCTGTCAGATGTCATCTCAGTATTCACACCTTTTATGCACCTTATCATTTTTACACAATCCATCCACTCATTTTTCGTTCTTTCTCCGTCCACTTTCAAACACAAAACTTTTCTTGTTACATAGACTATCAGTCTGAATATTAAAAGAAGAAAGGAATATTAATTATCGCATAATTCCGGTTACCGTAATATGCTAAGTATATAGTTTTAAGCTCTCAAGTCGTGACTAACTAAGCGATATCCTGCAACATAGTTGTAAACATCATTTTGAATTTTGCAACATATCTATTTATAATAACTATTTTAAATAAGTCTTCGTGTGGGAAATATGACACAAATATTTAACAGTTGTGTGACGTCCCTGAAAATTTGATTTAAAAACAAGATTCTTTCCATACTTTTTTAACCGACTACTTGGCTCGCACTGTCGCTCACCCGATGGGTAATTTCCCCCATTGTCATTCACAAGAAAATGTTTCGCTCCATCGCACATTTTATATTAGTTACTGGATGTACCTTTGAATTTTTGCAATATACAACCATGTTTATAACTTCTTTACGATATAATTTTCTCAAAATTTTGAATATTATGTCAATTACTGGATTCTAGTAAATAAAATCGTAACTTATAAGTTACTTTAACCAACAATAAAGTACTATAAATAGTTCCCTAAACGTATATTCCATACTGGCTTTTGCTGGTGGCGTCGCTCGCATTAATGTATATTTGATTTATCCTTAGGCAACTAGTACTTTTTTCTAGATGCCCTTTTTTGTATACCTTTTTTTTTCAAACTAACCTACACTGTTGGCTTCGTAAGGGCTCTACAGTTCTTAATGATAAATTTTAAGATGCTGAGTGTAATCCAAGATTCTTGTTTGTTTATAATTAGCGAAATCTATAAATCGATTCACCGTCTCGACAACCTCAAATTAACACTGCGAGCGTAAGTAGACAAATCGCAAATATAATGTTTGATTTGATTTTCGGCATTTTATTTCATTCCTTAGGCCTTCTCGCATCCGTAATACAAGAATAATCATAGTAACGCCATACGTTATCTTCCGCGCTTATAAAACGTACAATAAATTAATACAATAAAAATAAATCAGTCAGTTAAAGATCAAAAGCCAGAACGCTGTGTCATTGAATTAAGAGATATCTTCACACCCGTATGATGTGAAATGTGTGACAAATTATTTAAAAAGATATATTAAAAAAACGCGTCGATGTTTTGACAAGTATTCAATGTTTATTTATATACTCGGATATAAATTCGCTAATGTTATTTGTTCGTTTTTCATCACATCAACATTACATTGTAATTTTTAAGTTAATTTTCGTTATTTAAACGCGATTTTATTTGTAACAAGCTAACTATCCTCCGCGGTTTTAATTTATTTTAATTGTGTATATGTTTTTTTTTTAACGCAATTACTGAAGCTTAATTAAAACTCTTGTATAAAGGACGCCTGTTCCGCACGGAGTAGGCCTCGCGACTGAGCTGCGCGGCGTTATTTCTCGCTGGCATAAGCATTCACATCTCGGTTTTCGTCGTGCAGTCAACTGTTCCCGCTGGTACCGGGTTGCATCACATAGCCGCCATTATATTACTTTGTTTCAACGCAGTTTCTGACGTACAAAAGGTTTTTTCTTGTTAGACTGAATATCTCATTAAATCACTTTACTCGATTTTATTTGACTGTAGTTTATATTTGAACATGAGTATAACAAATGCACAAACTTAAGATTATTAAATAATTCATCTTTTATATACAACTCACCTACATGTTAAAAACTACCCTCGATATACTAATTAATAATTATAAATTCGAAAGTGAGTTTGTTTTTCTGTTCATTTTCACACGTTATGTACTGAACTTATTATGATAACAATTTTTATACACGTGCTAAAGGGTACAGAAAAAGACAGGATAATTTTCTTTTACGAGAATAGTAGGTACTCTGTTCCCGAGTGCCTAATACGTTTTAATCGAAATTAACAAAAAAAGTTTCCATTTCAATCTTTTCATAACTTACATACTTAAACGAAACATTTGTTCTCTGAAATAGAACACCACGTAAAAATGGTTATACCGTTAAGGTTAAAAAATCCGCGCTAAAGAAATGCCGCTTCCATTACACAATTTCTTGTATATCTTTGTAATACATTTGTTGCAGTAAGTACAAGTCGTGTGCAAGGATTTTCTTGTAATTCGACGTCAATAATTCCACATGGCCCCTCGCGTTCAATACGGCCCAATCGCGCCGAGGGTGCGCTGTTTTGACGTTCATATTTTGTTTCTGCCTTTGAGGTTTCCTTAATAATTTGAGCTTTCCCGTAATTAGGTATTTCATGGCTATTGTCGTGTTTTAACAAAGCTAAATATACAAATAGGAACAAACGATATGAAAGAAGTATAGATGAGGAAACTAATTAATTTAATAACGCGTTTATAGTAATGAAGCCGTGAGCTTAATATGCTATGTTATAGCTTATGTCTATCGATAGAATCTTATGTTCGCTAAGAAGACAGAGAATGTCTTAAAAGTCCAATAATTATTCTGTGACGTCATTAAAATTTCGGACCCAATATAAGATCCGAATACCTCATTTGATGCGCGATATTTCATACCTTTTTAATGTAGAATTATTGTGTAGTTTAAGCCATAAATATTTAACTAGCTTCTACTGCAGCTTTACTCGCGTTACTGTACTGTACTGTATGCGGTACTGTAGTTTTAAACAGTTGTTTTTTTGGACAATGTCTAATTTCATAATGACCGGTTCGGTGGTTGGGTTGGAAAAAGTATGACAAACCAATTCCAATTTATAATATTAGAATGTAAATAACAAAACGGATACATTAAAATATGAAATCTTGCACAAGAGAAAAGCTATTTTCACTTCAGTGAAAATTATATTACTATAATAAAAATAATTCGGTTACAGAGCGATCGGGAAGAAAATTTTCTAGCGCGGATGGATGTTGTGTTTTCTTTTTCATTTTTTTTTTCTCTCTAAAGAAAATGTTTTCCCGTTCCTCATTCAATTACAGTGGCCTCACAATATTTTCTATTTAATTTTTATTCCGCTCATTGTGTTGCGACGGCTGTAGGAGTGTTAGGGGGTTGCCGACGGGGGCGGGGGCGAGGTACTCTTATTCGCTTATCCGATTTAAACAGGCTACTTTTTTCGTTACTTTGACTACATTTTTTAACTAATAGAGTCTGTTGAAAATAATTTCGTTTTGTTTAGTCCATGTTTCATTACTCTAATGTTCAAATTTATGTGCTCTGACTTATGAGTTCCAATACAAGTTGTAACAATACGATAAACATTATTAAAGCGATGATGGCTTTGTTAACAGAGTTTTTAGACGCCGTGTCGATCGACGTAAGTTCGAATCCATGCAACTGAGTTGGAACATTCGGAGAAGAAAAACATGGTGATAAAACATTGGCATGCTGATAGGAGTTTTTTTTAGTCTGCCTTGCTGACTACCATCCTTAACTTGAAAATATACCGTCAAGCACCTATTGGTGTGTACTAGCAGCGACATTTGTGATCCAATTCCCCTTCTAAGTTTAGAGTGTTTATCGTCTCAGACCACATCATCATTTAACATCAAATGAGATTGTTGTCAAACGCGAAAACCTATAAAGTATAAAAAGATAGATTTTCTTTTGCCTCTAAGTGGTAATCCAATACAACTCGAAAGGAACTTAAAATTGATAGCAAAAATTTAGATATCTTCAGCCAATTTGACTATCGAAAATTGAAGATCGGTCAATCCTTGAACGCTTTCCTAAGACGGACGGACAGCAATTTCCTTTAACTAATAGATTTCATGCTAGACGTATAGGTAGTTACGTTAAAATAATTTACCCCGGCCGTCCGTATGTCACTGATTAATTTCTCACCGAGCGGATATAGGAATATCTCATATAAATTGAACCGCCTTGAGAATCTTCCTCGCCTGTACATATAGGAAATGCTGATTGCGATAATTGCGAATGAGAGTTTGTTTATTACGCGTTTACACTCAACCGCTGAAATATACATTGACGCGAACAAAGCCGTGGGTGGAAGTTAATATTGATCAAAATTATACCTTCGTTACATATATTTATATAAAAAAGCAACACTATTTGGTTCTTATAAGAAGTGCCCTGTCGCTGACTGACACCAGATGGAACTAAATTCTCATTCATACAAATCATAAACTATGTGAATAGTCATTACACGATATTAATTTTGAATGAGAACCAAGTTCCATGTGATCTCAGTCAGCGACAGGGCACTTTTTCTAAGAACCAAAAAATGCTGGTTTTCAAACACTCAATTGTATATTGTACAAGATAAAACCGATAGACATGGTTAAATATTGATTCAGAATCACAATTTCGAGTATGTCTGAGCCATAATGTAAACTTATATTAAAAAAAAGGTGTGGTAATTTTACAAGAAAAGCCTTGGAAGAGCTACGAATAAGAATATGACAATCATAAAACTCCGTTAAATATTTGTTGTTAGTTTATTACATTTCTGATTTTAAATGAAACTGAGAGCTGTTAAATGAAAATAAAAAAGAAAAGCGTTTGATCGAAAAAAATAGGAAAGGGTACTGAACTGTTTTCTCCAAGACTATTTCTATATAAAAGATTGATACTATATTTTCAAGAAATTTAAACTAAATATTGTATAGAAAATAACAAGCGATTATAAGTTTACAATACTAACTTTCCAGACTTAACGAGCCTTGCTAATTACGACTTACATAGACGTAGCACGTAGATAATTATAAAATGAGAGCGCAGGCTGTCTCCATTGATTGTACTAACTAAAGAAACTTCTAATGTCTCATCAATTTACTTTGATGTCTGTTTATCTTCTCCACTTTACAGATTGACTTGATTAAGTTCTGTTTATATTAAATTTAATATCACGTTTCTTTGACAGAGTGTTATAAGTATTTATTCAAGAAACATTGTTTGTGTTTTGGAAAGTTCTCGAAGTCTGGAAAGTTGGAACTACACGATATGTAGTATTGAAGTTTGAAAATGTTATGTTATTGTTATTTACTGTGTACTAGCTGCGCCCATGGTTTCGTTGGCCTAAAAAACAAAATTATTGTTAACGTATTTTCTTTATATGTCATCGTTCATTTTATACCTTTGAACACCTTACTCAGGTAATATGTAAGCAGAAAAGGGGAACGGGAGGGGGCCGGGGGAACCTTATTTACTTTTTTATTGTAAACATAAGGTATGGGAGAATCTGAATATCTAGGTTACTAGGTCTGATATGTGAGACGCGCGGTCTTCTTATCCACTGGACCTGTCATCGCCCTAATAGCGAAGAAGTATAAGTGAACACCTCTATAGACTATAAATTCCTTATTTTTAGACTTTTAACTGCTGCTCCTGAATCAATAAGGAAACCAGAACACATAAAAAACACTTATAGGCATGTTTATGTAAGCATATGTAATCATGGAGGGTGAGGCGACAGTCAGAAATTGCAAAAATTCTGCTCGCCTCAATTGGATGCCGTAAAGGACATGATATAAAGCAAGTATTTTTATATATTATTACATTATAAATGTCGACACTACATATTATTTTCATATGAACCTAACATTTTATGCAGCCCGCGCAGTCAGTTGCTCTCAGATGAGGGATTTTTTCAAACTTACTCCATTCTTATCGTTACATTTTGGCGATTTTAAACGATATCTCCGCAGATACAGCATATTTGTTATTCTGATGATTCTCCTATATTAGTGCAAAGCTTCATTAAAATCCTTTTCGCAGATTTTGCGTGAATGAGTTACCATAGTCCATCAACCCTCACAAACCTTTCCCTTTAATATACTAGCTATTACTCGTGACTACGGCAACGTTGTTTATTATATAAACAATACATTTTAAGACCGAGGAAAAAACACACACTACTAAAGGCATAAACACACTACTTGCCCCACTTCTCCCCGGCATGAAAAAACAGATCGACGAACTCGTAATGCTTATAGAAATCGACTTTTCTAAAAACTAAATAAGTACTTGACTAAGTGCTTGATCAAGAGCACAAATTATGTTAATTGAAGATGTATTTATAGAAAGGGGTTTCTCAATATCAAAAATCCAATACACTTATTAAACCAGCTCTCAAATTAAACCACGTATTTTATCATATGATTTACACGCCACTGAACCACCGTGTCTTGGTATATTGATTTTATTATTCCGTAGGAAAATCGATAGAAATAATGCCCCGTTAGCACAATAACACTTGAAATCTCGTTATACCCAGACTGGAACGACGATGTACGAATTAATGTAGACGTTAGGAATTCAAAGACATAATGTTGTTAAAGATATGTCAGTCTAATGTATTTTATCCCGCTTAAAGACATAAATATGAACTGCCGAATGTATATCACTTCATGTGAATCACTTCAGAACGGACGTAACTATTTCGCTAATTCTTTTTCTGTTGGGTTTGTAACCGGTAGGTCATGATTTAATAAAAGAATATGTTAGAAAAATCGTACGGAATAGTGAAAATTTTGGGCTGAAAATAGACATATATAAAGCTAAGCGCGTAAGTGAGGCAGAAAATGGTGCGAGGATCTTCAAAAATATTAACAGGATTGACGTTCAGTTGTTAAATTTACTTCATTAGTTGGCCGTATTGTCAACGATCGTACGTACTATAATGGCAGAACTTTCTCTTGTCGGGGAGCGCAGCTAGTTTTTAATAAAGCTATCGTCATTAATTGGTGACTTTTGCACTACTAAAGAATCTACTGTATTGCAGATGGCTTTTATTATTCCTAAAAATTTCAACGGTTTGTTTATTTGAATGCACTAATATTTGGACCTATCAGTCAGATCTAAACAATTGTTGAGTTGAGTATTGAGGAAGATTGTAGGTTACATAATATCGCACTGTGACTCTTAAGGGCGGAGCAATTAGAACACAAAATGTTGATAAAAATTACTCAAGTGAAAGTTATCTATAATGCGGCCGGGCCATGTGGCACATGGCGAGCTGTGTTGGAGGGCGAGAAAGCGTTGACAGCCCAACGAGAAAAGTACGTTAACGAGACGGGCCGAACTGTGAATGCCTATCTCAACGAGATAGCACACCACTCTGCTCAGGCACGTGAACAGCTTCCTACGTTACTTCATATTTTTTTTCCAACTCAGCTTAACGCATTAATTGCTGAATATTGTGTGTTTTGTTTCTTGTGGTAGTAAAAAATAGTTTATGCCGAAATAGATACTTACTGTACGTATTCTATCAGTATGTTAAACTCTTCAAAATCAAACGCGAGTGAAATAACGGGGCACCGCTCGTACAAAATAAATTTGTATCTATTGATAATTGAACACTTATTCGAGTTTAGAGCTAAGAGTTATCAATATATCGTAAATGCTCAGAGTGCTTGTAGAAACACTGTTTATAAAAATAAAAAATGCCAAACCCGTGTTAAAATACATATAAATATAGTATAATATATACCATATAATATATAATTATATTAGGACATTTCAAAAAGAATATTTACAATAATTGTATATGTACACCTTTGTAATGTTACTTCCATATTTCTTACTTCACGGTCCGGTGACATTCATAGCTCGACGGTGCTAAACTAATTTGTTAGGGTTTCCGTTCGGCAAGCGACTTCTGACAGAATACCTGTGTAACCTCGTTCAGGGCATCGATAAGTGGTTTGTAACCGTTTGTGAGATAAAAAATTGCGGCAAACATGATGACACATGTTTCATTAATACATCTTGATTGTACTTAGTAAAATGTAAATGGTAGAGAGAGGCCGTTGTGCGCGCATTGACAAAAAAAAACCGATATTTTTTTTTTATGCTTCTCAGATACTTAGTCCTTATCTGAAGAGAGATTTATCAAGATAGTTACATTGAATATGAAGTTATTAAAGTTGTAAGAAACTATGATTATTGTAAGCATTAGGCATCAGCGATGTTTTCTTACATTGGAGAAGTGGAACAAGCGGTGTGATGTTTATGTTTTTCCCTTTATCCATAAATTAAGATAATAAATAATGCACGCAAAGTAACGGGTATCAGCTAGTATCATGTAAGCCCATTACTATGTAAGTATTTACAAATTACGATAAAGTGTTATGGAGGTCGAACAGTTAGTGTAAGGGTTATAAAACTGGTATATACTGGTTTAAGTCCCGGCATATAAAGAGTAATGTTTGTAGTCACTATTACGATATCATGTATCACCAAGCCCGTACTTTCCTTCGGACAATACTAATACTCGCAGTAACATTTAAAGTTAAGTTCTACAGTTAGGATCTTTCTGACCAGTCTGATGACTCGAGTTGGCTACACTGCACATTGGCAATTAATAATTAGTAAAAGGTGTGTTTGCTGCTTTATGGCACAAAAAAAATGCATTATATAAGTACATATATTCAATTCAAATAATTGTAAACTGAACTGTGATATTCAAAGACGTAGGAAATCTACAATATTCTGTATTCAGTGACTGGTATTTCAGAATCAGCTAATTACCTAAATTATGCAACCTATAAGACAAACATGATAACAAATACTGTCAATAAATGGTACTCACCACCATTTCAAATGTAAACAATCAATCGAATTAAAAAATCCACTATGTAATAAGCTTCGTAGCGTACGCTAGTGTTGTGGAAAGGTTTACCAAGAGCGGTATTTCCTTAGGTTATGATATGAAGCTTTTCAGAAAGAGATTGAAACATGCTCTATAAGGTTGGCAACACAACAGTGATACCTCTGTTGTTGCAATTGTTTTTTTTTTTTCGAACTGACCTACACTGTTAGCCTGGCAAGGCCGCTACAGTTCCACCGGACTACTTGTGTTGCAATTGTCCATAGGCGACGGTAATACTTTAACATGAGATGGGCTGTCTGCCTGTTTGCTGCCCTTGGGCATAAAAAAAACGCATTTTACACTAAAATCAATTTGTAAACAATAATTCTATAAACGTCTGTGCACATAACATAAACTAATCTTTATTTCGATTTCGCGATTGCATTCATACTACTATCCCTCAGTAACTTTGTTAACAATCATATATTCCAAAAAAACAGGGGATTGATGACCTTAAATCTGGAGTGACAAGGTCCATTCAAGCAGAACTAAGTTTTGTGAACGGTACACAATAATCAATTTCCTTTTCATTACCCAAACAATGACATCACGCGGCGTCAGCAATATGGCGCTTTAGCGTGAAATTTGACAGTTCTGTTATTATGGGGAAGACGTGTTAATATTTCGCATTTACGTTCTAGACACAATACGTATTGTACACATTAGTAAAATATTTGGGGCTATTTAACAGATTTGTTTTGGATTGCGTAACCTGTAAAATATTTGACTATATAGTGCCATAATGGGAGCAGTTTTTGAAGTCAAACTCCTATAGGTTCTTGGTTTGTTGGCAACACGTACTTACTAAATTTGTAATTAAATTAAATATAAGCGAATTACATTTATCAGCGATTTAGCACAGCATTTCTTTCTTTTCCTGTACTATACTTGATGTTAAGCCACAGCGCGATCCTAAATACAAGAATAATCACCTGGATATATATAATCCTGCATATATACATCACCAATCGCAGCTGCATGCCGACTTGCATGCTTCTCGAAAGCTGGATACGCATTAGATAACACGTGAACGAAGCAATTGTGTCTGCTACTGATATTCTACCTCTCCTTTTGATTACCTTATAAACACCCGGTGTTCTTGGAACATGGCTTAATTAACACTACTACTGTTGCGGGATTCACATTTGATGTAAATGTAAAAATGTTGGTCGCTATCCAGTTGCGCACTGTAGTGTTATCTACTGTGTAATCTGTCCCCATATTTTTTTTGTAACAGTAAAGAATATGCAAATCTACACTGAGAGAGCGACAATAAACATATATTTAAAAATCTAAACACATTCAAACGCATTATAAATAAATGAATGTTTCGAAGCGATTCCTACCAACTGCGTTCAGACGGACACCTTAGTTCTAAGGAGGTAGTTACTGCAATTAATACAATTACTGGAGCCCAATTAGGTGCTTTAACGAAGCGAGTTTCGTAACTAGTCAAGGGAGATTGGTGACAAATACGTTTGACGTCTGACCCGAGATCTCTTCGTCAAACGGCTAAATGTTGTTTACAGTTTGTATTTAGTAATAATAATGATTTAAGTCTCGCTTAGACTAAATGTACTAACACATTTCAATCGTGAATTTTAGTTAATTGCGCATAATATAAAGTTATCTTTTTTATGTATAGGAATAAAATATACAGCGATAAATGTAAGAATTTTGAAACCAGAAAAATCGATATTGATATTTCAAATACTTTGAGATTTTAAATTTTATAGGTACCTAACTAAAACAAATATCTTGACTTTACAGAAACATGTCATCTAAAAGAAAATCGCCACCCTCGAAATTGCAAGAAGGCGCAGCCGATAACGAACCGGGCCCAGCCAATCTGGAGTTCCCAGATCACCCCGAGTTGTCAGACAACGAGCAGCACAGTTATTATAAATTCTCACCAAGCTCGTCGACGAGAAGTTCGATCAGCGAAGACGATCAAACAAATTGCGAAGACGAACGACCAACAAAGAAACAGAGATTCGAACAAACATTAGACATGACAAACAACCTTCTAGTCCCCTCGTCTTTCCTAAGTCTGCATCAAGTTAACGACCTGCAGGCACGAAGGCGCGGTTCCTCAGAATGCAGTAGTCCTGGTGCTGAGGCAAAAGTTCTTGGACTTTGTAATAATAACAATTCATTGTTGAACCACAATAGTGCATTATCCTTCGGACCACCACATAAGAGGTCTATGGATGACGTTCTAAAAAGGTTAACTTCAAAAATGAATAATAGTACTATTAAAGAAGAGAAGAGGCCAACTCCATCTACAACGCCAGTAAAACAAAACAAGTAAGTTAATAAATTAGTATAAGGCTAGTATGTAATTATTTGCTGATTTCTAGAATTCCTCATAATCTTTGATAATGACATAATTGAAATTACACATTATCCCTAAACCGGTGGTTCATAGAATTTAAAAGTAATTTTTTTATTAGTTTTAGCTAACGTGCCTTCATAATTTCAACGGGAGTTTTGGACAAGCGCTTAAGGCGCTCGACGGAAGTATATTTAGCTCAATGGTACCAATATAGCCGGACCTCGGCTTGGGCTGTTCCTTTGTCCACAACTTTCGCGAGTCCAACTAAGCTATCCATATGAACTAAGATACCCTTATATGTGCTGCACGAACACGTATATGTATTTCAGATCCTCTAATTTTGGCTAAGGCTAACTACCCAAAAACAAAAAAGGTTCCTTAGAGCATCTGTCTTCCTTTCTACAGTAAGTGTGTCGTATGCAGTTTGGTGCGTGTCGTTCATTCAAAATATTTGTTTCTGATTATTTATATTAAAATCGATATTATAACAATAGAAGTCGAGGTCTCTTAGTAGTCAACATAAAATCACCTATCCGTTGGTATTCAGTGTTATCGTCCAGTTTATCGTCTGTTTTGTTATAGTTTGTTTATACAGTCATAAGGAAATCATTATTATCGATAGCAAAGTTTATTATGATACTTGTTAGAGTTGTTAGACTTAATCAGTGTTGGTGCGATAATTGTTTCTTGTAAAATCGCAAGTCCGGTTCTAATTAACTGGAATAAACGGATTCTAATGTTTAACATTTAATTTAAAGCTCCTATTTACGTTCTAAAAGTTGATTTTTCAATAATGTTCTATTAAACAAAAGCGTAATAAGTAGTTATCGTGTTTTTGATTTCATTCATTAAAGTAATTCTTTGAAGTGTGTGCTTCAAAATAAACTTTCCTTACTAAACGTCATTGTAGTAATAAGAGTTCTTATACGTCATCATCATCTTACCCTTATCCCACCTGAGTAGGGTCGGCTCAACATGTTTTCCTTTTCCACTCTCCCCTGTCAGATGTCGTCTCAATATTCACATTTTTTATACACATATCATTTTTCATACAATCCATCCACACCTTTTTCGGTCTTCCTCTACTCCTATATCCATGCACTTTCAAACTCAAAACTTTTCTTGTAATATGACTTTCATCTCTTCTCCTAATATGCTCGTACCATGTTAACCTATTACTCCTCAATTTCTCTGTCACTAGTGCTATTTTCAAACTTCTTCTGATATACTCATTCTTAATCTTATCCATAATTGTTACACCACACATCCATCTTAACATTCGCCTTTCTGCCACATGTATTTTTTTCTCATCCGTCTCTTTTGTAACCCAGTACTCGGATCAATGTAACAAGGCTGGTTTTATTATACTTTTATACACCTTCCCGTTACGTTTCAACGGTATTCGTGGGTCACAAACTACCCCAGACACCTTTCACCAATTCATCTACCCTGCATTTATCCTAATCCTCACGTCCTTGTCTATTCCACCGTCGTTTTGATTCAATGAGCCGAGGTATCGAAGATTGGATCAGGTTGGTAAGAGTACACCGTTTAAGGTAATATGACAAAATCTGGATGGACCCCCGAAGTCATAGGACAAATGTTCAGTTTTCTTAATAATTTAATAGTTTTCAATAAGAGTTCTTATACATATTTCTTAATTTAGCGGTATGTTGATGATCTCCTGTTATTTCTCTTTTTAATTATGAAGGTATGTTCTGATAAAGTGTTTGGTGATTTATTTAATAATAATTCATGAATGAATGTAAATATAACTCTTTAATCGCCTCATATAGTTCAGAAGAGATATTTACTTATTAAACATATTTTATAAGCTTATCTAAAAATCATTGTGGTAATCGATGGGGTTAAGGTCAACTGGCCGTTGTTTTGTTATGCAACGGAATTCGTATACATTTATTAACTCTTTCGAAAGAAGAAGGATTTGAGGAATGGACCCATCTCATAAAATGTTTACCATCATGCATTTTAAAAGATAACACACACAGTCGCACGAGATGTTCAGCAAAATTCAGGACGTGCTAGAACATTTTAAGAGCAAGATTAGATTTTACCAAAATTAAAAAAAAAAAATGTCATCTAATGTCTAGGTCCACAAAAGAATGGTTACTAAGTTTTAATATAGTAAAAAAGTAATTATTCTTTATAAATAATTCTAAAATTGCCACTATATCCAGATGGTAGTATACAATATATAATAGTATGCCGTCTAAAAGTAATTTTGTACTTCATCGAAATAACTTCTCATCTTATATTAAGAAGAACAGTATAGCAATACTGAATTTTCTCACCTGCATGGTATTGTCACAAACCAGCCGGGTAAGCTTCACCTAGTGACCCTCAAAGGGAAATTAATATGAATAGCGCATATTTGATTTTCGCTTCCTGTTCTTAAATACTAAGTCGCTAATAGAAGTTAGTGCCCACTAAAATGAGGCTAGATGCACACTATACCCTAAGTACACGTTCGGTCGTTCCGTCAGAGTTAATTGGTCGTATTATGACTCATTAAAAACAATGTTAAGAGTGGGGACCACCGCAAGTCCACTATAAAAGTGTTAAACGCCTGTTTAAACTAAGCTTTTATAGTTAAAGGAATTTTAATGTTATTTATATGCGGTCGAGTAACGTTCCTCGTAAACTTTGAATTTACTGAACAATGTCGTTAAGATGATAAATTTATTTTATGTATTTATAATAAGTATTTGAATATATTTAATACATTTGGAGAGTATAAGAATAAAGGATATCAAATAATTTATGTGTAGTAAGAATCTCATCTTAATTGTTATAAAACCAATCCTTATATATAGCTTCTAGATCTGGACACTTACACAAAAGGTAGAAAATCAGCTTCTAGGTAGTGGAAAAAGAAATGTGCTTTGAAAGGATATGGCAACTTTCCAGAGAGAGAATGGCATTTGGAGCGTCAATAGAAATGCCACGTTTGAGGGGTTTGTAACGGAATCTAATGAAATCCTATAGACTTCGCTGGTTCGAGCACAAAAAATTAGGAAGGATCGAGCGGTTAAAGGCAGATGCTTGGGTCGACCGCTATTTGCCGTTCAATAACTCGGTCTAGGTATCGATGGTGTAGCATTGTAAATGTGAATCTGTTTAAGCTTAAAGACTTGAGATACGTCAGATGCTCCTGTTTCGCAATTTCGCAGGACAAAAACCAAGTTAGTTTTAAAATGCAGTGCTGTGCAAGCTTTGCTTTTAGGGGCACCACTGTTATGCATTTTGCCTATTACTGTCGTAAAACATCAGTTATCGCGCTCTTATCATTCGGCTCGAAGGATGTGGAAGGATGTGAAACCATAAGAATTTACATCCTAACCCGTCCAATATCCGTTAAGCCAGAAGTCCTATCTGAAGTGATAAGTCCTATGGATGATGCTAAATTATGTACTAGTTGTTCCCGTGGCTTCGCAAAACATTGTGACTATTTTTCAAGACGTAATTTAGCTTGTACTCATTATTTATCAATTCTAAAATCCAAAAGTATTGCTAATTTTTTTAAAGTTTGTCAACATTGAAATGGTAATGACATGAATTTCATTAAATTTGGTTGTATACATAGTTAGTTATTGGTCGTTTTTTTTAAATTACAATACCTAAAAATATTACAGATATTTGCGTAGTTTTCTGTTATAAATACTATTAACCGCAGTCACTACTTCACATCAGGTGAACTTTATGTTTGCTTCATATCATAAAAAAGGATCGAACTACGGAGATTCAAAACAGTATCTCTGAGACATAAGGATTAGAAACTGGATACTACATGTTAACAAGGTGTTACATTAATAAGCTATAATTATGAATTTACAGCTAAATTAAAAAAGAAGGGTTCTCTATCTTTTTAGTATACTAGTATAGGCGATTCTATCAAAAAGTATATAACCGATTTGTACGATACAGATACTGGGATAGTTTAAGGAAGATTTTTATATATGAAATACTAGAGAGCAATTTCGACTTTATCCGCATAAATTTTAAGTATAAAACTTAACAAAAGGAAAATACTTCTTAACTAGAACACATTAAAAACCTTTCCGAAAAAAAGCACATAGATGTACTCGATCTCAAATATGCCGACATCCGTTTTATATATATATATTAAATCATTTTTATTAGGACATGGATGTAACAATTGTGTTTATTGGTTATCTCTAGCGAAGCAATTGTTTTATTAATCTCGTTAGCGTTGAGACTAAGAGACATTTCATTATCTAAAAACATGATGCCTCGAGTGATATATATAATAAGCTAGAAGTTTTCGCGAACAGTTTCTAAGCTATTATATTTTATGTTGTTTTAACTGCCAACAGTTATTTATTAAGTGCCTATAATATTCGGTTTTAGTGAAGTAGATAAATAGAATTTCTGTATTACGTGTAGAGTGTAAAATTATATTTTACTTCTCAAGAAAGGTTAACATGTACCAACGTATTAATTTTTGTAATGCCATGATGAGTCGGTAAGCTTATTTCTTATATCTTTATTAATATTATAAACGGGACTATGTGTTTGTCTCTTTATGCTTTAACATACACCTTTCAACTAGAAGGAAGTATTATTCCCGAGGGATAGATGAAATACAGATTAGATTATTAACGCGAGCGAAACTGCGACCAAAACCTACTTATATGTATACAAAGACACAGGACAGATGTAACTGGTTCTATTATATTTCTATGTTGCTTTATTTATTTAATAATTAATTTTAATTAACAAATCCCAAAAGATCTTAATTTAAATTGTTTTTTTTAACACTTAAAAATACAAATATTTAAAATATAAATCAATTATCAAAATTTCAACTCCATTATGTAACCTTACGATAAAAGGCTATATAAATTCAACGATTTCCTGTTATTTCATCGTATTCAAGCATTATACCTGGCAATTACAAACACGTAATCATATTTGAGTGGTGGTACCATTTTCTAATAACTCAATTAACCTTCGGCGACATGTCGTTGACCGAGCTTCAAGGGTATATTAAGTTAGGCGCTCCTTATATGTTATCATTTAGCATCATGTGGTGAGTGATCAAATTTTATAGAGTTATCTATGGATTACATTTTTCCTGGATGAGTCATGGTGTTAAACAGATCAATCACAATGACTCTCTTTTACTTAACCGAGTATCGAAATTAATCGCAATAATGAGGGTAGGTAGCTATCCAGGGGTGCATAGAAAAATACCAACCACCATGCTATGGTTACATCGTCACGATTTTTTTCCTTCATGGAAAACTTTGGCTCGTTCACAAGATTGACTACATTTGTCGACGCGGGGTCTGAATAAGCTAACCACTGAGGCATGAGCGCTTCACAAGGATGCATTGGATGAGTTTTGCGGTTGCAGGTCCGATCCCCGTACGTCTTTCCTATGGTAACTATATTTGTCTGTATCTTTCTCTCTTTCCGTTTAGACACAGCTGGGAAAAATTCGCAGGGCAAAAGCTAGTCTATTTCGTACAATACAATTAGAACTAGACAGTTTAATAATAGGAGATAATGATAGAGGTTAAGGCGGTGTCACACGCCAACTATGTCAATATTTGTATTTGCGTACTATTCATATTATAATATTATTATCGTATAATGAATTAATAGGTTCAGGCGATAACAATTATTGTTTTCGCGGATATCTCAGTTGCCAACGGATACAATGTACTCTGGTCGGAGTCTAAACATCTTTTTTTATATAATACAGATCTCTTCGAAATATTCCTCATTCGGAACTCTTGAGACAATAGGTATGTATTCTATAGTGATCTAAAAGGTGATAAACACATATGGTTTTATATTTTCCTAGCGCTTGAGATTTGACAGTGCATAGCGCTTGATATTTGACAGTGCCAAAGCACTTGATATTTGACAGTACGTATCACTTGCTATTTGACCTGTCGCAATACTACCAATTATAGTGGTCAACTGCTTTGACAGATGGTAATGTCACAACAATTTTTCGAAATTGTCGTATTTAAGTAGGTAACGCCATCGGCAGACTGATGAAGGAAAACATCGTGAGGAAACCTGATCCTAAGAAATGTATTTTTAGTACCATCGTATGTCTGATAATATAGAACTGGATTTTTCAGAGTTCGAAGTCACAAATAAAATGCCAAAATAATTTTTCATATCGGAGTGAGATTTCTAGGGATTATCACGTTCTAAGAAGCATAACACAAAGTATAGATCAAGTATAAAGATGGCTTAATTCGATTCAATTTCTATAAAGTGCCTCAGACTTCGACGAAAGAAATTATCGCGAAGGAATCGTAGTATGATAGTGGCATATGAATATTCGACTAGTTGATTTATACTCGAGTGGATAATTCATCACCAAACACCAATCCATGTATTCCGAATGCACTTGAAAATGCATACATATCATTTAGATAATACTTTGATTATGGTTAGGTTGTGATCAGATGCAATACATTTGATATGAAACAGTTTTCCATTGAAAGCTGCATCCTCGGTTATGACTAATTGCTATGAGAAACGAAAAAAGATGTCTAATATTTCGGGGTAACGTTATGACGGACACCAACCCATTGTCCCCGGGGCGTTGGTGTAATTAGACTCGCCGGTAATCGCCACAGTCCAGATTAAGACATGAGCTCGTAATGAACAACAATCCATCTCCTTTATGGACTGTTGTGATTCCGTTCTAATAAGTATGGTCCAAAATATAAGAGATGAAGTGGATAAAAGTAATTAAATAACAGAATGTCAAATTGCTTTGTTATTTAATGTCCAAATAATTTTAAATTGAATTACAATTATTGTGTCAGATATAGTTGTTCTAAAGATAGAACTGGTAAAAGTTAATTCAATATGCAATCTATATAGAAGAGCTAAAACTCAAATGCGCTATCGAGTGGCAGTAAATATAAGAGAGTTTACTTATTAGGCATAGAATATTTCACGCGTCACTGCTATATTTCATATAGTCGCATGGCCGAGAGTAGTTTGTTGCGTAATTCCTCTTTTGTATTAAGATATGACTGGAGTAGTCAAAACAATGATATCATCCTCAGGAAGCCCTTGTTCTGGCTTGTGTATCCATATTCCATAGCAATCTTTTGCTTAATTTCTTTTTTATTCAATGTAGTAAGTTTTCATTTATCATCTGTGATGTGAAAAAGCTATGATAAAAAATAATTTCATTCTTATATAACTACGTTTAAAAAAGCTATAATTTTCATGCTTAGCATCTACTGAAAATTTAATAAATGTGATATCGTTGCAACAAAATAACAGTAAAACAAATCGTATAAAGAAAAGTATATTATTGTAAAAATGTACCTGTTATTATTGTTTTCATTTTTCGTCTGTATTATTTATATCTTTAGAATGTGAAAATATTTTTCATAAAGTTATAACTTCATCAAATATAACCCATTTAATAGTAAATATATCCTGTTTCATTAAAATACATATTTATTTAAATAAACGCTTGAAAGTTATCAATTGCACCGTAAAATAAGAACAAAACGTTAACAATGGTACGAGGCTTAATTTGTACAGTGATATATATTTGAGAGCAACAATATAAGTGTTACAAATTATGAAAAGGTTTTTAACATCACTTAATGTGCATTTATTTATGATTATTTTGAATGATGGATACACGAGGCAAAAGCTTTCTGACTCAGATGTGTTCTGCATTTGTTTTTTTTTTTATATTTAATCTGCGTGTAATTTTTTCATAAAATTGTACTGAATAGAGATTTGCTTTTAGATTTCCTTACGATAGTTTCCGTTACTGTTGCATTGCACGTTAATTATATAAAATGTCCAGTCAGAAGACCTCCGTCAGCACGAAATACTTTAGCGTACCTACGGTAAGGAATAAAATGCAAAACTTTGCTTTACTACTTTAAGAAATTTGTGTATTTAGTTTTCACAGTTAAGTATTGACTTGTGATTTTTGAATAAAAAAATGCTAGATAGAAATAACTTTCAATCGAATTTTCTCGTAGAGAGATGGTGCAAAGAAGGGGGCATAACGCATATTCCTTACGTGACGTTTTCTATCAGTCACTTCCTATCCCAAACCGCACTAGAGAACTTGGTTACAAGAATTATTAATACACACGCAAACCCGAGAATCTGGCTAATGGATTGTTATTTCATGTTTGATGTACCTACATAGATTAATGTTATTACTATCAAATATAGAATAAAATAAAAATAAACGACTAAAAATAGGTTAAAATCGAATATTCTACTATATTTGCATAAGCAAAATATAAGAATACCACAAGAATAACACTACACCTAAGTATAAGAGATGACATACGTAAGGTCTCTCAACAATGAGTCTTTGTCGGCCACAATGGTTCTTTACGGCCGTCGACAAAGTGGCATTTTGCAAAGATTTGCCCCACACGTGGTAACAGATAGGGTTGCCAGCTACATTTTCGTAATATAAAAAAGCATATTGAATAGGAATGAGTGTTAGAAATTTATTGCAGTTTCGATGATGAAGCTATAATTTTAATTTTTAACTGCTAAAGAGGAAGTTTTATATGTTCTAGAAATCTAGAATGTTTGTATAAAATGTACGTATTTTTCCAGAGACAATTCGATCGGTTTTTATGATTTTTTTATTACGTAAATCTATAGACTTATATTAATAGTTATATATTTTAAATTTATATTATATGTTATATATTACATTATATGTTATATATTATATTAATAGTTAATTATACTTAATAGTTATGGAAACCTTTGTCAGGGCTATAGATAAGGATATAGGGTACCTCACATAAAGGAAAAAGTTACCGTTACCGAGGGATAGAACAAATCTACGTGAATGCGGTCGAAGTCGCGATCAAAAACTAGTTATGAATAATTTGTGGTCCCTACATTTTCAGATGACTTCATTATTAAATGCTTTGTAGCGAATCACGTTGTTACTCCGTAGTCCGGTGAATCTGTAGAGGCCAAAGTGCCAACAGGGTATGTGAGTTCGAAAAAAAAACACAATGCTACTTTTTGTTTTATTTGTAATCGTGTCAACCCTAATAACAACACAGTTACTTTATGAAATCGTTTGTGGCAATTCTATTTATTGAATAGTTTGCGTATTGTTTTAACGGTTTACTGCTGTGTTTATAGCTTGTTTGTTGTTTCTTACATTTAGTTAATATGTAGAAGCGTTAGATATTACACCCCGCATTTATTATTTGCAACACACTTCGTGGTCCATGGACCACAACAGAAAAGTGAAAATATGTTTTGTGTTTAATTGATTATAATTCTGTGTAAATTGATAAATACACAATTGGCAACATCACGCCATCAATACCATGAATTTGTTGAAATTGAGTGTTGTAATAGTTGGTTTATCAATGATTTATTGTACATTAATAAATGGGTAAACAGTTTTCCTCGAAATAATTTTTTGTTACATATCCGTGGTTGAATTGCTAATTAACTAACATCCTAGGCTGTAGTCCGGTGAAACTGTAAAGGCGATGCCGGGTCAACAGTGTAGCCTGTTCGAAAAAAAAAAACTAACATACAAAGGCAGTAAATGGCTCGTTAGTTATTTAGCCTTACTACCGTCGATTTTACTATATATCAACTTCTCTGTTTGTCTATCATATCGTTTCTATTTTTGTCTAATAATTATCCTTTTTTTCTTTCAAAATTCAATTATATCTAGCGGGCCCGGCAGACGTTGTTCAGGTTGTTCTGCTCGGATAATAAAAAAAAAACCGTCGAAATATATCGCAACACCATCTACCTGGTCCAATTGTTAATCTAAACTATTCTTGAACGCACAAAATTTGTCCATTCTATACTTGTCCAGCCATTTAGGAATTCTGTCACAAAGTTCAACTGAGGAACTGCCAACGCGTCGCCTAAGGGTGTGGATGGTATCTTATACTGGTACACAAGCTGTACGAACTAACTCCGCACGAGTAGTGACCTATTAGAACTGACCTCAGGATTAGAGTTATTTTGAGGTAGATTTTACATAGGCTACAGTGACCATTTTACATCAAGTCGACTGCATGCATGTTCGATACCCTAAAAAAAATCAACCAAAGTTATATGGCAACACGTCACAACAAAATCATATGAGTGAATGTCTATTTTTAATTTAATACAATTCGCAAGATAACGTCCTAAATAAATATGATAAGGTGACAATAAAACTGATATCAAATTAAGACAAACATTACATAAAGGAAATATAATAATATTTTGGGTGTTTCACCCAGAGGTTATCGTTACCGACCCACAGTGACCTAGTAATAAATTATCCCACAATAATTGCATTGTTATTAACCCGATTATTAATGAATTAACAACGTCTGTTTTAATTAATAATACCATTATTGTACGAGTATATATGAAAAATTAATCTATTTGTACATGCATGGAGCTGAAAAGATAGAATATCACGTCTTTCTATAATTCCATAGGGAGCATCTATAAATTACGTGATGAATAAAGAGGACGGAGTCAATAAAATATGACATCGTGTGACAAGGCGGGTCTAGGTCATAAGATTTATGATGTCACATGTATGCATGCACGTATATGTTGTTATTATTTGCAGAATTTCTACAAAACTTGATTTATTGTTGATTTTACGAAAAATGTTTCAAAAAGAAAAATGAAAATGATTTTGTAAATTCAGTTTTTAATATAATCATTTCCAAATTTAAAATCGCAAAACATGTGACGAAATGCGAGTCGAAGGGGGTATCAATGTGACAAGAATGAAGCGGATTCCAAAAATTGTGAAATTCATCTGACCGTAATTTATGGATGACCTCACCTTTTACAGCTTCTTACAAAAAGAACTTTACGCTCATCGACGATGGTCCCGAACGCTTCTGATTTTCTGACATACGTAGATAATATATACGTAAATCACGATTTGCCCCGGTTTCTATTTCGAAAGATATTCACGTTAAATTTTTTAACACGTTTTGAATTAACTCAGTCTGTTTATTTATATGTTCGGTATTAATTTAATAATCGGTTCTCAAGAAACGTGGGGGTTAAAATCGATTAAAAATTTTCACTTACACTAGGCCTAAAGGCGTAAAATATTAAATTAATAGAAATACTTTATTAACTTAATATATTTGAATTTGAACAGCGAAGACAATATGAAATAATTCATACATATAAATATATTGTAGTGTCTTTTGATTGTTCGAACTACGATCTAATCTTCGCAACATTAAAACAGATTTTGACGAGAATTTTACTGGAAAGTAGAGGACTTTCAGAGTATTATTAAACTTTTCCAAGAGGGTTAAATAATAATAATAAAATTATAATTAAAATAATCCAAACGCCCATAATTAATCCAGATAAAACAGTCTGTACCCGTCATAATAAAATGTCGAGAACAATGTCGTGGGCATCACCTAGTTTGAAAATAAAAGTATGTATAACTTTGGGTGCATGCAATAAATAATACAAGGGTAAGGAGTAGCTGCTAAGCCCACGTAATCGTTTGTGTCATTCGAAGTAGAATAAAATAGCTCGTAAGGTGCATAATTGCATGCACACAATGTCTTTCGTTGTTTCATATTTAAATTGTGTAATAAGACGTGGGTACGTTGTAAAACATGGTATATGACAAAAACATTTTTCATTTAGATAATTTCTCTGATGCTTTATTATATTTGCCAACTAGAAAATAATAATTCGAATAAGCCATCTTTGTCATTGTGAATCTATCAACGCGCTTCGTTCCCTGTGTTGACAATATATATTATTATTTCCACCACAATTTCATCTGATAATAAATTATAATATGATCTAAGATACGGAACAGATTTTCAACTTGAAAGTGGTAGCTAGCCTGACGGACTTAAAAAGTCCTACAGTCATCCTATGGTTTCATCATAAAATCTTTCTTTACCGAAAACACTGGCTCATTGTAGGATTCTAGCCTACGTATTTCGAGATGGTGTCTGAATGCGCTAGGATCCTATGTGGATCACGAAAATAAATAATCCTTGACTGGAATTCCAACCCACAACACGAAGTACGATGGTAGCGACCTGGTCCTCGCTTAAACAACTGTATCACGTGCAGCAATGTTACAGATAATAATATTTAAATACGGCTTGTGCATCTTTCTAGAATATATCATATTGTATATATTCAGTTAGCTGGAAGTTCTACCCTATTATTTTGTTCATTTAGCTTTCATCAATCCATTTATTAAGCTTAACCGGTATAAAAACGTTAACTTAAAAGTGCACCGGTTTAACTTAATAACATTGAAAGAACTTAAACGCAATGTATAGAAACAACTTTTCCGCTACCTATTGGTAACATGTTTTCTGCAATTTCAAACAATTATCTCTAGATGAAAGCCAGCTTCCACATACTTGTGACCAATTTGATTGTGTAACAACAAATTACATCTAACGCAATCGCTGTTAGGCGGGGTCCATTGCAAAATTGTAACGCGCTGACGACTTTGTCAACCGTTTCCCGCCTTCGCGATTTGAATTCCGAATGCAATATGGCGCAACGCAGTGATTGGTTCATACAATATTCAGGGCGACCAATCGCGGTGCGGCTGTGTTGCCGGTGCATCAAAAATTCCATCTGAATATACAACCAATGTGGCGAGCACTAAAAATGATAATGCCCTAACATGGACAGTCGTACAATTTGAAATGAAGAATTCATGCGTCGTTCTAGCTTACATTAACTATGTATATTTATTGATCGGATCGAATCGGACAGTGTGGGTTCGTTTAATTTATTGGTCTGATATCAATTGGCGGATAGTTTGTGAAGTATTTTCGATTACAAAACGTAATTATAATATAATTTGTAATGGAATTATTTTACAGGCATATGTAGTTGTTACCATCATTCTCTTGATTGTTGTTACTTGAACAGTTATATTTTCATGCTAACCTTACTTAGTGAGTGCATAGTGAGTTTTTACGAAAAATTATCCTTCAGTATCTATAAATACTTGTAATCCGTGTTTAAAAAAAGCATACTATTTATAAAAAGAATCAAACAATTATTAAATTTAACTAACGTCTGGTTGATTTTATATTAACATGCTTAACATAAATATTGTTTGCATAATTATTATCTTTACATTCTCCAACGTTTCCGATGTGAGACGAAACGGAGCGGCGCGGCGCGTGTTTGAAAGATAAACTTTTATTTTGCGGGTACTCTCATTGTGGATGGTATGCACTGCAAATATAATTTCGCCTCGTCTCTCAGGCACACTAGACACAGTGCCGTCTATAAAATTATTATAATACACATTTATTTTTAGACAAAATATCCCTTTTAAAAAAGAAAATCACTTAGATTTGGAAGTGGAATAGACAAAGAAATTGTTCAAATGTTGTTAATAATAACAACATAGCTCGAGATTTTCAATGAAAATTTCACAGTTCAATTCGTAGCAGAGGTGCTACTGATAGGAACATTCAAACAAACGACCTGTGCCAGAACGCAGCCTCCCGTTCTCCACAGGGCAACAACAGCGTTGTAAACATGACGAACTACACCGTCGAGCGAACTATTAAATAATAATGACATTGTTTGAAGAAGGAAAGATTTCTATGGACATTACTTTGTCTTCTTTTATTAAATTTACCTCATTATTTTTCAAACTTTCATTTTTTAACTGCCTTGTCGGTTTTATAGTATCACCTAAATTATTCTTGAAGCACAAATGAATGCTATTGATATAAAAATGTTTTCACATTATAAAGAGTCAGTAATTTTTAAAATTTAGTTATAGGAGAAAGCATTTTTCTTTATAATTAGATCTATTATATACATACACAAATAGATATTGTGTTAAACCGATCAGCTGGCAACACCTAATTGTCAGCAATTGTCCCATTTATCATGAGCGCTACAGCTCGTCAGAAAGGCTGCAACTTGATATATTGTACTTCTATAGTTTTTGAATTAAATGCAGTAATTTTCTTGTGTGGTTATTAATTATTTTAGACTTCAATTTAACCACAATATTATATATTCTTAATAATTTAAGTCCTGTAAGTCAATTCAAGTAACGAATAGTATAAGTGCAAAAATATATTCGCAGCTTTAGTATTTTATCATTTCCAGTAACAGATTTTGCGTCGATGGCGGGTAAATTACCATTTATGATTTCCTGCAGTTTTTCATATATATTTTTTAATTTTTATAATAAAATTACTTGTTTATAATTTCTCACGAAATATTACCATTTATCTCCTTTTCATTATATTAAGGCAATTAATTAAACTTCTATTGTTCGAGTGTTGAGCGAATTGTTGAGTTCGAGTGAGAAGAAGAAATTACAGTTAATATCTATACATTTTTACAGTACAGTAATAGTACATTTGGTAAAACGAGAAGCCAACAAAAGAAGGGTATGTTCATACAATTCTATCCAACCTGTCGCAAAGGGCAAACAAGACGTATAGCTCTAGCAGCAACGTTGTCTCGCGTTAAGGGATTTTTTTATTGTTACCAGCGAATTGTACCGGGGTATGGCTACCCTAGCGTTGCATTGTTAATGCCATTCAAATGATGTGTGCGGTCGTACGCTTTTGTGCCGTGTTATTCTTACGTCCACTATTTTAATAATTAAATATTCGCTCGCTGAATGCATTCATATACACAATGTAATACGGCTCTTCCATATAGACATTGAATATTCAATCCTAACTAATGTTATAACTACGAAAGTGAGTTTGTTCGTTTGTTAAGCTTTCACGCCTTAACTACTCGACCGATTATAATGATATTTTGCATACACACTGCCAAGTGTATAGAAAAGAACATAGGGTACATTTTATCTAAAAAAATACTGTTCCCAAACTACTTTAATAGCTAAATACTAAAACGCGAACAAATATCTAGTAGATATATGAAGGGTTAGAACAGCTTTATTTTGTTATATCTAGCGGCAATGATTTAATTAAAGCGTTTACGATTCAATGGTTTAGTATGTTCGGACACAGTGTCGATCGACGTAGGTTCGAATCGTACAATGCGTCGGAGTAGTATGGTGGTAGAGTTATATGCTCGCCTGTCCAGGGACCATCCTTAAGTTGAGAGTTGTCGTCAAACATCTAAGGGTGTATTCCGGCAGCTGCACGTGACAACCAGTTTCGCTAGGTTTAGCATTCTTACCACCTTCGACCATATAGTCATTGTCATTGGATAAAATTGTGGTCAAACGTTAATAGGGGAAAATAGGGGAAAAATACCTCATCGAGCCTTCAAACAAATTATACTGAAATCATTAATAGCCTTATAATTACAAGCCCCGTATAATTACCTCATAACAGAAACTTAAACATTGATACGAAATTAAGCATAATTGTTGACTTTGTATTGAAAGATTTTTGTCGCAACTCAAAGACGTGAAGAGAAGTAATACCTATAATTATTTTCTCATTCGCCTCCTTCTTTTAAGATGTCGCGCTAACGGGGCGTCTTGAATTTTGATCGAAATCGAAGCGGCCACGGCCCCGGGGTCGGGGCGACGGGAAAATCAAAGAAAAGTTGCAAATAAAGAGCGAAGTCGCCGAGATTATGTTTTTTACAATTATGACCACGGCAGGTGGGCCCGCCGTGCCAATATCGGATCGGTAACGACTTTTTTTTTAAGTCTTTCGAACTCCCCGTGATACAGATTGTTCCGAATTTCTTCCAAACGTAATTTGAAATTCGATTATTGTATGAAATGAATATATTTCTATGGGAATATATTTTTTACTGAAGGTATATCAGATTTATATACTTTAAAGATGTCTTAAAACTAACGGAATATCAAATTATATGACATCAACAAATGAAAATAAAAGTATGGTTGAAAATTTACCATTTCCTCGCATTATCATAACTAATATGTTATAAATGTGAATGTGAACTTGCTTATTGCGCTTTTACGCCTAAACTACTGAACTGGTACTGGTTTTGTCCAAAAATCGTGTTGTTTACAAGGGTTTCGCCAAATCTGCAGAAGCGCGAGAAAGGCGCTGGCAAAACAGCAATGTATACATTATGCTGTATAATATATATCGTAACTGTCTATAGTTTCTGCCTACCCCAATTGGAAATGAAACAGTTTTAAATACGATTTCTTAACTATAGTATTCTCTCGTTACATTTTATAAATTCGTTATATATTATAAAACGTAACGTCTATCTGTCTGTCTATTCATTTATGTGCTTATAACTCGCAGTTTATTGAAACGATTGATGCAATAAAAACCAGGTATATATATATATATATTGTGGCTTAACATTTTAGTACTTTAAATGATGTATAGAACGAGTTATGACGTTAAAATAAGCTAAGGCGATACAAAATCAATTCTTTCGTTCGTTTATTTATTCTTAAATATTAACCAACTAACTGTTACTCGTGCCTCACTCAGGCACCCTATGCCCTTTTTTGTACCCTTGACCACGTGTATGCAGAACTTCATGATAATCGGTCGAGTAGTTAAAGCTAGAAAGAACAACAAACAAACAAATCCATATTCGTAATCGACACATACAAAAATCGTATAGAATAGTGAAAATTTTGGGTTAAACATCCTACATACTAAAAAGTGAGTGAGACAGAAGACAGTGAAGAAATTTTCTAAAATATTGACAGATTTATTCGTTACAGATATGGTCGTATTCTAAAGGGAACACTTGATCTAAGCGAGTCCGAACGAAACCGGAGTGAGGAACCAATTAAATAATGTTGAAAAAGATTTACCAAAAAAATATTTCTTTAAATATTTTATTGTAGTTCATAGTTCAGGCGAGCGATTCCGCGGTCACAGCATGTCTTATATAAGCGAATCATCTTCTGAATAAGTACTTTTACAATTATCTACTTATAATGTATAAATTGGAGTTCGTTGACGTTGGTGAGACGTGTTGTATAATGTGAAAGATACATGGTAAGCGCGGCGCGGCGTCGCGTTGTTTCGTTCCTGGGTAGTAGGTAGGTACGTATACATTTTAATGACATCACCCCTGTTCGCGACATAACCCTTGAGAGGTTTTTGTTGACGTGTTTCTTGTTTAGTGGTCTTTATTTTTGTTTACATTTCACTGTATTTCATTGTTAGTAAACTTCACTATCTTTTTAATTTTTGACTAATCAATAGATATTACGAAACAGTGTTGCTTTTAACGTCCTTTTCAGTGTTCTGTTAGATCTTCGACACTGCGGAAGGGACTTTGACACATTTTTCAGTATGATTTAGAGAATTCCTACCGGAAGATTCACTGTAGGCGTATATCATATTTATTTATAGCTGGGAAAAGTTGAAGTATTCTAATTACATTGGTAATTTTAGCTAAATGATACATCGAAAAAATATAGTATAGAATTAGATGCCTACAGAAAAGCCTATGTATGGATAGTACATGTCTATCTCTTAAGCATAACTGAAGTAATAGTTTTTAGATTTTAAACATTATTAAAAGCTAAACAGTTATTTGTCACCTTATTTTGACCAGTATAGTATTAATTGTTATTGAATATTTTAGGAGATATCATAGGTTTAAAATTACGTGGAACAATATAAAAAAAAATTGTGTAAAAATTATTACGTAGCTTCATTACTTTGAGAGATTGTAAATGTCGACAGGAATCACTGTGTCATTCTGAGACCACGTAAAGCACACATGTGAAACCGTGGTGGGTCGCTAGTCTATCTCTATACATGTGACTGAGATTTAAGTGTATTGTTTGTCCCAGTTAGAGCAATCTTGACTAGTTTTACAGCAATATAAAAATCAGAATACCATTTATGCTAATGCTTTGAAATTCATTAAATTGTTCAGTTCACTGAAAGTCATACGGCATTTGGTTTAAACACCACAATAATAAAAACCGAATCCACTCTAAAATAACAACTGAATTTCCTTTATCATAGTTAGTTACCTACGTAGTTCTGGATTGTCATATAGGTAGGCCATATGAAAATGTGCTAAAATACCTCCTTTCCACAAAAAAATTATCGGTTTCTAAATGGCATAGTTTTCAGGTATTAGTTATAAAAAAGAAAAATACAACCGAATTGGGATCCTCCTTTGTGAAGTTTATTTATTTTACTGTTGTTAGAAAAACTTACAGCTAAATGAGGATTATAAAACAAAGAGTACGTTAAATTTAGGGCCATTTACAAATATTCACAAATAGAAGTAAATTATTCAAGAAAGAAGATACAACCAGTTGAATTTTAGTATTTCGAACGAGTGGAAACTTAAGGAAAGAATGGGCATGTTAATTTAGTTTAGTTGGTTAATAAGCAGAATTACTTACTTACAGAAGAATGTACGAAATCAAGGCCATTGAGATGGTTAAAGGCGGTCGGATTGATTTTCCATCGAAAAACCTGAAACAATATCACAGGTAATTTTATATAGGAGGGGAACGAAACTAAAGTAGGGGGGTATGCTAACAAAGTTACTGTCAGTCGTTCAATGGATTAATCCGATTGAAAACGAATCAATTATTCCGTTTCGTGAAACACTGATTTATTTCTTTATAGTTTTTTTTTAACATACTAAATAGTATTTTAATATTTTTTTTATATTTGACAAAGAAAAATTAACCAATCATCCTTCGAAAAACGCGATTCAAAGGTGTAAAATAACATTTTATTCACCTCATTTTACATAATAATTTGTATTAGATTAAAAAAAAAACGTTGAGATACGATTACAAAATTCAAGTAATACCTTTTCCACCTTTTTTTAGGCGGCGCCAAGTCTCTATTTTCTTATATAAAAGACAGAATACATTTAAAGAGTATTTGAACTGTCGCCGAGTGAACACCGATGTAATTAATAGATATTATTTGAATTTTGTAATTGTATGTTAACTATTTTTTTTTTACTGAGATAAATTATACAAACATACTGATCGAATACAGAACCTCCTTTTTTGAAGTCGGTTAATAAAAAAGAATATTAAAAAAAATGCTTTATTATTTTTATTTTTACTTTTTTACTGTTATTACATTTAATTACAATTATTACATTGACATATCGATATAGCTAAATAAATTTACATCTATGCATGGATTTCAATATATATACAAAAATTGTGTCAGATTTCGATATATTTTAGTCTATAAACATGGTTTTCATTAAATTAATCTGATTTTCTCACATTTTTTCACTATTTTTTGCCCGACAAAAATTACATGATATTTGCCGCAACCCCTTCTCTCCCACACCTGAGATTTAGTGAGCTTTACATCCTCCCCCCTTGGCCTCCTCACTTAACTAATGGGTACCCCTTAACGCTCCTTATGTATACAATCGTATAATATTTGTAGACACTTTAGCACGAAAACTTCAACAATATTAAAACTCTAAAAAATTTTAATCATGATCGAATATCACACAACGTATGACGTCTAGTGTGTTGAAAACCAAACTGATGTTGACGACATTCTATGTCACTCGAAAAACATTAGTCATCTGCTCTTCTAGGATAAAAAAGAAACGGTAAGCAGAGAAATCATTCGATTTTGAAATATCCGACAAGATAATACAATATAGCGTACATTGACATCCTAGCTATGTTAATTACGCACCAGGAGTCGAACCGGGTGCCTCGTCGGCAATCAATCGTCAATAAATCATAAATGGCGTTCCCATTGAACAGGAAAATAGACGTGCTTCTTGGAACTGTCACCGATGCGTCGTAAACGAGATCGATTCAGTGTTGTTGCGAAGTGTCTTATAGAGTGCTATCTACTAGATTCCGAACTTGCCTTCTTGCAGACCGTATACACACGGACGCTTTTAACCACGGTACAAAACATCTCCGTTTTAACAGATACAAGTAGTCATTTGTTCTATTGTAATACTATTTTTATCTACACGCGAGGCCTAGTGTTCATTTAATAAGTTTACTAGAAAGTTGTCGATATTTAAATCGATATGATAAAACTTAATAGGATAAGATCGTAACCAAAAAATAACAAAAATATCTCAAGCTTAAAAATTATTCATTACTCCAATTATGGTAGCCTGTTATTACACTCATGAGACATTTACCTATCGTCATTATATCGGTCTTAAATGAACGTTTTTATATAAAAGCAGAAGCAACTGCCATATACTAATGGAATATCTTGTACGAAAATAGATCGTCCCAATTGGTTTTAGGTCCAACATCACCCGTTAGGTAATGTATTAAAATTTTAAAAACATATATAATTTCACGTTCAGACCATTTATTTATTTCGTTCCTATATGTGGCATACTACTATAGGTGGTGTATATGATGAAACGTGGTACCTTAATACTACGTCTTGTCTCTATGATAGATGTCTTCTGTTACTATCTTTAGCCAGCGATATTCTATAGCTGGACGCAAACTTTACTTCTTAAGTTGTGCCAATTTATAGGCCACTAGCAAAGGCTATTGGGGTGGATCAATGTGTAAATGGTGTCTATGTCTGAAAATAATACCCGTGTCTGTACTTTTGTTGAAAACGAATGTAGCTACAATGTACTTTTATTAAAATATGTACGATGAAATATAACCAGATCGAATATCTTACCGGTTCTTCTGAATAACTAGGTTGTTATCCGATCTGATGGTAATTTTGATGAGCATAAGCGTATTCTCAGGACCTAAATTAAATAAAGTACTTAGTTTATACCCACAATACAATAAATTATTGGAAATTAAATATTTTATCCATCCATAAGTACTAGGAATTAATATTTTTGTGAACAATCACAGGTAACCTTACAGGTTCACTATTACTGGTCATTTTCTTATAATTTTTCCACCTACAATTGATACCAAAATTACCTAAACCAATCCGAACTAAATCGCACATTAACTTTTATTGTCCAGTCAAACGTTTAAAAATGACCATTTTACATCCGGATGAAGTAAACCAACAACTAACCTAATTAATCCTGTAAAATGAAAGATCATTTTTCAATAAGATTTTCTCAAAAACTGACACCGCTTAAAAACGGCCAAAGTTAATTAGGCCCAATTAATTTATATTTCTCGGTAACCCGTTCACCAGAGGGCCCGCCCGGTGTCGAGAAAGTGGCCAGATCTTTTGTAAAGGTAAAATAATGAGATATATGCGTTGCGAAATACCGAGTGACGGCTGTGAAACAATCGCTGGTGCTCTAAATTTTTTGCAATTAGTAAATCAGGCCTCCGGACTTTTCCTTTTCGACTTTTAAAAAGTCGATCAAAATTTTGTACGCCGTTTAAACTGGTTGTCACGATCAGGTAATATTGTTGCCTTGACAAGGAAAAATATAGTAATTATATGAAATATTGTTCCAAGAGAAACGTAATTTATCTTAACAACGCGAAAGTAAACGTGTGGGTTATTGAAAAATGTACCAAACTCTATAACAAGCATTCCTGTTTCAAAGAATTCATTCCTCAAGTAGCTGATACCCACGATTTTGTCTACGTCGTGTAATTATCATTGTACTATATTTTATGTACAGGGGGAAAAGCAGAAGCAACACGTCGGTTGTCCCACTCCTCTACTACAAGAAAAGATTTTTTTAGATAAGAACCAAGTGTTTTTGGAGTGATGCGTGTCTCTATCATTTCATTTACATATAAATATGTATAAGAAGTTATACACCAAGAGTACTTAACAACTGACCCATTGCTCATCCCCACGTCATTCTCATTAAATCTTGTACGAACTCTTTAAAAGTGGCCTAACTCATTTCGCCGGCACTCGTGAGTTGTCGGTCTCATCGAGTCAAAGGTCATACCATGATAATTTTAGTTGCAATGTTAAACACGTTCAAGTGTAAATAAAATTGATTCAAAATGAAATGCAAGATGAACTGTAGAACGCGATGATTCTACTGAAATCAATCATACCATAAGCTATATACTTCTGATGTTAAATGTCGATGTGCCCATAGATGGTAAACACGCTAAACCTAAAGGGAAACTGGCTCTCAAGTGCAGTTGTCGGAACACACCAACAGGTGCTGCTTGGTGATAGGTTTTCAACTTGAGGGACAACCCTAGCTAGCTGCAAAGCTAGCCAGATTTACTTAGAAAAAGCCCTACCATCATTCAGCGTGCATCTAGTAAACAAAACAATTGAGTGTCTATACTCTACTGGATGACAACCACCGTAGATCTACTTTTGTTCATCATATTCTTGAGTCAAGCAGTACATGTTAAGCTGTAAAGAGGTTTATAGACAAACATGAGAGCGACGACTAGAAATGGGATGTAGGCCCATCATTGGTCACCGTTTTACCACTGGACACAGTACAGTCGCGCCCGGATGAAAAGAAAATCACAAGATGTTTACATCAAACCTTTGATAACGGCACCTACTTTAATGGCGTCCGACTGATAATCAATTTGATTTCTTTAAAACCTTATTTTAATCGATACCTCATTATATATTTAAATTAGCTTGATAATATTTTAATGTTGACCATACATTAGGAATCAAATACTTAAGCTAATATTAAATTATACCGTATTCATTTCTTTCTTCTTTTGCCGACCGTCGCATTTTATTTGCATACAATTTTGTGACACCCGATTAATCGGAATCAGAGGCGTGGTTAGGGTTGTCGTTCATCGGCAATATCGAATTAGTCCAGTTCGCTGTCAGTTTTCAATATTAAGTTTGTATTTATTTTCGGCCATACCCTGAATTAAAGCGCTATTAATTTTTACTTCCTCAAATATTTTGTTTACTGTTCCGACATATTCATCAGAAAAACTTATTAACAAATCGCATTAAAATTCTGCATGTTAAAAATATTTTACTCTTATTTAACAAGTTTTGGTAAAATTAGTATTTGTTTTTTCATAGTTATTGAATTTTGATTAAATTTTTTTCTGTGTTATTTTCCACAAAATTAATAACGCTAATAGATAATCACATTAAAGTATATATGTATATTATTTGTTAGTCAAACAATTGTTACTATCTATACTAATTAGTACCTGCGACTTCGCTCTCGTCTAAGGTTTTGTTGTTTCACGTAAATTACGGTTTTTACTTTAATTAATAATTTTGAGTGGTTTTTGTTTTTAAAATATAATTTTATAGTTACTAACCAGCTCATATCATTCTTTTAACGATTAGAAACTGCCTCTGCTGAATATAATTAATACCTATTAACGAGTATACAAAAATGTGGTGGTGTTCTAGTCAAAATTAGACTAGTCGTTACAGATATTACTCCAGATAGAAAAATACATAAAACGTATATGTATCTAATGATATTGTATAAATCAATCACAGTACAGTGGACAGTAGTCCACAATATGGCTACCTCATTACACGTATGTTGGATACACAAATGACATCAGATATTATTTTTATACGTGTTCAGAAAATATAACTTAAATTATGTAGTTAAATTTTATAATCCATGTCCACTGGAAAATTACAAATATAATTTCTATCGACTTTTAAATATATTCTCAAAAAAAAGTTACTTACCAGATAGGTCTTACTAATTAACGAGCGAAGTGTTAAGACAAGACAACACCTGGAATATTCCAAAGCTTCGTGTAATATTCACCAAAAATTTCAAACCTGCGTCTCTAAGCTTCAATAAATTTCAGAGATATGTGATAGAACTCTCCGCTTATTAGAATAAAATTGTATTAATTGGATACCATATCCGCTCACGTTAATTTAAAGTTAATATGGACGTGTCAACCCTATTTTCGATAAGTGTTACGGAAACGTTTAATGGCACGTTACACCGTATAAAATGTATTCGTATATTTTTCTTCCCATATCGTTACCACTCTAACATATTAAGGTTTACGCCTGTCATCCGGTCAGGTGATAATCAAACTTATATAACATCTTTAACATAAATTATAATTAATATAAAAGTCAAAGAGAGGAGTTCTTGTTTTACGCCGTGAAGCGAGTTCTTACGTCAGAGTCTTGAAAGATGTGCCTGGGACCGCGACATTAATAATTCAGTTCCGTCCTCCGATGCATTTGTTTGGTGTGCCGATGTGAAGGTTCCTACTACTGGGAACTCGAACTGACTGCGTTCGAGTTAGCTCGATACAAATGAGTCTATCGGTAGCCGATTAACATTACTTTAGGAATTATTCAACTCGATAAATGAATCATTTTAGTAGCAACAATAAAACTTAAACAGGCTGTGCATGGTAGTAGAACTTTTTCTAAACTCGTATTGTTAATTAGCACCCTCAAGGTGAAAATATGTCGCCAAGCACTTATAGGTCTGTTCCGGCAGCTACATTTGAGAGCCAATCACGCTCTGGGTATAGCGTGCTTACCGTCTTAGAACACATTGTCTGTTAACGTCAGATGAGATTATGGTCAAACACTTAAGCCAAAAAAATTTAAAAAGAAAATAACACTTTATACCAGTGAAAGAATTGTTAGAATCACATGAGTAGTTCCTGCAATTAGCTTCTAAATCTAAACTTCAATCTTTACCTGTATACAGTTTGTGTATAAGTACCTATAGATACTAGAAAAGGGCTGCAATTTTAATTGCAGCCAGTGGTAGTAAGTTTTCCTTTATGAAAATTTGAGTTGGGATACTTTATATAAAGATTATTCCATTACATGTTGCCATTCGGACCTTTAGATTGAAACATAGCAGCGCAAGCACTGCTATCTTCGCAGCAGAATTAGGTACGGTACTACTTCTGTAGTGCAATGTTACACAGATTTTTTTCCTTTAAGAGAAACTTAAATACTAATTATTATTAAAGAAAACTAATTATAGGTAAATTATATATTCAGGAATATGTCAGAAGATTTTGAATTAAAATTGAAGTATAATAAAAAAAGTAGTACAAAATTTTGCTGACCCTAATTTTTTTAAATTGATCTTCTCTCGTAAACAATACATTTGTTTTGAATGAAAGGTATTTTATGTACTTTTCTGTACCCCTAACGACGTGTAAGTAAAACTTCATAATGGTCGGTCGAGTAGTTAATGCGTGAAAGTGTAACAAACAAATAAACCAACTCATATTCGCATCTATATACTCGTATTAGTTAGGAGTTACGTTATTCTTTTTTCATTGTTACATAATGCAGCGTTATATTGTGTAGTCCAGTTAATACATTAAAAAGTAATAACTGGCTGCCTGTCAATATCTGAGATTAATCTGTAGAAATCTCAGATTAATTCGACTTCGAATATTTCAGTTATAGTCATACGTATACATTTCTTTAGTCTAATTGAATGGTGTTATACAATGAAATTTACAGCGTAGTATTATGCTTATTTGTGGTCATTTGTTATTAATATTATTATAAATTTTATACGTGTTGAATTTACCAGCTGTTACTCGAGTTACAAGTGAGAGTTAAATGAAAACTCGCGGTAAAGGACACGGCTACGCTATCTCTGAAGTTTCGCCGTCCTGTGCAATCTTTGTTTGTTGATATCATACTCGGAGCTTCCACCATCCACTGCTCTGTTGTCATGAATTATTCAAACCGATCAAGTCGGTACTTGAAGTTATCGGTGCTCCGATGTCTTTTATATTTGTGGTGGTTTTTATGGAAATATCTAATCTCATTAGTAAAATTTTGAATTTCATGCATTGAGAGCTCAGTTGTTTTCTTTTTTAGTTTTTTTATTAACTAACTGCCTCCCTCAAGCTGGTAGTCTGTTACTAATCATTTATACAGGTGTTCTGTTGATTACGCGCGAGTAGTGATCACTCTGAGCGAATGATCTTATTATGTGAACTTCTCACTTTCCGTCATTTTTACTCAATGCATCAAAAGTCAAAGGGCGTAAGTAAGTAAGTAGTAAGATGTCGCTTGTTCACAATTTGCATATTTCTATATTGTTTACTTAATTTACCTACTTCATTGCTTTCTGTCATATATTTATCCCTAGATTAATGTGTATCAAAAATCCTACTAGTATTTCCGACTAAACAGGGTAGTCAGTAAATTAAATCTCTTTTGTTTTGTATACTATTGTAGGTTGTTTTTACTGATATTTTGGTTTTCCAAATTAGACCGTATTCAGTATTGAATATAAGGAACTCTATCTTAGACGGTGGTATACGGTGAAAAATGAAAAAGAAAAGAAATACTCTATTGTAAATCTTAATTTGTTAAAGAAATTGACAAGTTAAGGAAGCTGGCGAGTTAAGACGCAATTACTCTTGACGTCTGATGAGATTTTAAGGTTAAACCTATAACAATTGGGTGTTAGGCAACTCTGTCCAACTAAATCGCCACCACCATACGCCAAGTGTCATACCCAATGAGGGAAAATAAAAGCGTACTGAATCACGGGCAAAGCTTATTATATTATATAAAAAACTTATAATAGTATAAAAAGTCATAGGATCGATTGTGCTGTTTTTGAGAAAATTACTAATATATCTACTAAGAAAATCCAGGTTCTCTTGTTTGTTAGAAATTTAGTAGTGGAAAGTAACATAATCGCATTTTCTGACGCATAACCACCCACGTAATTAGAAAAGCTTCTTTTGACTATTATTATAAAATGAAGAACGAGTGTTAACACTAATCCAGATGCCTAGATTAAACTTAATAATATACCTAGATTTTAAACACGAGATCTTGTAAAGATTTAAGAAAACAGTCGTTCAAAGCATTTTCATGTTTACATAATTATATGAAAATTATCGTACGCGATTTATGTGTTGCTTTGTGCGGAAAATATGCAAGCTTCAGTTAAAAATAAATTCTTTCTAAATTAATTAACTCGGAGAATGTTTATTTCCTGAAGTTCTTTTATTGGTCTGCAATGAGATACGTTGAACTAATCACGTCGCTATTATTAGTAACGCGCTACATTATTAATAAAGAAAAAACGAAATCGGAATATTGTAATTTTTGTTTTGGAGAAAGTTCTTCAGTTGAGTATTGATACCTAAAAAGTTATGTTGTAGGGTAAAAATCGATAAAGAATCTACAAGATTATCATAATAACTAAAATTCAAACGTAGACAAGTTATGGTACAGATCGTGGAAGCAATGTAAGAAGGCGCTAAATTCTTATAGTCACGGAACTTGCATCCAGAGTGCGTCGCAGTATCGACCGTTAATTTAGCTATTAAATAGTTCCCAATATTCTTTTTGAATACATGCACAGGGTTCTACTATCTGTTCTAAAGTATTTCGTGTCACATCTACAAATTCTAAACGCTAGGTAGAAGTTTACTATCCAGTTTACAAATGTTAAAATTCTAGGAGGCATTAGTCCTTATCCGGTTATGTTTGATCATACGGATCCAAATAACGATTATTACTTTACCGATAAAATGGATTATGTAATACAGTTATCAATAAAAAAATAATTAATCCCATCTATATACTATATATGGTGGATATATCATACATCAAGTCATGTCAGTTAATTTGCAAGTAAACCTATTAGTTTGATTATAGGAGCTAATTCCTGAAACAATATATCAGTTTCTGATAATTTTATCTCTAATAGGAAGCTGTGTGTATTATTCTAGAGTGGTATAATTTATGATTTGCATAGAAGATGTATCACTTAAAAGAAACTGAAGCAGTTTGATCGCATTTTTCATATTCATATATCAGAATGTTAATAATGTTTTACTTTACATATCATTTATGTTCCCGATGATAAAAAATATTGTTAGAATTATTTTAATAAGCAGTTTCACTTAGTTCATATAGGAAAAATAATTTTTCGTAGGACTATCGCAATAATTTTCATGTAAACGAAGGCGCACTTGCCATTTAGTTAAATAATAAACCTGTATAAAAACTTTTCAAATAGTCATATTAACACTTGTTGTTCACAGCGAGCGGCGAGGAGTATTAGATGCGGGTGCACTTCAAGCTCTGGCAGGCGAGAGCGTCCATGAAAAGGAACGACAGGTCTCCGAGCTGATACTGCCAGTTGCAGATGGTGAGGGAACAACTACTGGCGCAACAGGAACATGCTAAGGTAACATATCTGCTATATTTGGTGTAACAAATTTTCAGACGCGATGAATGGACTGTTGATGAAGAAAGTTAAATCAATGAAATCATCTGCATATATTTAGAATGGAAAATGATATGATTGGTTCAAAGTATTAAATTTGTTATTATAAGTGTATCTAAGTATTGGGTAAAACTTCAGAACTAATTTATTTGAAATAGTTATTCTTTTACAAGTACTTTTAATACTTTGGTATAGCTTTTAACGATAATTGAACATGTTGATAGTTCTAAATCATTCACATCATAATTGTGTAGGTATATAAACCCATATTAAGATTTTAGAGATCTATTGGAAATTAGAATATCAAATTTCGTATTTCCTATAAAATCAGTTACACCGATGACCTATTTGTGTGTCTGCCAACTTGTTGTATTATTTGCTGCTTGGATTATGTTGAAAGGGATTAATTAATTATGTGGTTTTTATCATTTTTCATATTCATGCCCACGTTCTTACGTTATATTCGATTTTTCTGTATTTCTAGTATTCACTACTTGCTAATTTTCTTAATAGTTTTCAAGTTTCATAAATATTAAATTTCTTAAATTAATTTTTTGTTCTATTGCTTAATTCGATCCAAAGAAGGAGTTTGAAAACGGCAACAAATTACTATAAATTAATATTAGAACAAAGTAGAATGATGAACTATAAAACAATATTTATGTTGCTGCTCACGCGTAAAATAAGTCACTTGTAATATTCTTACTACTACTTATTTATGTTCTCTTCGAACTTCTTCTATAACAATTCTGATGTAAAAACATTTATTTGTTCAAGCAGACGTAAGTAATAGTCGTCTATCTAGACTTTTCCTTGCCGAACACCCAATTAGATTGGAGAGTCGTCACTTTGTTCACTATCCTTTTATCCTTTAGTGTCCAGACAGTACTTTGCATGCAAGCTCACGAATTCAAAAGGGAGACGCGGCTTGTTCCCAATTTGCAAATCTCTATATTGTTCATCATTTCATTTTACTTGCTAGTGAAGCAAGCTTTCCTTTCTATCTTTACACCTAGACTATTCTGTTTCAAAATTTGTATTTCCTGCTCAACAGGTTAATAAATTATTTAATTTTCCTTTATTTTTATTTGTATATTTTGTTGTTCTGGCTGGCCGTTCTGTTAGTTCTATTATCGATGGTAAACTTGTTATTGATTTATTTTATTGATGTTTATTCTTGGCTAATGTATGTCAATTTTGTATAATACCATAATTCCGGCATTTTTAAAGAACTTTTTAAAAAGGGCATTAGCAAAATTCTAGAAGTTATTAGCATATTTACCAACTGTAATAAGTATATGTAATAATTTATTTCATTTCGATTTTTAGTATTTTAGAAACTCAGTAGTTATTATATTATAATGACCATGAGTCTGTGTTAGTTTATCATTAAAAATAGTTTACTATGTTTAAACATAACGTCATTAATCCTCTTATGCATTAATAAAACTTACTAGCAAACCCCCTAGTTAGATGACATAAGAAAAATATCTAGGTCAAATCCGACACTTTCTGGATTATGATTTCAGATGGTGACAGCTTAGAAACCTGTATGTTACGAACTATAGTTGAAAAGTTAAGCAGTATTATTAAAACTTCCAACGACGTCTGTCAAAACCTTGACTTCTTGTTAATTAACTATGTATTCGTCGTGTCTGGAATATTTTTTAAGATCTCCATTTATTTAACTGTTATGTCAAAATAATATTTCTACTTTCGTTAAAGAGTTCGTCGTTGTAATCATTCTGTCTATTTTAGTGTTCGTTGTTGAGGGTTATGAACTTAGCAATTAAACGCTCGTAACCTTATGAACTAAGGGCATTTTATTTACAATGCATACATATTTAAAACGTACCAATGTGGGATTTCATAAAAGACGGGCATGATTTAAATAAACATAGATGCATAAATAAACTGCGACAAACTGGTCATCCCATTTTTCAGACTCAGACCACTAACAGGTTTTCTAGATAATAGTATTAGGTTTTACAATAAAATCCCAAAGCATATTACCGATCTGTCGGAATGTAAGTTTAAGTTCCATGTTAAGCGGGTTTTGATGTAAAAAGGCTATTATAGGGTGGATTAATATGTGACAGATGATGCTGTCTGGAATTGACACCTCTCTCTGTGCATTCACTAACAATGATTGTAACGTTAATGTATTTCAATATATATATGTTAAAAAGATAAAGCTGACCGAGTATCTAACCAGTTATTTTCGATAACAGGATTTTAACTATTTTTCGAACCGATGATAGCTTTAGCCTTGGTAGAGTGTAAATTGATTAAAGTGTTTTTGATTTTCAATACTCTAAAGCTTCATTATTTATTTATCATATGTGAATATGAATATATTGTAAACGAGGTATAATAATTATTTCAGTATTATGTTTCTTTATTATTTTGACCAAATATTTGAAAGCATGAAACGGGAACGCACCGAAATGGCCATCAATAGATTTTTTTAACAAAAAGCGTTATCGACCCCTCGTTTGTTTTGTTTACCCTTCCATCAAATTAAGTTAGTCACGGTTTCTTAAGTGAGTGCCTTTTGTTACTTAGCTGACGGAGGTTCTGTAATTTGTAATAAAACATTGTGAAAACCCAAAGGAGTTAGTCGTGTTTCTAGATCAGCCTATATCTAGTTACCAAGTCTAGTTAGGTTTTATAGTTATAATTGCGGACAAGTAAGATCATAAAGTAGACAGTAGTCTCCAGGCGATTAGTTTATTATCGTATAGCTTTTACTATATACTTAAATACCTATAAATTAGCAATAAATAGTAAACTTAATTAGATTACGACAAAGATAAGAAAACATTTTATCTACAGTATATGTTTATTATATGGATAAAAGTCGTGATGATCAAGTGGTTTTACCGGTAGAATATCAATCCGATGTCCGCAGGTTCACAACCCGACATATAGCAACGCATTTTTAGGTATTCGCGTATATTTACTAATTTGAATTGGTAACACTATCGGCTCACGGTGAAGGAAAACGATCGTGAGGAAATCTGAATTTGAGACATGTTCTTACAGTACCATCGTATGTGGAAAAATATAGAACTGTGGATTTACCTGTGTTTGAAATCGCCAATACGCCGTGGACTGGCGTGGTGGATTTGCCCATACCTTCCTTTGGTAAAAAGTCTGTGGCACTGCAGTGGGTCTCTTACAGGCTGATAATGATGATGATAAGTGGATTATACTTTTTTTAATATTATATAGGTTAGCGGTTGACCAGAATCTCTTCTGATGTAAAATGATGAAGTGGTCCCGGTGCTGCCGGAACACATCAACAGGTGCTTGGCAACAGATTTCTAACTTGAGGGTGGTAGCTGGTAAAAAGCCCTACCATAATGCTATGGTTTCATCACGATGTTTTCCTTCACCGAAAGCTCCGATTCAGTTGCTAGGATTCAAACCTACGTCTTTCGACGCTGTGTCCGAACACACTACCTACTGAGCCATTATCGTTTCAAATTACCCAAATTATTGCATCAAATTATTCTAATGTATTTTTATTAGTTTTTGACGTATACTATAAGAATTATCACTATTAAATATCGAAGTATTTGAGGCGATAATGCTTGATATTTTTAGAATAAAATATACACAAATTATATAGGTTTGTCGTTGCGCGAGCTTCACGCAGCAGTTACTGGATAGATTACGATATTTTTTTTAGTTTCATTACTTACATTTAGTTCTTAAATACAAAAATAATTGTCACAATATATTTGCATAACAACAAACTTATTGTGGTTTTAAGAAACTGCAATTTTTATAAGCACTACACATTCAGCGTTATGTTTTATTGCCGTGGAGAAGTGAGGTAAGCGGTATGGTGCGCATGCGCAGTAAAAATTAAATTTTGAAGCCGTCATTCATCTTGAAATCAAAACTAAATAAATAAAATGATACAAGTCTGCTGTTGTTTGCGCAGTTAAAACAGTAGTGGATACATTACGATCATGTTTTTTTTTTTACTTTTACTTCTTAGACACTCGGTCCTTGTAAAAAAGGAATTATCACGATAGCTTCATTCAATATTAAGTTTTTAGAAACTACAATATTTCGGTGTAAAGTGGAGCAAGCGGTGTGGTGCGCATGCCTAAGTAAGGGTAAGTAAAGGTATAACATTGCTTACGAAGAAATTTTCTCAGCAAACTGTTTTTACTTTAAATTTCTTTAATAGTTACAATAATAAATAACTCAGACGAAGTTTTGTATCACCTAATTTAATTTAATTATTGCCTTATCAAAATTATCACAATAGCCACGGGTATATTTAAATAAACTAAAAAAAAACAGTTTGTACGTGTAAATCTATCCAAATACGCAGCCATTCATTACGTACAGTCGTTTTCAATCCACTCGATACAATACATTTGCAAAGCCTTTCATGTCGAATCAATTTTCATGTCGAATGGATATTGTTGCAGTGTTGCGGGGCGCCTCACCGTGCTGTTCCTAACAAAGACACTCTCATACTAATGAATCAGCGATAAAAACTTGTACAACACTCGATCACATGCACTCTGTATACAGGGCTGTCGTGTTACAACTACCCAGAACTCTTTTATATGACCATCATCCATATAAACATTACTTACGACTGTATAAATTTTGCATTAAGCACTCAATTTTTAAAAATTATCATTTTTATTTTGAAAGATTTGATTTGAAAAGATTTTGAATTTAGAATGTTTTTATATTATCGGCAGGAATTATTCTTCATACATACATTATCCTTTTTTAGTAGGTATCTACTAGAACTTTTAAATTTATCGATGGGTACCTACTGAATATCAAAGTTTATATTTATCAAGTATTTGGTTACTATAATTTTTGATTCAGTTGTTTTAAGCGATGTGAGAGTCACCTGTTATTTGATATAATTAGTATGTAAGTATTAGAAGTTCCAATAACCTTATATATATATAGAGAGAGTGGCTACAGTAGACTTTTTTAGTATCAATATTCTATGACATGTTTTCCAATTTGATACTAAAATCGTAGGTGGATAAAAATTACCTGTTATAACCTATATCGCCTTTAAAATTTTGTAAATAAAGCTGGGACGTGCAACAAATAACGTAGTATATCAGGTTATTGTTCAATTTGTGTCAACCCTACGATTGTTGACGGTATAGATTGAAGAGGCCTGCCGTCTATAGACGCGCTGCAAATGGGAGCGGCTAATGGCGGGGCCACGTTCGCATTCGCGCACTTTTTTTTCAAATACAGAATCCCTTTGTTGACTCCGGTCCCGGATGCATTCCGAATAGCCGCGTTCGATGTAGGCTCGTTCGATTTTCTGTTTTTTGTTGTTACCATCTAGTCCGCTTTGTTTTTACCTTCCGTGTATATGTGTTGTGATTGGTACATCAAATGCTTTATATTTTTGGATGGAGAATGCATATAGGTATTACAATAAATAGCATCAAATATGCTATTACTTTTACTACTTACATTTGATGTATTCGACAAACATAGTAATATAGACGTTGAATAGATCATAGATAATAATGTAACAACATATATGAATTTATTAGTTTTCACTTCTATCGTGTGGTTGGTTCTATTTACACATATTTTTTTCTATTTCAATGTTTCGAATTTAAATGCTTGTAAAAGATGATTGAAGCGTAATTTTGTTTGTTACTGTTAAATTTTAAATGTTGTCAACAAATCTGTATATAATTGGAATGAATCTGATATCGTGACCATTTCGTTAGTATGTACTCAGAAAATTATTAAACCGTATGCCCTTTGATAAATATTTCTTCCCATAAATCAATCGAGCCAATGAAATTAATTACATTAAGTCGATTATATTCGGTTAGGATGATATGTTAGGGTGTGCTTATTGCAGAATGTGTCCTGTAGGTTCTTCTACGTGTCCACGTGACTGAAGTTCTTTATACTTGATCGTTTACGTCAAGTATTATTGTTATATAAGTAATCGATTTGTTTGAACGCACTAATAACTGGAAATTTCTCTTAAGATTCTGTAATTTACTAAGAGTCGCCCACGACTTCTTATAACTTGTTAAGACCTAATGTATAATTTATTGTACAAACTAACAGGTAGCATTCAGACCCAAATTAAGAAAAAAATCATCTCTTAGAAGTCCAGTGTACAATATGATGTACCTACATTAAAATTTTATGATTTTACTTTTAAAGTTTCGCAACAACTGTAATCTTATCAAACTATTGTGATTAATGCCATTTTATTCAGTAAAAAAATGTCTGAATGAACAAGAGGTAAAAGATATTGGTTGAATTTTTCATTAAAAAAAATACTAAAATACGTGAACCGGAACATGTAAAAACAGATTGTACAGCATATTGAACACTGAGTTTTTAACTCATCATTATATCTTGGGCCTTAGGAGGTTAAGTGGCGTACGTCGAAATGTCTCCGATTTGAGGGGATCTTTTCCAACTTACTTGACACTTATGATTATATTTTTGCTAATTTCAACAATATCCTTACATATTATCGCCTAGTTTGAAGAATATGCTATATTTTTGGAAAGTTTCAACACAACAAACACACATCTATCCTTACAAACTTTTTTTATTTTAATATTTATACGAATAATGAGGGAGGGTATAAAAGCTGTGAGACATCACACTAGAACAATTAGAAACTCAGCAATTAGCATAAAAGTATCAAAACGCTAAGCGCGACGGCAATAATTAATGTAAAACTACGAAGCATAGCTAGTATTCACACAACATAAATATTACAGTATGTGCTATGTGTGTAAAAGATTAAAACCAAAGTTCTAAATACATGTATGATAAATAGTATAATGACGTCATATATCAGTAGTTATCCGTATTAAATAACAACAAGGGATGCACAGAGTCAGACATATTGTAAAACCTCCTCCCCCTACCACACTCCCTCCCGACGACCAGACAAACGGAAATATGAAAATGAAACTGCGATACGGAAAAACGCATCGCCCCGCGCGCTTCTCGTGTCCGGGCAAAAAATGAACACAAAACGCACGGTTAATTCGCAAAAAGCCCGTTTGATGTCGCTAATTGACAATCAGTCGGGGACGTGTGTCATTGGCCGAATGGTCGCGTCGCATCGTTTCGTTTTTAAAAATTAAAAACAAATACATATACAGGATGTGTTTACGAGGGTTTGTTGTTTTTGTAAAATTACAGGTGGAAAGAACTTCAAATGGTTCGAAAAAGGAGTTCTGTTTAGAAAAAAAATGTAACGTTAAATAGATTTATAGTTTGTCAGATACTCGTATATTTGAATGTCCGTTATAACTTCGCGAACTAATGAGTTAATCGTTATTTTGTAATAGTTGTAGAATATTGTATTATTTTGTAGGTTTGTGTTTGACCACAATTTCAACTGAAGTAAATGATGATTAGGTCTAAGATGGTTTTACATGCAAAATCTTGAGAATAGGCTCTTAACTGCAGATATCGGATCACAGTTACAGGGTAATTGACAACAAATTTTCCGATATAACGAGTCGTATTTAGCCAGGCGAGCTTAAATACAGCATAATAGTAAAAGCTCAAGTTCGTTATAAGGAATCACAAACGTGTGCACTGACCTATAATTGCTTTAAAATATGAAAATAATGTGCAATGAAAGGTAAAGAAAAATCAATGGTTTATCCAAAGTAATCACCATTTTGCTAAAATGTGATCGGATATACATAAGAGTTAAGAAACAATTGCCTATTTAATTTGCCTAAACTAACCTTACATATAGAAGATTGTTTAACAAAGTAAAGAAGCAATAAAAGAGCAATCAGATGTGTTAATGTCTCTTCTTTGACATAAATAAGTTTTTTTAAGCATTTTAAATTAAAGTTCAATTTTTTTTTCCATGTTATCTATTTATTTAAAACATATCGATGTATACATATATGTATATATAAATCAATTGCGGAATGTATGTAAGCGCATCACTTAAGAACGGCTGTCCGTACTTATTTGGCAAATTTTGTTGTTGTTGTATCTGTAATCGTCAAGAAAAAGTTTTTATGTTAACTGAATTGACAGATTGACATTCAATTTATATCTTATTTTATTGCATGATCGTACTCAAAAGTAGATCTGGTCTTGTTTTTTTTTTTTAATACACCCATGCGAAGACGGGGCGTGAAGCTAGTGACTACCTAATGTTTACTTTCACGTGCTATTCAATCATATTTTAAATGAGTTAACGATTTTTCTAAAGTAAAAATTAAATGTTAAAAATTGTGACACCGAAGTACACTCGCGTACGATATTAATTTTAACACAAAATTCTTTATATATTTTTTTTTTGTAATAAAAAAAACGTTCGTGTCCGCGCGTCTCTGTGGCTTTCTTTCACTAATTGGTCCGACGTTTCCCAGCCCCTCACGATCTGTTCGTAATATGTTTTAATGACATACATGTTTTTTTTTTATTCCTCTCTACTGAAAGTGACATTGGCTGTAGTTCCGTTTGTTTTGATCTAAGTATAACTCGCTCATGTTTAATTATTCGTGATATGTTTATATAATTACCTACTTAAACTATCGAATATGGACGGAATATCTTAACCGTTCCGAACTTAGCACTAATAAAAGCTAAGTAACGCGTATTTTATTAGTTATTTAAATATTAATCTAATTAATAAAATTCTTAAGAGTAACGTATAGATATACTATATCTCAAAATGGTAGTTCTAGAAATATGATACTTTGTATACAAGATTTTTATAAAATATTAATGATTGCCATAAAAACGATTTTTGGAAATTAATTCTGCAAGAGAGTGATATCTGTATCATTAGTATTTAACAGTCATATGTTGAACTTTTCTCAATGCTCGCCATTGAACTTCGGCTTTCCATATCCAGACACTTCCAACAGCCTTTCGCGAGTCGACGCTTCATCGAATTTGTAAGCGTCCTACATTACATTTGCCAAAACGCGGTCTCCGTTTAAGAATACTATTCCAACGTTTGTCGGCTTGTTGACAGATGTAATCAAGTCATGGCTACACTTAGCTTACGTTCTGAATTATGATGGTAATTTTGACTAATACGAGGCATAAATACAAAGTTGAAGATATAATTATTCCTGAAACGTTGGTCGAAGGGAAACTATATTGTGGAAAAAACTATTCTGTTTTTTATGTCGAAAACATATAATTATTAATACACTATCTAAAATGTTAATAGAAGTTATTAGAATAAATAGGTATTTGCGAATCAAATTAATATAGCTTTTACCTGTGAGACAATTAAAACCAATCGAAAACTTTGAATGTGCAGGGCTTAATAAATCTCAAGGATACATAAGGGAAAGTGCAAAACATTCTTTCTACCTACACCGGTAGATATATAGCGTAATGATAGATAACTATACAAAATTTAGTGTAATCATGGGTTAAAATTCTTAAAACAACATTTTTCTTTACGAGTGTACGTAAGCTCCTAACAACTTCGTTATTAAACCTATGGGTTTTTATCAGTGAATATGTTGTTTCCTTCCATTGTATTATAGAATTGCTACCTAATTATATATACCTATGTGTATATGACAACATATATTTTTTATTATCGTGAATATTACCAACAACCATTTTATACACTTGCGGCTATATAGGTTCCTTTGAATAATAATAAATAACTTCTGTAATTTCTCTTTGTTTGATTATCACCTAATGGTACATGGACGAGAAATTAGCATTATAAATGACGCCTACATTTCAAATCCAATAGATTTCCGGTCCTAACCATAAACTCGCCTCTAAACGTACATATAACAGCCAGTGCTTTGTTTTCCCAATGATAAAAGACGAATCGAATTATTGGCCGAATGTTACCATAAGATATTCACAGGAAAACCAACCTTATAGCTTCGAATTCAATTGAAATTAAAATCGTATTCCCGTGGCAGGTTCTCACTAGGGCAGTGCAACGCGGGAGTGGGGATAACAATTGTCTATTGTGTTCGCTATCTCTATTGTTCGTGCCGCTGAACGCGTCGCTAGAGGGGGACGGGTATACAGTTCCGTTACAATGCTCAGTGGAAATAGGCACGCCTTGTTCCGCAATTTTCTTCTATTCGTTAGATTTTCATTGTTATGTAGTGAGGAATGCGCATGACTGATCACCGCGTCATGTGTCACCTGTCAATGTCAGTAGAAAATGATGTATTGGGATTATTCTAGTACTTTTTTGCATAATTCACGATAAAAATTACATTTGGAAAAAATTTTTTTTTTTTTGTTAAATTTGCAGTAAAATAATAGAAGGTTCTAGTTAATTTTTTTATGTGAGTGTTCTATATTAGTATAATAAAGTAAAATAGTAAAAAGATTTTTAAATATAAACGTATTTGAAAGGCATAAATATGTTCGACTTACAAATTTCAAGCCTTTAACATTTCGTTAATATAAGAAATAAAATAACACTAAGTTAAATGCATTGTCACCATTAAACTTCACAAGCGATCTTAATAATATTCGACGTAGAATATCCTATAAATTATTCAAAGATATAGGCTACTTTTCAACCTGAATATATCAAAAAATACGCAGACGGCGGACAGGAGACGGAGATTGCAAGCAATAAACGAAAAACGCCAAGTGTTAAAAGATAGACCAACGAAATGGCCAGCTCTAATGCTTTATTGGCGATCAGGTCTGCAGAGGGAAGCTTGTACTCAGGAGTCACATAAGTACCCACTCTGGAAAGGAATGAGACATTTTGGTGTCGCTGTCATCAAAATCAATTTAACATTCGCACGAATCGATATGCCTCCAGGCATAAACTTTCGACCACCACGACTTATCGACAATATTAACGACTTAATTACCAATTAAATTATCCACCACGGAGTTAATTCGATACGAAACGAATCTCAGTTTAATTAATGATAATTGTTCATTAATAAAATCGAGAGTATATTTATGTTATTTTTTTATGTTTCACTTATAATTTGCGAGTGAATTCGTTCGCGTTTAAGCTTATTTTTTACTCACTTTATATTTACTTGTATTATACCTACGTATAACTAAACACTCGAAAGGGTCTTAGGTGTTTATACTGTATAGGATTTAGCGCTTGACCACAGTTTCATCTGACATTAAATGACGATGTGGTCTAAAACCGCGCTAAACATAGAGTGTGTTGGCTCACAAATGCAACGGCCGGAATACACTAACAACTAGGTACTTCGCGACAGATTTTCAACTTGAGCGTATTAGTTAATCAGATGGAATTGGAAAAAGTCCTACCATCATGCTATGGTTTCATCACGATGTTTTTCTTCACCTAAAGCTCGGACTAAATTGCGAGAATTTTAATATACGTCGATAAACGAGGCGGCTACCGAACACGCTATCAACTAAGTCATCAACATTTATTAGGGTGGTAACACAGGACAACAGCATCCGGCTAGATTGCGACCGTCATACGCCAGGTCTAATTAGGTAATCCACTCGGAAACTTAATTATGAATAGGAATTAGACACAACAAATCTTACATACTCCATTATAGTCGTCATAATATAATTATTACGTAGTAATAAAATAACCTTGATTCATCGATAACTTTCTCCCGACATCGGTGTTCGTTACCTTTATAGAATGGATAATAAAAGGTTTAACTATCTCGCAATTTTATAGCTACAAGACGGAATAATCTACGTCCATTTATAAAACCACGATTTCACCTTTGTCACACAAGTTGCGGTAGCGACATCGTTTTATGTTTCACATTAGCATGTACCAGGTCTATCAAATAATGGTCTTGTTTTTGTTCTTTAGTTGCTTAAGCGTTTTTTACGTCGTGCGGTACGTTTGTTTACCATTTTTAGAGCAGTCAATTAGGTTGACAAAGTACTGGAGCTTAATAATTCTTGCAATGTTTACGAGTTATGTTAAAGGACGACTATTGTAGGCTTAGAACATTAATTTTAGCGTCATACTTTTGGCATCAATTTCAGTTGATAATAAATGAGAATTTTGTCAAAAACTTATGGTATTCAGCTATCAGATTACATCATTAAGTACTTAGCCTGGTTTGAGGATAGGTAAGATCTACAATTTACCTTACTATATGTACATACACCCTTTGAGATTTGCTCGGGTCTACTTAAACTGAAAACACAATTTAGCTCCAGAAAAGTACATACCTACTAACGTTTAAGCTAGCATGAGCTTCAAAATATTATACGAGTATTCCTTGACAATAGTAACTGCCAAAATCAAATTTTCAAACTGACATAAGTCACAACACTAATAATTAGAATTCGCGATATGCGTTGAACTTTACTAAATTCGCTGCAAAGATTAAATTGTACCAGATGGACATGGTTATCTTATCAGATTGGGCGCGAGCACCTTACAACAGATACCAGAAATAGTAGTACGTTTAGACAGATCGAGTACCGGGATCAACCCATCCCATAGGCTCTCTTTTAGTTTGTAGCGTTCCGAGGTCAGCTTGTGCCTACTCAGCTGCTGAGAGACATTTAGACCGACTGCAACATGTGCGATGGATAGTGAACTTTTCAATGGTCCTCATTGTTTTCTAATTGCATTGTTCTATTGTCGTTTTGACTGCAATCAAATATGACAGTATTAATAAAAAAAATTGTTTTATGACCACAGGAACGAAGTGAAAACTTCTTTATAAAAAGTACAATAAAACAAAAATCCAAAGTGTCGCGGTGCTACCAGCGTAAGTACCAGTCGGTCGCTCTTCCAAGTGCCTACTGACTGCGACTGACGTTGCTTATTTTCGATGATCGAACGAGAACCGGTATTTTAAACACTACGCGACACTGTATTTACCGCCACCACTTTTCATTGCACATAAAGGTTGCAGATCCGAAACTCAAATCCCGCCCATAAGAAGTTTCACTGTAACACATCTATAAAAACTTTTAGGTACTTACTTTAGAACTACCCCTATTTGATTTAAAGGAATTACATTACTTGATGCATTGTGAGATTCTATAAGATATTCTGTTCGATCTTTTAACCTTAAATAACAATATATCAGTCAACGAATTATGTGATAATTTTGAATTGTTTATTGTCATCAGTGTCAAGGCATACATCAGACTCTGTAATTACTCTGACATTTTAATTTTATGGTGAAATATTCTTTATTGTATATTATTCCTGCTTTTGTATTTGATTATGAATTTATATCCATGTATGAATTATCATGCGATTCATTAGGTCACTTCTAAAAATATTTAAAAAAATCTTATGTAAAATTTAAAACCATCATGAATTTTTAATCTGGGGTGTCGGTTCTTTTATAAACTAAAGTAGAAATTTCATCGTAAAAAATCCTTTACCTCTTATTTCCCTTGCTTCTATCATAATGAGTGCTTTTCTTTTAATTTCGAAAGAGTATGAACAAATAAAAGTAGTAAATTCAGGCGCTCAACTAGAGAGTGGCTGTTTGTTCCGAAGACGAAGCGAAGAGGTTGTTCCGTAATTAAATAGTGCACGGTTAGTTACGCGAAAGAACTTCCGCAAGTTTTCTAAGGAAAATCTCGAATGCATTTCTTGGATTGCCTTTATGTGTGTTCTTCGTAAATTTTCTATTTAAATATTGAAAGTAAAGTTTTGAAGACACGAGTTGATGTAGGTCGCAAATTTGTAATTTTATAGAAACGCGCTGCAAAGTTAGGTTGTATCTTTGATTATATTGTATATATGGATTGAATACGTCGATTTTTTTCATATCTAAGCCTATTTGCACCAACATTGTAAGAATAAATACGGAGATGACACTTTTATTAGGTTATAAGATTTAAAAAAATTACAAATCACCATCCACTGATGACTTGTATTGTCTCAATATATATGGCAGTTTCATTAATTAGTCCATACTATTGACAATACCCATACAGCTATTATTGACTATTTTGATGTGTAAATGCTTCACTTTGAATGTTTTAAAAGATGATCCGCGCCCTCGTAATGTGTAACATTGTCATACGAATCGTCAGACCTCAGCAAATATAGCGTAACAAAGAACATATTTTGGGTTGTATTATTGTATCTGTTGTCTAAGGGTTTTATTATTGATATTCTACTGGTCTGGGTTGATTAAATATTAAAGGTGCTGAGATCTATGATGGCGTCACACATTTAATATTATCTTATCGTTGTTCCTGTGATATTTTAGCATTTTATTCTCGTTCCTAATTACGAGAACTGATTCATTTTTAACTTTATGTTAGTATCTATCTATTAAAAGCGGGGAATCATTTAAAAATCTGTGTACACAAAAGGACTAAGTAAGTCACATATCAACGCACAGTCTAAACTACTGGGACTAGGGCCGTAAAAATTTGCACGTGGGTTTGTTTTATAGATTTATGCGGGATTATAGATGAGTACTTACTAAAGTAGGATTTTAATAAATTCAACCCCTAAAGTGGTGAAAATGGGATGAAATTTTGTATAAAATATGTCATTTGTCCGTCAGTTACTTATTCCCTTATATTAAGATATAAATGAAGTCTCGAAAATAATTACTGCATAGAAAACGCGTGTGAAGCCGCGGGAAAGTGCAAGTTCTATTATATACAATTTATGCTATTTAACTATTCATAAAGTTAAAAGCATGGAAGCAATTTGAAATAAATCGAAAACTTGGATAAAGAAAGCTGATTAACTCAAGTATAATCAGAATAAAAATCTATTTCTTCTTACAAAACCAGTTTTCATCGAGAAAGAGGTCACGTGAATAAAGAAATCGTATTAAAAAAAAATAATCAATACACAAAATAAATATTGAACAACAAAAATAAGGGTTCATTCTCGTCAGGCATTCAACAAAACCTGACTGGAAAGTAAATTAACCTTTCTGGAGAACGAAACTCATTTACTGAACAACCGCAACGAATGGAGTGTTGCCCCAATCGGAAAATTCCGAATGAAAAGATGAAAACCGGTACGTCCCGGTAAGGAATCAACACTGAAACTCGGTTCTTTGTCAGCTCTATTCATCCGGTTGTACACAAATGCTTTTCTTGGGAGCCGGCTTTCATCGTTTTCTATGGCGGCAATAAAGGTTCCCACGGACACAATGAGCCGGGAAGGCAAGGAGTGATGAAAAGTTCGGAATCTGGGACGCGTTCCCGAGGCGAGCTAGTGATGTACGCGCGATTTATTTTTATCGATATTGTAGATTTGTTACTTAACCATTTTATTTTATAGCTAAAGCGATTCGGATTAACGGGTTGATATAATAAACGAAATTATTTTTAACGATGCGGTCGCAGTCCGTCCGTGAGTGTAGTTTAAAATCTTATAATGTGAGTTGTTAGATCTTTTAATATCTATGAATATTTATGTGACCATTTTTATCGTGTTACGGTTAGGGCGCCAGTATATTTTATTTGTCTGAGGTATTATTATATTGCACTCCATTGATCTATGAATTCATTAATAGTCTTTTGAATACACGAATGGCTTTTTCAATTGAATCTTTGCATCATTTTACGTTCACTATATAGTTTAAGTAATACTCGGTCGTGCTTTTAATTGGAATAAATTAATTTGATAAAATCATATTTTTTATCCTCTTTTTTTTTAATAAAATGATCGGTCTGTCGTTTTGCGTGCATCACCCAAAAACTACTAATTAGATTTAGATAACTTTTTTAGTTTTACTTCTTAGGCACTTTTGCTTTATCTAAAGAAAAATGATATAAATATACATTGCATATGCAGTGTACCTATGTATAAAATCTGTTTAGTTTGCATAATATAAGCTGTGCTTAGTTTGGAATGAAATAGCCGTATGTATGTAATTATTACCTCATATTTACTTATTTAAAGCGATATTTCTATAAGTTTATACCAATGACAACACGTATTTGCTCTAACATTTGAATTTCAAATCAATTTTTAACAATAAATAATAATGTTTGGCGAGCACAAGGTTTTTCAATCTCAATAGTTTCATTTATTTTAGAATTATTTCTACAATATATCGACAAAGAGTTAATACAGCACTATGTTGAGTCTATTTGTTCTGTAACTTTTAATTATTTTTTCGTACTTTCTTCACGGACCATCCAATTCTTGGAAAGAGGATGGTGCTTTGATTTAAAGAACTGTCAGAATCAGTTCTGAAAAATAATTACAAGTGACGGATTAAGGATATACACATTTGTTCTATATTATACAATATTATTTTTTATTTTACAAACAAGCGACGTAATAAGTCCAAACAAGCTTTAAGAGCAATTTGGATATAATCAATACTCTAATTTAATAATACAGGTTTATATCTGACCAGAATAATATACTGGATTATTTAAAAATATTGATAAACAATATTAATTACTCCTCCTTTTTTACATAAAACGCTATCTAATTGCTGTGATCTACGTAGTTTTTGCATTTGGCACGCTATATTTTCATATTTTATTATTATATGAGATAGTAAACAATGGGGTCCTCATCACCCCCCTTTATCCCGTACAGTACTAACCTGTATAGCTTTTAGTTTTTCCTTTGCTAACTTGCGGTCGGTTAATTTATTTAATAAGTCGAGTTTGAATAGACCGTAGCTGTGGAATACTCGACCAGAGTTTCTGTATTCTTGATTATACTTCTATTCATTGCAATTTAAAAAATAAAAAAGTAATAATTATTTAGCTAATTAACTTTGATTTATTTTATTGGTTAGACACAATGGCTGAAACTTCCAAATATTTTGCGACTAGTTGTTAACCGCGATTCTAACAAATAAATATATATTCATTGTCAAAGTACACGTGGCGCGCACGCATGTTATGATGTCGTGACCCACTCAGATACGGGTCACTACCACCTCGTACGCGTTAACCCCTGGACTTTCCAACACCATAAATGTTTAAGTTCCATAGAAACGAATGTAGACCTCATGAGGTACAGGTCAACAGACTGTTGTCAGCATAAGCTTAAAAAAATACCTGATTTATTACCAATCTATCAAAAATAACAAATGATGTATTGTAAAATCATATTTTTTATATAAAATGTATTTTTAAATTATTTTTTCATTTGCTACGAACTTTTGTTTCATAAACCATGATATTTACAATGTACAGTGTTGTGAAAAAAATAATTAAAAACATAATCCGCCATTTTGAGATCTGGGTCTTAAAAAATCAGCCGAGGGGTTAATCAAATGCAATACAAGCAAATTAAACTCATATAGAAATATCACGTAAACGAAATTTTACTGTCTGCTCCGTAACACGTTAACGAGCGAATAATTGGTCAATTTAAATACCTCAAAACTCACGAATATATTAAACGCATTGTTTTAAATATTACAAAGCGTCCGCACGCGCATTTCTCGTGAGGTAATTACAATTTTTCCTGTAGTGGTGTTTCAAATGATTTTTAACTTTATCTCGTACGAAGTAAAAGCACATTTCGTTTGTTGTGTAAGTTTTTACAATGTACGAGTATTTTAGTATCGTGAAGTGTTCCGTATGAATGCAAATTTGAATAATGGCTTTTATATTTTTTTAAAGTTTTTATTGTACAAAACATATCATAAATTTGCTACGCATATATGTATAGTATATCATTGATATAATTAGAAAAACAATAATGGCTTAGTTTTAACACGTGAAAACCGATCACATCGTGTGATCTCACAGTTTCCAAACATTGCTCTGGCATTTACACTTCGGCATATTCATGTCGAAGAAAAGTGGTGTTATTTAAAATGTTGTGACGTCATGCAACGCCGTCACACACGTACGCATTCTAGAAGGAATTATTAACTATTTTTTCTGGATATGTATCATATCGGTACGTATCTATGAATTAACAATATTGTATGTAATGTTAATTATAGTTGTATTCACCTGAAAAACTTCTATTTAAAAATTTGTGTGGTTTTTTGAAACTACTATGCAAGTGAAACTTTTTTCGGATCGTTGCATTTTAAAAACTGAGCACAATATCTATTTCAATAATTTTGAATTTAGCTATATTCGCCTTGACTGCCCTGCCGAGCGCCTTTCACTTTACCCCTGTCACCAGTAATGCAACATGCGATAGATGGATGAAAAAATGTTGGTGTGATATTAAAAGGTTTCACCTTTAAATAGAAGTTTTCATAAAGGAACCCTGAAACAAAATGGTGTAACTGCATTCAAAATACGAATTTATCAAAATAATGCGCGGAACGTGATCTCGCGCGAAGTCTTCGGATGAACGTATATCGTGTGGAGTTTGACACGTTGTGCGCGGGAGTTTCGTTTCTTTAGTTTATAAAAAACAGAAAAAAACATTATTTTATTAATCGTCGAGCCATTGTTGGGTGGTCGGCGAACCGTTTGTGTTTTATGGGAACTGTAAAACTAAGAAATCGTCCACGGATTAAACCTAATATCCAGTTAAAACCGGATTTTTATTTTTAGAACGTTTTCTATTATTGTTTTTTTTTTTATATTATTGGAAATTTTTATCAATTAAATCGGTGTATCTTACTAACATCCATAATATAACGAAGATAATGCGACTATATTTATCTTTTAAAATACGACAACTATGTTTATTACTGGCAATGACATTACATAATCATTAGAATAATAACATTTTCCCATAAAATATGCGTCGGCTTTACTGAAACAGACTATCGTGATAAAAATGTACCATAGAACCAGAGCGTTTTCCAGATATTACGTGGATTCTTTTATAGGCTGAGAAATTTATCATCAAAAAACTATCGCCTTATTTGTTCCATTCAAGATTCGACATTTTTGTTTTTTTTTTAACGTTATTTTGCTTTAAGAATACAATGATATGATTGTAACGAATTATTCAATCAATGTTAGTAAGATACACCCATATGCTTAATAACATTTGTGCAATAGTATAAAAAGTTTTATAAGTAAAAATCTGGTTTTATATATTTGGTATTTAAAATGGCAATTTAATGTCAATTCAGTCAATGTTTTGAAAAATCGCCCTATTCTCTTCTATATCACTCATTCACTTTTTATATGAAGATTGATAACCATAATCTTTTCACATTGCCGTGCGATTTATCAAACATAACCGTCCCTACAAACCTTGTACTGCCAATTAATGAGACAATAAAAAAATAATAAGGCAACCAGTTGGAGCCGTTTTGAAGTGATACACTTACATACGTACGAAAATTGATTTTTATCGATGTTTATATAGATTTTACTATGTAAATCTTTTCGTCAAAAATATCACGGTAGGCCGTTTTACATGTGTGAAAATAATCAAAGCTATCAAAATCAGGACAATCAGTGAATCAGGTTGACGCGTAATGACTGAGAAATTACGAAATTATTTGAATAATATTTATTTGTTTCAATCAAACCGACTTCAATTCTATTCCCGCGGCGGAAATTGTTTGTCTCGTACGTTATAATATTTTGACGTAATAGTTTTACAAAATTTCACTTGAATAACGAACGCCGGCGCAAATGTTTTCGTAACGTTTCCTGTGAGATATATTAAAAAAATGTGTTTTATTAAATAAATTAAGAAAATATGCATTGTAAATAAGTTAACAGGGTAGAATGTCATCTTTTATTTGAATATTGCGGATAAATAAAGATGTCATATTGAATGATAATAATAGAGAACAACAGACGTGTAACGGTATAAGTTATGAGCGATACGTGGGTATTTCGTCTGTACCTACTAATACTATTCTACAAGCTATGTAATTTAAAAGAAAATTTAGCATAGATTTGAATTTCCTTTATTATGTTCAGCATCAAAAGTAATTGGATGGTTAAAAAGATATCGTTATAAAATGAACATCACAACGTGATTTTTTTATTACATCCTTACTTACATTACAAAAGCGAATGTTTGTATATCCGTTTCTCTCGTCTTAACTACTCAAACGATTGATATGAAATGTTGTATATATATATTGACAAGGCTACAGAGGAGGACATAGGACCTTGTGCTGATAATTGTAAACACAAAAAAAAGGATTAGCCCGATAGGTACGGTACAGCCGTTCGGATGTTAGACGCTTACAGACATTGAGCAATTTATTTCTATTAAATTAAGATATTACTTGTCTAAGAAGATTTTTATTTAATTCGAAATTAATTAGGATAGATTCTAAACATTTGAAAGTCAATAATTTCCTAATAAATACCTTTCAAATTCATAACCTTTTATAAATCGACATCTTTGTAACTCGATTTTTTTCGCGTGTCCCTTGAAGTTCGTCTTATCAAGGTCCTGCAGTAACTAGGCCTTCCAACTTAGTTTTTATAGATAGTAAACGATCTCAGGTTCACAATTTTATTTGGAGTGGTTGCGACGTATTAAATGGACTTAATTTAATTTAGAATTTCAATTAACTGAAGGAGTATAAACGCAAAGAGGAAACGAGAAAGACTTTTTAGTAGAAAATTTATTTAAGACAATTTCCGCATTATAGACACCTAATAATTAATTACGGAGACTTTACAAGCATACAGCATCAGGACAACCATTTATGGCTCGTAGCACGATAGTTTAAATAAATGCTATCCATGAAGACAAAGAGTCTTAAAATAGCCATTTAAATCAATCGTCCGTTCCTGAAATTTTCCATGAACGTTTATATAAAATTCACCTGGACTGTACTCCGTGCCGCGGCCGTCTCAACAAACTATAATACGATATTATGTCTGTCGTCAGTTAGTATATCCGACTCGAAGTTTCAAAGCTGAATTGGTTTTAATTCTGTACGAACGGACAGATTTATCGCCGGCCGCTTCTATTGTGACTAAATATTTTATTGCGTTGCGTTTTTCATTTGTTTTTTTATTCTCTTTTATTTAAATATCCAGGTTATTTTCGCTTCGGTATATCACCTGTATACTGCATACCGCCCGCCCGCCTAAACATTTTCTGCCCGAACTGGCTTTTTCAAATTTTCATTGTTCTAATAAAATTAGGCATAAGATTGACGCATAAAATCTACCTTTAGTTAAATGTTCTGGGGTTGCTGCCATCCATTTTTTTGGAATTTGGAATATTATTTATGGTCCATGGACCACAACTCAAAAAGTTAATATCCCGCATCAAAAGACAACAATTTCGAGTTTAGTAGTCTTTAATAATACGTCTTTATTCAAAAACAACTGTTATCGAAGATATGCTATAGTCTGCTAGGAAAGGGTAGAAAGTAGGAATCAGATATAACATTTCATTGTGGCTTTAACTCATTGTAACTTTTTTGAGTGATCTCATGGGAAATTTCGCTGAGTATTTAGTAACGATTCCTATAACAATTAATAAGTGTGAAGGAGAGGGTACTTTATGTTGCTGACACGCAACATCGCGATTCAAATAATAAGCAAACATTGGTAAACTATATAATGCAATAAATTACTCAACAGCGGAATAATTGGCAATAATTTATAGCAACGATTATTATAACAATGTATTGTCATCTACAATAAATAACCAGTTTAAATAGAACTGTCAAACGATGATCACTGATGGAACTTCCAGGATCGTTATTATTTCTTAAATCGTATTTCATTCACAATGAAACATAACGCAAATGGATATATAAATAGAATAAGTAATTGCTCAAAGAAAAACAATTACTGTGTGAGATTCAACAAAAACATTTGTTTAACAAAATGCGAGTGAATTCGACACGGTGTATTTAGAGAACGTGTGTAATATTACCCTTTACTTTAATGTATTTTTAAAGTGAAAACTTCTTTAGCCCCGTTGCGATTTGAAACTCGATCACTCGAAAATATACGATAAAACGAAATATGGAAATTAAGAAAAAGATAAACATACAGATCTATAGAACTTATCGCAAGAGAGAATGAGATAGAATACATTATACAATGTTTCTGCGTATTAAGAATCCTTAGGGAAAATTCTCATAACCAGTATTATTGTTCAGGTGCATCGTTAATTTAAATATTTTATCATTTTTTTAAGGTTTCACTTCTTTATTTCGATTTAAATATACCTCTATACATTAACTAATTCAACTACTGCAAAGACCTTGAGCTTCCTAGTTGTAAGGAATGTTCTCAGGTTTACGTAACTAACTACAATTATTAAATTGAAAATCTAGCATCAGCACATACATAAGATTGTTGTTAAACTTTAAACCTGTAGAATATTATTTTGAAACTAGTACCTAGACGTAGCAAGAACTTAGTAGAAGAAGAATAACCTAATATGTTCATAAGGTAATAATAGTTTTCGTGTGTATTTATTTATGTACCTTGTTTTATAGTTTAAACTTTGTGGGATTGTAGCTGAACCGGTGATGGCTTAACTGAGCAACTGAGTTGAAGCTTTCGATGCAGGAAAACATCATGATGAAACCATAGCATAGTGTTAGGGCTTTTTCCAATTTCACCTGGCTAACTACCACGCTCAAGTTGATAATCTGTCGCCAAGCACTTGTCCAGCAGCTGCACTTGAGAGCTAGCCCCCCTCTGAGTTTAGTGTATTTACCACTTAAACCACATTGTTATTTAAAATCAGATGAGATAGTGGTCAAATGCTAAAACCTTTGAAGTATAAAAAAATGTAATCGATATCGTTAGTTTTGTAGTAGAAACATGGCCTATACAATATTTAATTATGACATCTGTGAAACGTAAGAGAGAGGAGGGAAAATACTACTTTAAGCCCTCGGCTGATTTTTAAGACGCACATCTCAAAATGGCGGATTATGTTTTTAATGGTTGTTTTTTCACGACATCGTGCATTGTAAATTTCATAGTTTAGTAAAAAAATGTCGTACAAATGAAAAAATAATTTAAAAATACATTTTACTTAAAAATTATAATACATTATAATTTTTAACTTATAACAGTACATCATTTTTCATTTTTCAAAGTTTTGTCAATAAATAAGTCAGGTATTTTTTTAAGCTTATGCTGCCAACAGTCTGTTGCCCTGTACCTCATAAGGTCTACATTCGTTTGCACAAAACTTAAGCCTTTATGGTTTTGGACAGTTCAAGGGTTAATTATCAATTTTCAACTGATGATTTCATTTATTAATTTATACTAGTGGCAGATCAGGTGTCCATTGCCCATAATCCATTAAATTTTTAAGTTTCTAGATTATTCAGTTTCTTACCGAAAAATGTATACAAATTGCAGATTTTAGGCATAAGGAACGAAAGATATGGCGAATAGAGACTTATAGATAAAGGCTTGGACCCGTCGATGGTACTGAAACAAATCATTATAAACTATTTAGCATAAGTTTTTTTATTGATAGCACTAAAGTTCGTAAATAGGTACTAAGCAAAAACAAAAGAAAATCGTTTGACAAACAAAGGAGAGAAAGGTGCTGAGCTGTTTTATCTTCGTAATTCGACCTTAATAACTGGTAGGAACTTTTTCTTCACACTCTATTGTACAAATATTTTAGATCGTGAAGTATGCAGAAAATAATGCGAATCTCTTTCTCTTGAAAAACACTAAAAATGATTAATATGTACTAAACAATAAATAATGAAAATCGATTGAGAAACAGACGAAGAAATGTACTTAACTGTTTGTACTCTGCTATCTTGTTCTTGATCTGTTTATATATAGATATTACTAAACAAAATTCAGTTGTTATCCAGTCTGATGTTTTTTTTTGTATTTCATTATTAATAATTCTACTTGACAAAGTCGCCAGTGTCATGTGAATATATACGAAATTACATATCCTGTTGTTATTTTATTTACGCCGAACCACATCAAAGAGTTTATCTCCTATTATTATCAATAATGTCGTACGTACACTGAGCGATGTACCGCCTACTCCATAACCTAAAAACGGGGGAAGCATTAATATTTGTGTTGATTGACTGGTGACGTTTTGTCAAATAATATATCCTCGCTGTTAAAAGAATGAAATATTTTTTTTACATTTTGATTTCTCTTTTAAAATCAGTCTTCAGTTTTGTCTGTGTTGTGAAGTAATTTAAAAGTATGGTGCTGTTTAAAAGTTTTGTTTTTATTTTGTAGTCTGTTAATTTAAAATAACTTAATTTAACAATATGTTCAAAATATCACAAAGCGCAGACTAAGCGTCGATGATCCAGTAGTAATGGGTTGGGGTAATGCGACTATCGAAGTAAGTTTACATCCTGCAATTAGTCTAAACATTCGGTGAAAGAATATATCGGTATAGTATAGTGGTATAATCAGATAAAAATTTCCTATATACTCCTCCACCTTACGAGGTAATCTCTACACTAAATGTTATGGCAATCGTTTTAATAGTTTAATCTTGAAAATATAACAGTCAGACAAAGTTATCTTTGCTTTTGCAATACTATGGTTCTTTATAAGAAGGAGGGGTCGTCCAATTGTCGAAATTAGACTAGGTATAGTTTTTTTTTTCAAATTTATTGAAATTTTTTTGACAAGAGTGTAAAATTTTTGTAGATTAGCAGTTGTAAGGAACATGAAGTATGACGAATAGAGACTTATAAATAAAGGTTTGATGAAGTAAGGTGAAAAGGGAGGGCGTCGATTGTTTGGAAATCAAGAACTGTTTTCAAATTTTTTTCGTCAATATTTACTAAATCAAAAAAAAGTGTCATTGACTAACAGAAGAGTAAAAGGTACTTAAATGTTGTATTCGGCTATTTATAAATGTTCGTTACAAAACAGTTGGCGATATTTTCGGGCGCGTAATATCGCGACAGTATTGGTTGACAATGAATGTCCCGTCCACACTAGCGGACTCCTCGGAGGTAAGTGGTGTAATATCATTTCGAACAGGGCACATAGGTTACAATGTAAACGGGGCACGTGAGGTGCTCCTTTGATCTCGCAGCGCTAGTCCGTTTTAACAGGGCTGTGCTTAACATTTTTCTATTTTCATGATAATTTAATTTTTATGTACGACGGTATGCTGTTATCAACTTATTGCAGACGAAATTGTAAAAATGATAATTACCTGGGTGTACGTATGGAGAATGGATTTATGTAAAATAATTGTCTGTATCAGGTTATAGGATGGGTGTCTTGTATGGTTCAATGGTTGTATTAGTTATTAGTTATGTTTACTACTGAAATAACTTTTAAATCGAGGCACTGATTAGCACTTTGGTATAAAGTTGTACAATCAACTATTATACTGTATAGTGCATAGTAATTTATGGATTTTTGAGTATAAAGTTTATAGGAGCAATAGTAAACAAAAGATAAATACTTAGATACAGTGAAATTAACAATTTTATATTCGTTTATTCTAAGTTTCCTCAGCTTAATTTACTAATAAATTCTTGAGTATTAACCTTATATTATTTTACGTTATAAAATCCTTACTAATATAATAAATGCGAATGTTGTTTGTTTGTTACGCTTTCACGCCTTAACCATTCAATCGATTATCGTAAAACAGGTTACACATTGCCCGGGATACAAAAAAAGACGTAGGGTACTTTTCACCAAAAAAATATAGGTTTTGCTAAGCTAATAAGATAGTAAACATATCGTGATATACATTTTCAAAACATTGTCTTTACAATTCACAGTGATGACACCTGTATTCTAGATAAGGATATATTGTCCCAATGATTTAGTAAATTGTTGGCAACCCTAAAGTTCACAGAATAGCTAAACTATAGAGTTTACGTTGGCATCATTCAAATGTATGAAGTCGCTATTTACGTTTGACCAGAGCACTCATTACAGATTGTTATTGGAATAATAAAGAGAGAGGGATACTCGCATCCGTCTATCTGCGATCGTAACGCGTTTCCGAGTATTACGATTCCATTGCGAAATCGCTTTATTCTCTTGGCATTTCTGCGAAGTGGAACTTCTGTTTTTGTTTATTAATCTATGTTTATATGAACTAGTTTTACGGTTGATGGAATGTTTGGAATGAAGAAAAAATTGTTACGTTTTATGCTAATAAATCTGTTAATACGCGGCTCGGCAAAGGTCGTCGGGCTAAGAGGCTCTTATGTAATAATTTTTAAAAATAGAAAATTTTAGTGTTTGAAATACTGTTTATTGTTTATGTTAGTTTATTAGAAACTATTTTAGAAGCCGTTACAATTGTTAGTAATTCCTCGCTCTTAGTTATATGTAAGATTGTCTTTGAACTCTTCTATTTGATAAACTGGTTAACGCTTAGTAATGGCAGTTGCATAGCTTAAACCAGTGAACCTGGAAGATGAAAATTTTGCACTAAAACTCCTTACACAACATAGGTGATAACTTATGAAAGAATGTTTTAATATTTCAACCCCTAAGGGGTTTAAAAATAGGACAATTACAAAGATATCACCGATGACAAATCTCAATAGGAACATGACTTTTCCTCCAATAAGAAGAATCTACTGAGTGACAAGAGTGAAGAGACTAATATATGATTGTAAATAATGAAAAATCGAATATTTAATGACTAATTTATCATAATTATGTTGTGTAAATTTTTTATAAAGCGTGAAATACGTTTATTGGGTGGAGTTTTTGGCGAATAAATTGTGTACAATCAACACTTTAAAGAGATAAAATATTTTTATAGTCAAAAATTATTTCCCAGGTGAAATTACTATTGTCTCATAAACGTGTTGGGTAAAATATTTATAAGGATTAAAATAGATTTCGTTGACGGAGTTTCCATAAGTTTTGAATTAATAGAATTACATATAATCGACACCTTTTTTTTTAGGCAAATTTACTAACAATATTAATAATTTTTGAAAACTGTATCTTTTTGGAATATGGAATAAATGGCTTTATTATTATTGTATTATTATTATCAATCGACACCTTAAAGAGATAAAATAATTTTATCTTCAAGCGTTCGTGTTGTGTAGTCTAATAAGGATTAAAATAGGTTTAATTTACAGAGTTTGTATCAGTTTTGAAGTAGTAGACATGGTGTTGGTTGCACAGAATCTTTGAGGGCGAATAAATTTTGTATAATCAACGAAAAGTTAATATTTGGCATTAAAAAACGAATATAAAAAAATGAGTGCGTGAATAATATCGACTGAAGTCCGTTGAATCTCTGAAGGCCTGTCAGGCCAATAGCGTGGAATATCTCAGGAAATATTGTGAGATTGACGTTCAGTTAATCAGTTGACATTTTATTTCAGTACGTGGTAGTACTGTAAGGGGAACATTTGATCTTATTCTCTTCTTTAATAGACAGCGGGAAGCTGGTAATGAATAAAGTCACCATACTTAATTATATTACTTATTCCCGGCTACGTACGCTTGACTTACTCTATCATGATCATCTATCTCTCTCGGTTCATAGCGTAGCTCCTTCATTTTCTTCTCTCAGGACAATAACGTATCTCCATCCTTTTTGCGTCAGCGACGTCGTTGCGTTGCAAAACGTTGTATTGAATTTATGTATCAGGTTTTTACCTTCACTTAGTTGTATGACATTTTTCTATGTTTTCAAGTAAGAACCTATAATTTCCAAAAACATTTACAATAATTTCCAAGATCTAAGAAACCATACCGACAGCAGTGTACAACAGTGACGACGCCCACATAACTAAAATTTATTGTACAAACGAGCAGTAAAATTTTATTACTAACTCGCGTGGGTAATTTTTGTTGTCACCTAAATAGGTGTAAACACAAATCTGTCAATAGATCGCCCTATAAAATGTGTACAGTGGCCGTTTCGTGTGTCAACGATCTCGCGAACGATAAAGTTTAGGAATGTCGCGTAGGGCACGCTTTAAAGGCTATCTTCTATCTATATGTAAATTAAATATGACTACATTAACCACTCGAATATAAAAGCTATCAAATTAATTATCACTCTTTATGGAGTGTAGATAGTACCTAAAAATGTATCAACTTTTCGATAATGTTGGGAAACTGCTATTATAATGCTCACGAATTTTTTTCTAAAAACGCGCTAATCTCTAAAATTACTATACAGTTTTGAAAATCTATTCCAGAATGGTTATAAGCGGTCTAGCATCAAACTGCGACTGTTAGAAGCATCAGTCAGAAAGTACGCTAAGTGAGAATGTACTACCTACCTAATAGTTTGGGCGGGCCGTGTTGAGCGGCGCGGGGTAACTGGGATTAAAAATGGTGTTAAGTAAACACAAGCGATGAGGTAGGGCACGGCTAGTAGTAAATATTTATTACACCTATTCTAAGTTCATGAAGTAAGTGACAAAGACGGTGAATGTATTGCATTGTATAAGTATAATTTGTATTTGTATTTGTATTTATTAGTTTATAGTACAATTTTGTAGAAAAATCTTAGAAATGATCGTCTGATCCTATACTGAAGAGAATACGAATTGTAAATGTTATATCCATAGAATAAAATAATATGTGCGTCCTCTCTGCTACCATATTCTTGAAGTATAAATGAAGTAATTGAAGCAATGAATAACACAAAGACCACAAGGTTGGAATCAAATTTTTTTATTCAATTTAAGCCCTATAAAGATGCTCAAGAACATTAAAGCACTAACACCAGTATGGAAAACACCTCAATCATCGAGAAATATTAGCAGGACAAAGTACACAGGTTAAATTAGATACATATGGGTGAGAAATTTCAACACTCGCCCTGCTAAGTATTATTACCCTTAAGTTGAAAATAATCATGGGCATATCTAATTGGGAGTTTCCGTTTCTGATCTTAGCATAATATATCTTCGGCATACTTACTTAAAATCGAGTAATATTGTAGTAAAATACAATAAAGAATAGTTAAACCGATGAATGGGCGTCGTAATTAGGATGAAAATAAGACAGATAAGGAGAAAAAAAAACAAGAGACACGAACGAAAATATATCTGGCACCCAGTTATACTGGAATCATCTACAATGAAACGTTTGATGATTTTATATTGACGGATACCAACCGAAGTTTGTTTTTCATGTAGAACGTTTTTTAAACGTTAACAGATTAAATATATTTATAAATCTTTATGTACAATGATAATATAATCCATTAAAGAGTGTCGCAGAAAAAGTGTCCATAAAACAGAGTCATACGTCTAATGACGTCATTAAAATATGAAAAAAAAACACTATCATTATAATTTAAAAATAAAAATCTTTTTAAAGTAAACGCACCGTATAAAAAACTTACATTACGACGTGAGACTCGTGCTAAAGGCTAGCGCGTCGACAAAGTGCCTTAAATTTTTAATTGCGGACCGCCTTATGATTATTATTCTGCTTTGTGCATTCACAGGGCGATATGTGTGAAGTTTTTCCGGGATAATATGTAAACGTTAGCGGTTTGGTCTAAGTGTATCGCTATATTTTTTTTTATTATTAAATTAACATAGGTATATTAATTTTATGCATACCCTATCCTATATATCAAGTAGAGTTGTTGGTCTGTCATTTAATAGCTTTTAATTTTTATTTATAAACCTGCGTTATTTCACTGAGTATTGTTCAATTTTGTTGACATCTAGTATATTATCGCTTGGTTATTGTGCACAAGTGAAGTGGATTAGATAAAAAAAAGTGTAGTTCACACGGTGTATTCACCACGCTGGTGGTAAGCCTTCGTATTACTCAGCCGCGCACACATAAGAGCGTGAAGATGTTAATGAGAGAATGTTGCGTTTTTATTTTTTATGCCAAAGGGCAGCAAACAGGCAGCCGGTTCATCTGATGCTTAATGGTTACGGTCGCCTATGACCTTGAAGAGCGTGTTTTAATCCCTTTTTGAAGAGCCCCATTTCATAACCCTGGGGGAACACCGTGCTGGGTAACCCATTCCACAATGCCAGCATGGGCATAATAAAGCTTATAGAGAACATTACGGTTCTTACCATTCTACTGGAGTTTAGAGTGTGTCGATGAGCAATCAGTCAGCAGTGGGTGATGCGAGTTGGAAACGGTTATGAGGGCACCGTATCAAAAAATCAAAAAGTTCTTTAGAACATTATCCGTTACATATACGGTAAAGCACACATAGAGACCCAGTGTCTCTGCAAAATTGTAATTACTCTTGACCGCATGTTAATTCGGGATCTTCAAAAATGCGAATAGCCTGTCTTTGCACGGAGAGAAAAGGAGAAAGCGGGTAAGCTGGAGCACCAGCTCAGATATGTAAGCAGTATTCCATACATGGACGTACTTGCGCTTTATAGAGCACAAGGGTGAAGTAGCTACTAGTGATATTTTGCTTAAGTAGCATCCAATAAACTATCCAAAACACATTTATTTACATAAACAATGAATAAGTAAGCATTAAATATTATTCAAACAGATAAAATCAATCAGTTATAAACCGCTTTGCTCCCGTGTGTTGAGTATATAAGACTAGTTTACTCGTAGCCGCTGCCTCTTGTCACTAACACCGTCGAGTTAGGTTTTAATAGAGTCGTTCATTAACCAACACCCTGTATGTGGACCCGACAAGAATCTTTTCAATACTTACAATATTATACTCATTATTAGACGTTTTTTTAATATATTGTTAAGATTTCTTCTAACGTTATGTTGAAATATAGCGATTAGGATAAATTGTCACCATTTTTTTGATACGGAGAAAAGTTTTCTGAACTCTTGTGAAACTTAATAGCATTGTACTATTATTAACTTTATAACAAGTTACTGAAGACACCATTATTTCGGAGGCCGTTATTATTATTGTCAACGACAAATGTCAGTCGGTGTTATTGCAACGTGCGATAAAGCGAGCATCACACAACGATAGAGAAGTGCGAAAGAGAGGGCCCCTCGCGTTCTCACATTCGAATTCGCTATATGAACAAGAAATATTCATTTTATTATCGTACCACTGTTACAAATGCCGATGTGGTACAAAATAACAGAATAACTTGTAGATACCAGTTTACAACAGTTATTTTTGTACAATAATGTAACAAATATCAAATGTGTCTATTTGACTGTTATTTCTGTATTTTTCTAGATTGTATTTTTTAGCCAACATAAAAATCATTTCACTTGGTTTTTTATTTAATTAAAGTATTTTTATAGATTTAATTTGTTTTATCTTATGTTACAGGTAAGCGTTATACCCAATACGCACTTGGTAAGAATTTTTATTTATTTTTAATTTTATTGGCAACATAATTATGGTATCACCCATAACTCTTCTTATCTAATTTAATTGGCGTTATAAGACTCCACGTGTTTAATTATTATAATTAATAGAAACGACATCGTATGGATTCGTACCACGTATTATATTTTATGGTCCTTGGGCAAACAAATGATTTCTGTACTCCTCACACGCGGTGTACTGTTCTGTTAATTTATAGTTGATTTTATATTTCGATATGTACATATAAGGTATTGTTAAAACACCTAATAAATAACCAATAAAATATTTGTAACATCCTATATATAATACAGCCATATCCATAAAAAGATTATCAAGCCATTCGAATGACGTAACAAAGTAATTAATAAGCCGAAGTTCCCACAATGTACCGGGAACCGTGATATCACCGTCATGTTTTACTTTTAATTGTTCCACATTACAAGCGTAAGCGCTCGGCCATTAGGGAAGTTAACAACAATGTCATTTAAGCTGACTGTCAACCACGCGTGCTGAGTAGTAAACTGAATTTTAATTTTGGTGAACCGGTCCCTTTTGTAGTTCGATTTTTTTTGCGATATTTGAAAATCGTTTGTTACATGGCGCGATTAAAACTGTATGAATAACAATTCCTTCAATTACGAAATGTTTTTTGTAAAAAAAAATACAAAAGGTATATTACAGATACATTCAAAATCTTTATGTATCGAAACTTCAAAATGTCTGAAAAATTTCGAAATAAAAATTTATACAAGTTAGTTGGTTGTTTCAAGATATGTCATTCGAGTATTTTACATATTTTATTTGCTTTTTAGAATTATCTTATATGGTTATATTTAGACACTTTTATTTAAAGATTATTATAGAGTAGAGTAACGTTTAATAGAACTTCGCTATATCGATATCCTATGCTACTCTAAATACACCTTTATTCCTTCTTTAAACCTTCTTTCCATTAAGTTTGATTATATTTCAAAATCTGAATCTTGTCAAGTTAAAATAATCAATATTTTTGCCTGAAAGATATTTTATTAAAAACTTATTTTCTTTATATAACTCAAAAATGTATATTTTTCCTCAGTATCCCGAACATAGAGATTTAAGAATATTACTGACAATGTCTATAATTTGTTTAAAAGTTTTTTTTTATATAAAAAAAACTACTCTAATTACCTAGAATTTGTTTCTCAGAATTAGGTATGAAACAATCTAATCCTCTGTCGCTTATCTACAAAAACCTTTTAAGTTACAACCTCTATAATACAATTTTTTTAGTGGAGACACTAAATTCATATTCAAATTACCGAGATTCTATGTAGTTTATTTTATATATATTGTGTCTATTCAATACTTTTTAGTTTCACGGACAATATTAATAAAAACTTAAATTATCATATAAATCAATAATTTATCTCCAATTATCAATATTCGTAACCAAACTTACCCGCTGGTGTGACAAAGACCGTCATAACATATTACGTCACATCGCATACTCAATAACTCGCATCTAATATTAAACTCTATCGGCGTTGAGTTTAAAACTGAATTTATTAAAGGTTATCTCAAGTGTGTACACAATAAAAATACCATATAAAAATATAAATAATGGTTATAGCTAGTTCACACCATTATGAAGTCTAGTCCCACGCATCGACAGATTCGACAGAACGATCACTGTTTTCAGCCCACTTCAAAAGATGTAATGAGTTTAGGTCGTGGTCTCATTTCAAGCGTGTAAAGGGCAATTTGTTTACTAATGTTATAGTTTATCAAGCTCGTACCCGTGTCTTCGTTCAAATGAAAATTGTTTTACGGGAGCAACAAATTTTATTTAAATTGACTGTTATATTTTTTTCAATAAAAATATTTTTTCTATCCACTTATAACCCTTTTAGATGCCGATTACAAATTATCTGTGTAAAAGTTTTGCCATTACTATTTTGCCTCCATGGAAATAATGAAATCACTATCTTCCAATAAAAATTTCTTTAAAATCGTTTTAGTCGATATTTTGACAATGGCAATTATAAACAAATAATAAAATTCAATGTTCGTAAAACAAGCTAAAAAGTTATCGATAATTAGTTTCGTTTAAATAAAAAAATGTATTAATAGTTTAAAATAATTATATACTCGTATAGAGTGTTATTATAGCTTATAATGAATAATGTATAGGTAAAAAGTATGTAATAAAAAAAAACCTTAATAAGTATAACCTAATATTCTATACCATACGTTTCTAAAACATAAAAAAAGAAATATTTATATCATTTTGTGAATTTCAAATAGAAATATTAAAAGTTTCCAATTTACTAAATTAAAAGTTAAATATAGATTTTAAAAATATTTGTGTACTAACTCACTAATTATCTCATTCTTTACAGCTTCATATATTTATTTAACTCAGTAAAATTCTCTTATATTACATATGTAGTCCACAATTTATAAGAATGCATAAATCGGATATAAAACAATTATTGTTGGTTTATGTGTTCCAAATTTAAAAACTGTAATACCAATTGATCGATCAACACACCTAAGTGGCTTTTCCCAATACTGTTGGGAAAAGGTCTTTATAGAATAAATATATAGCTTTCTCGCTAACAGTATAACCGTATCCTTACCATACATTTTTTAATTATGGACACCCAATCCTATTATCTCATTCGAATGACATATAAAGTATTTAAATAATTATTTACATACTAATAATGTAATAGATATATTTAATATTTTAATATTATTGCTATTAATAGCGTCCATCTTAGAAATAGTGATATTAATTTATATTCTCTGATTTTTGTCCCGTTATTGTACAATAATTGATGTTTTCAATATTTCGTGTTTGTTATTAAAATATTTATTAACTGATAAACTGTTTTAAATATTGAAAGTGGACTTTAATAGAATAGTTCTAGTTGTGAAATTTTAGTCTCTGTTTCTAATGTCAAAATACAACACAACAGCTTTTACTAAACAGGTGTGAAAGTTTATATGGTACTTATAACAAAAAACTAATTTTCAAAACATGTTTGTCTGTCTGTCAGATTGTTTCTGCTTATTTCGAAAACAATTGCACCGATTTTGACTGGCTGATACTTGCGTTATAAGGAGTATCTTAGGTACTTACTACAAAAATAACAAGGGTTCCGCGAAAATATAATGAACTAAAAAAAGTAGTATATGCGTTTACACTGAACAAAACTGTTTGATAAATTCCAGACCAGCGAATTCGCGCATAACAGCTAACAGGCTATATGTTGTACATTATATACCTATTAAATATTTGACCAAAATCTCGCCTAGTGTTAAATAACGTTGTCTAAGGTGGTAACGCACTAAATCTAGAGGAGAGACTAACTCACAAGTGCAGCTCTCAGAATTTCTAAGGTGATTATTAGCCAGGTGGGCTTAAGAAAATGCCCGATCCGCCATATGGTTTCATCATAATCTTTTCTTTAACTGAACGATTCATCTCATTGGTGGAATCGAATCCACTAAGGGATATCTGAACACGTTAACATCGTCGATTAAAATTTGATTACTGTGATACTTGTAAAAACGCGTATGAAGTCGCGAGCGATTACTAGTTTAGGAATAAAGTTGAACGTACTGTGGTTAAATTAAATATAGATAATCCAATAACACTTAATGGATAAAACAAGGAAAACAGTAAAAAACATTGTGACTTCCTTCCAAATGTTTATCGGTGAAAAAAAAACGTAGACCATAAAGGAAACATTAAAATAACGCGCATAGAACCTGTTCACGAGAACCTGACGCTTAAAGCGTATAAAAGCATACAGAGACCGTCTTTTCAGTTGTCCGTACATCTGTCTATCTGTCTGTTCGACAATACGTATGACAAAATAAGCGATATTTTCCTATATGGGCGCACAATGGAGCTTTGTTTGTACATACATGCTCACCTTTTCAATATAGCGAAGTTTACCGCCTACCATATTGTTTTCCTCTTTCATAAACATTTCAAAGGCTTTTACAAGATTATTATTTGACACAAATGACTGATATTTCTAAAAACAACTCAAATTGATGTAGATCTCATGACATAATTGTTCACCTTTTAATATAAGTCAACGCTTTGATTTTTTTAATAAAGACTAATGCTCTGTTTATCAAACGGTACAGGTCTACAAAAACGTTTTTTACAAGTTCTTATAAATCACGTTTATTAAAAATACGAGTCTACAAACTTACAAGTTACTACAAGATACAATGTCATTTTAAACAAGTCTATGTGAACTTGTATTTTTAATTTACAATAATTTATTTTTGCTATATTACAAAATTATTTTTCTGCCATATTATATATCAGTAAAGTAGAGAAGTCACGGTCTGATCCAATTAATATTAAAATAAAACATAGTTCAAGTAATTTGATTGTGTGTGTGTTGATAATATATTTTAATTTAACAAGTTACATACGAAGATGTTTATGATAAATATAACCACAAATACATATGTGAAAAAGCACTCGTATTATCACCAGTGATTTCACTTATAACTTGTAATTTACACGTGTACTTTTGTTAAACGCGTTTCTGTAAAAATGCACTAATTTACCAGAGAAAACGCTTGTAACACAAGGCTTCTAACGTTACATAAACAGGGCATTGATACCCCATTCCTATGATAGACTAAAAAATACGAATAAACATATTACGACACTTATAAAGTAGCGGCGAAATCACAGAATTCTATTATATCGTTATATTAATAGATAATTATAGAGCATTATATCTGTATATTTTAATATAAAATACATTTAAATTCGATAACACATCGTAAAAGCCGTTACTAATGTAAAAAAAATGGCTTTAATCAAATTAAAAGTTTTAAGTGTTAATAACACTTTACTATTTTGAACCCGTTACGTTTGTCGAACAGAAATGCAAATAAAAATCTTGTATGTGATTTCTAAAGATATAAACCTTGTTATAATGATTTAGATAATTGATACATGTCTTGTTACATTTGTTATTTGGGACAATAAATGCTGTGGATACGATTATTAATAAAGGAGAGAATTTGTTAGGATGTTTGTTGAGCTTTCATGCAAATACTACTCAATGGATTTTGATGAAACTTCATAGTAATATAGATCATATATCAACGTAACATATAAGCGAAATTTATACAGATGTTTTTAAAATTGGCCATAACAAAAGTTGAGAAAATATGATGGCAATCCCATGATGGTAAATAATATCTGGTGTCAACATTTATAAAGTTACAAACGCAAACGAAGTAACAGGTTGTTGCTAGTTTATCATACATTCAATAGACTTGCTTTTAGTAAACGTAATAATCGTATTTTTTTTTTACTGCATTGATTAAGCCATTGATTATCTATATCCAATAAAACGTAATTACTATAAGAACGATTTTATCGTGAATTTGGCGGTTAATATTTTAAGGTACAGGAATAATCTGTTAATATGTTACAATAAAATTAAGCAAATTCGTCATAAACCACGTTCGTTGCGTACGGAGGCGAGCATGCGACTGTGACACCTTGCATGATACCTCGGTAACATAAGCGTATTTACACTTCGGCACGTCTCGGTAATGCTCGGTTCTCGTTGGCCGGAAAATCCACTCTCGACATCCGTTACCGTGCGCCTCCCCACACGGCCGCCCAACCTATTATTACATCGTTCTCGTTTAGCCTATTTTGTAACGTATATTTTATATGGCAATTACTTCGCTTCTACACTTCGTAGAGTATAATTAGATAGACAATACCTTCCCTAATAAATACAAAAATATTTTTTTTAATCTGACTGGTTGTTTCAGGAGTCAAATTCATATTTAATAACGTGATTAATAAAACCCGTACAACTCACTAGATATAATCGATTTGTTACTTTTTATTCTTAAAAGTTTCCACTTATCAACGCCATTGTACTTTTTAATAATAGACATCAAAGCAACAAGAAGTTTTAAGATATTGTTAATGGAAAAGTCTTGTAAATAATGACAATAACAAGACGTAGATTTTTATATTTAAAATTATATTCATTACTACATTGTTACATAGTATTAAAAATGTTGACGCATTTGTTTTCGAACCGTGAGAATCTCACAGATATTCGCAAAGACCGCGAAAGCTTTGTAGGTAGATAATGATAATAATAATAAAAAAAAACATTAATGGTTTCGCCAACGCGCTCACGACAATACCCGACGAGCGTCGACAAAGGAATAAACCGAGCCGGGCATAGACAACGAGGGATCTTTTTGTCTCGGACCATAGACAAAAGGTCTTTCATTGGCGGAACAATGACGGTATCCTGCCTCATTTATCATACAAGCCAGGTTACTTTCATCGGATAATTACAATGTAAAGCCTTCGTATATAAATAAAAGGCTTAAGAGGAATTAATTATGTAACTACTTGTTCCATTGTGGCTTTGATGTGACGATGACTCATTTCTACAGCATACAAACGCCGTATTGAACAATATACATTGGAATAGCACAACAAACGACAATAACTAGTTGTTATTAGACTACAATTATATTCGAAACGAATTAATAAGCGACGTACATACTATAATCGGTCTGTTTATTAAACATCAAAACGGTTTTATCGACTTTAAATTTGATAATTGGTAGTATAGAGTGTCGCCTCTGCATCCTTGTTGTAATAAAAACTTAATCACTAACCCGGTCAATAACCTACGTATATAAAAATAAATTCAAAATGACATATCACTCGTAGTGTCATCTTACACGCACAACAAACCCAAGCTTATGTAATTAGTAAAGTGATTTCTTACTGATAACGCGTTCTACGCTCAAATTAAAAGTATAATAATAGATACTTCTTTCGAAAATTCTTATCCGACGACACTCTTAAGCCGATTACTCCAATGGTCTCAGCTCGTTAGAAACGAAAACAATGTTACCTCATCGAAAAAATAACTTGTTTCTTTTTATTCTCTAATGTTACAAAAGTTCTTCAGTCCATGATTTAATTTTATATACTCGTAATTTAAGTAAATTACGACCTAGTATTGTGTAATGTTAGAGAGAGAACATTTCTTAGAATTTTCTCGTGACTATTCTAAACATGTTTGATAAAATTCAGCTAATTAACAACGTTCTTGTTTATATTTTTTGTTTATTATTGCTTAGGTACATAACTTAGTATTCGAATTAATACCTGGATATTAAAATTATATTTTTTAATTTAAGACCTTTTGTCGTATGTAGTTTCCTTTGCCATGGAAGAAATCCCGCGAATAAAAATTTAATTTTAGCGCCATTTTCCATTGTACATTTGTTATTTTATTAAGTCATTGAATATAACGTTAGTTAAAATAATATTGCTTATAACACAGTTTGTTAAATGTGTACAAATTTAAATTAAATGTTTTTATTGTTTTTACGTACCATGAATTAAATGAAAAAAATAAAGTTTTGCCTCTAAATACATGATTTCATTAACAGCATCATTTATCATATAAAAAGTAATGATGGAGTATTTTGACAAGGAAATATCACGTTCGATAATTTAGAAACAAAAAGCGCACGCAGTATGCCCTGTTGAGCTCACTGGCGGTAACTGAGGCAAAGGCAAAGGCTCGAAGGCTTGATGCAGCCAGTCGAAAGCTTTAGCAGCGTTTCAGAGTGCTGTATTGCCGTTGTTCCGAGTGCACTTGCGCGGTAATTGTTTGCGGAAAGGGTTCGTCGAGTATTATTGTCAAGTATTTCTACGATCAGCAAATAAAGTTGTATTCTTTTTTATATACCCACTATGTAGGTATTAGTGTTTGACCTCATATTTACCTAAATTTAAATGACGTTGTGTATTAAGATAGTAATTGGCTGACCATAGAAAGAGAATGACTAATAAATACAACTGCCGGAACATACATGTAAGTGCTCGGTAAGAGAATTTTGGCTTCAGAGTGATAACTAGCCAAGCGTGGATTTGGAAATCGCTATCACTATGTTATAATATTATCACATTGTAAAACCTTCAGCTCATTGTAAGGTTGAAAAGTACACCAATCGACACGACGTTCACACAGGCCATTACTGAAGCATTATCGCTTCAAATTATAATTGCTTTTTTTTTTAAAGAGAACTGAATTTGGCCATAATTATCAGACTCTCATTAGTCAGATCTATAGATTTCTATGATCTTTTTCATTTCAATAAAGACAGAGTCATTTATAAAGTTGAATGTCTTTGTGACCCTTAGTCTATCAAATATTAAAACTGTTTTGAGAAAAAGCGTGTGTCTTTATAACCACACGAAGGAACTGAAAACTTCTTTATAAAAAGTATAACAAAAAGCTAACATCACGCGGTGTTTCCAGGCGGTCACCTGTCGAAGTATTGGCCGTACCCGACGTTGCTTAACTTCGATGATCGAACGAGAACCCGTATTTTCGACACTCTATCCGACATAGTGTTTACCCCCACTACTTTTCGTCACAAAAAAGGATGGCGGATCAGAATTTCGATGCGTTCACATAAGAAGTATCACTTGAAAAAATTAATTTGTAAATTAAATTCAACATGAAGTTCTAGTTTGACATAACGTCAAACGCGAGTGACACGTATGCTGAATTTTATTAACATGTAGCGTTAAAAGTGCTGAACTATTTTAAAACTTACAATATATTTTTTAACTGACGTTACAGAGAGCGGAACTTGCGCACTTAACCGCGGCAATTTTTCTCTAATTAAAATTATTCCGATTGTCGTTTACGTAGCGATGGCGGGCGTATTCGTTTGTTGTGGTCCGCGACGCGTGCCGTTTGAAGCGCACTCGTGCTTTTTAGTGCCCGTGTTTACCCTCCGCTTTCGCGTACCATACTAACTTCGTACGAAAATAATGGTTTCGAAATTCAAAGTCGGGTTTTTTATGTGACTGGAAGGGTTCAATTTTATGATTTCACTTAGACATTTGACTTTTTTATTGTTCATAAGTGTTACCCTTGTTGATAATTTGTTCGTGTTTTATTTTACTTTTTAATTATATTTCACTGTTCTTATTCACATAAACTGTACCTAATCCATTGCTTCTGAAAGAAAATATACAATTAGGAATGCAGTTAAATTACGATTTCTCTGTTCAAGATGATTGTTTCAATGTTTTAGTTTATTTTTTTGTATATTATATGAAATGATCGAATTTCTATTTTTATAATAAAATGTACTATAATTTATGCGTATAATTATATTTATTTCATCCTGAAAAATGTACCTACTGTTCCCAAGAGATAGATCATAACTACTTTAACGAGAGTGAAGCCGGGAGCATAATCTAGTTACAAATAAATGTAAACATATTACATTATTTCAAAAACTGTAATATTACAATGCGTTCCTTGCTAATGAAATTCTACTCGTAAGATCTTGTCCTCTATATATAACGTCGAAAAAAAAAGACAGCGGTGTTAAAAAAATTAAAAGCTAAAATATATACAAGCACATAGGAGCGAGAAACTGAGCAAAAAATTAGCAAGCCAGCAACGACGCAGTCTTTCAGGCGTTATCTCCTCAAAGTTCCGGGAACACATTAGCGGTGGCGATATTCATTTCGACAATATACGCGCGTGCGAGATAAACGGCCCGTCTGGTGTCAAAAAAACCGTGCGATAAATCTCGACAAATCGTGCTGTGGTGACGCGGCGTTTGCGCTAATGATGTAAAAATTCTATGACGTCACGGTGACGTAGGCTCGGTGTGTGTGGCGACTGACTAGAGCTGACAGAAACAGCTGTTAGCAGTATTTACCTATAATGGAATAATAATTAGCAAAAAATATTGTTAACTCTAGAGGCTCGAACGTAAGAACACGTATCATGGCACTATAGTACATCTCTTAATAGTGATCTTAATAATAAATGATCAATTAGTATAAGTATAAATAATTATTTAAACTGGTACACGTCCTTTGATAATATTAATTAATTTTAACCTTAATGTGTACGTCATAATATTATAATTTCTTTAACGTAGCGTTTTTATTTCATCCTAAGTTATTAATAATATATAATTTTTTAACAGTTTAAATTAGTTATTTAGTCTTCACATGAGAGGTGAAAATCTTTTTTTTAATACAAATTGATGTTCTGAGCACAGCGTTCGCTGTCAGTCAGTCGGCGTAACTAGATGGGGTGCGACTACATTTGTGACCACAGCGGTGTCGATTTGAGGTGCTTTTTGTTTGATGTTTCTCACGCCGGGGGTCGCTGATGGCGGCTTAATTGGGATTGATGGTCGAGTATAGTTTTGAGCCTTCACTATCAATTTGGGGCTCAAATGAGGTACTCATAACAAGGGATCTCAAAAGGAGGGCTTCGTTTTGTTTTGTGGATTATTTACATGGTTTTTTTTAACAATACGTACAGTATTTGATTGATGAGAGTGTTGGTTTGCGGAAATATATTGCAGTGTTTACGTTAATTTGTTTTAGGCGGTAACAGATACTGTGCTTGTAGAAATGATTGCATATCTATAAGCAGATATTCAGGCATAAAGCCATCACGCTTTGCGTTTGTGAAATACGCAGTTATCAGGTTGAGTTTCTTTGTTCTTGGGGATACTTTTTCTATCGAAATTTCACAAAGGAGTGCCTAAAATGAACAAGAAAGTGAAAGATACAGTTATCATTTGGAACATTGCTCACTTAACGATGACAGAGAGAGAGACTAGATTATTTATATGTTGATCTCGGCTTTTAACGACTTCAATTAAATAGAATGTATTACATTTTGATTTTCGGTTGTTAAACCATTGTCATGAAATGGTCGCGACATATATCAATTTACATAAATTGCACAAAACTAGTGGATCACCGCCCGCTTCGTTGGGCATTAAATGAAATCTCAAAGTTTCAACCGAATCCAAAAAGTAAAGTGGTATAGAACCATCTATGATAAATTCCGCATCGTATGGTCGTAGCCTTATGTCGATATGTTCAGTAGTTTAGACGTAACTTAACCTCAAAAGAACTACACACCGTTTCCTCAAAAATATATTTTTTTATTAATTAACCAATACTATAAATACACGACTTAATTTAGTGAATATTTAGAGCAATCACCCTTATTTATTCAGATATGGTTCAGTTTATTTTCCAGATTATTTTATATACTATTATCTCGGAAACAGCTGAACCTATTTTCCCGAAGCTTTGACACATTACACAGTATTGCGCTTTCCCAAAACAGCTGAGCTGTAATGATAAAAAAATATGATAAAAATACTCGTACAAAACAGTCCAAAGTTAATTTAGATAAACAAATTCTCTGGAACTACTGATCCGATTTTGATATTTCTTTCATCGAGTAGAAGTTATGTAATCTTCATCTATACGGTATCGTAATTTAATTTACTCATGCTGAATACACTTAGTCAACAGTTTAGACTTTCAAGAAAGAATGAATCACACTGTCAGATCGATTTGAATTCTATTTATCTTGACACTGGCAAAAGCTTCAGCGTTGGCAAAAAAAACGTAATCAGGAACAGATTAACATTTGCGATACAAAAATAAATTATAATACCTAACACTTCGTGTGCATAATAACAAATATAAAATCCGACAATAAAACATAAGCGGATCAAACTATCGGTCAACCACGAAACTACTCGTCCTTGTCCAACGCACGCGAAAATTAACGAGCATGAAAAGGACGTACACTCCTTGTTTATTAGCAAGGGGGTTTAGAAAATCGTAGACATCATCAACAGTATTAGCTGATCCCATTAAACAGGCACCCCAAACGATCTCAAAACAGGGGCAGAGAAGCTAATAGAAGCGACATCTTTGTTTAACAAGATAAAATCTCTTTGACAATTTCTGCTTATTCAAATACGTCCCCTGTTACATAATGACTTAATACCCTATAGAAATGTTGTATGTATGTTTTTTTATGAATGTATAATTATCATTACGCTATTCATCGTTGTAGGGGTAGGTAGAGATTGTATTTTTAATTCATAAGTTGATTGCGACCTATAATAATAGATGTCTCGAATTTCAAGACGTTTCTTGGTTGATTAATTTTAATTCGTTTTTCGCTTTTGAAAACAATATCGCCTTATCTGACTTTATGGGCTAATTAAAGCGCTCAGTCCAGAGTACTTAAGTATTATGGACAACTGCCGAAATAAACTTGTTGTCTTTACCAACAGTATTTACTAACAGATTTTCAACTCTAGGATAGTAGTTTACCTGATGGATATTAGAAGATTCCCCAACACAATACTAAAATCTATTGTAAACACGACAAAATGATTGTACGATACCAAAAGGTAGGCACATGGGCAGTAAAAAACAATGGTAACCAACGAGAGATCCACAATCCATTGGATGTCATTGTTGTCATGTTCTTCTAGAAGGTTCTCAGCTTCTAAATATAAACTGAGTGACACTACAACAACAAACTAAAAAATGTCTCTGCAACGGTTTTATCTTCATGTGCATATTGGTACATATTTATACGTATACAGACATCCACTATCACGGCTGATTCAGAACTTGTTACGCCTAACTATGCCACTAAGGATCGTGTTACACCTAAGTATGCCACTAAGGAGCGTGTTATACCTAAGTATGCCACTAAGGAAAGTTATGCCTAAGTTTCACCACGAAATTTTGCGCTCGCAGACAGTTAAGGCGTATTGTTGGGTTCAAAGCTGCGACGAAAAAAAAACAAGATGTAAACTTTCTGATCATTATTTTTACGCTCTTTTTCGCTGAATACAATGATATTCAATTGAATACAAAAAATATCCGATACTTAAACTCTCTATTGACATTAAAAAACGTAATTAACTTATAAGTAGAATAAGTAAAAAAATGTCACGAAGGAAAAAATTTCAAAGACACCTCCTATTATGTTTCACTTCAAAGGAATGTCAATAGAAAATGAACGATCTCTCTCTCTTTCTATACTATGAATGAGAAAAATACCCATCATAATGGAAACTGTAGGAAGAAAAACCAAATTAATTTTTCCCGATCCGCCCGCTCATGCAAAGGGCCCCGGATATCTCTTTGATAGACATTTTGTGTACTTAAAATAATTTATGCAAGCGGTCAGTATTGAATGAGGGACCTTTTTAAAATGGTGTTTACAAATAAAAGTACGGGGAAACGTATTTGAAAAAAAAAAGCTTAATGGGAATTGATAATTTGGATTGTCTTGCATTAACATTACGAAATTGGTTTTTTTTTTAAAGAAAAGTTTTATTTTTTACTTATGGCGTCACCGATAATTTAATTAATGGAAAAACTAAGAATGCTCCGCCGTTTTATTCACGTTTAAATTTTCCGCACTCCGCGTCGAATCACACAATCAGCTGTATTTTATACTTGTTTAATGCACTTTTTGACTTGGTAGTATTTTACTTTACACAATATACTTTCTGTAGCTCGAATTCCAAGATATCACAAAAACTTCCCGGAAAGTTCTAGTAATGAGGCAACTGTCTTCTTGGAAAACTGAAGTCACCACAACACACTTTGTAATAATTAACCACTTGCTAAATGTATACATAATATTCAGTATCGCCTGAAAGTTTGCCAAAGTAAGAAAAATAATTTAAGAGAAATTGCGTCATACTCGTAAATTCTAAACATTGCCATTATCAACATTCACAGGGCCGAAGCATCAACCAATCAGCATCCGTAATATAAATAAGCTACCGAATTCAATAGCAAAGAAATGTAAATAGACAATCAGTTACAAATTTTAAAAGATGGAATGCGCGGGTGCTTTCCCCCCTCGCCCGTGGAGGGGTAATTTGACAAACGCTTTGAATAGAAACGAAGTCGATGTAAAAGTAAATTCGCGTTTGAATTTCGAACGTTAATCTTTTTTTGGCTGAATGCTGGGCGTTTATATGGCAAATAAAAAATTTCGATTCTCAGTTTATTTGCTTATGATTATTTTTCCTCTTGATTTTAGAATAATGATAAAATAAATGATTTTGGTGGGTTTTTGGCGGCATCTTAGTCTGACATATAGTGTTTTTATATTTTATACATAATCTTGTGTTATTAGACTTTATATTTTTAAGATTGGTGGTGGTGTAGTTCGGTTATTATGCACAAGTGAAGTGGATGGGAAATGATAGGTACCACGGAGCATGCATTATGCGATGCCACCAAAACTCCATGGAAAGTTCCATCAAGGGAGTCACCATCTTGTTAGAACGTTAAAATTATCACAAGACACTTACTTGGCAAAATCTTGTTACTTGACGCTGGCTAGTGCACAAACCGTGCCGGAGTCAAAAAAAACTAAAAAAGAAGAATATAAATGATTACGTCAAATTAAATTTAAAATCTTTTATGTGTCATCAAGTTATAGTTTTTTTTAATATATTTCTATTGATCATAAAAAAGTTTTAAATACGAAAAACAAATCATATTAAAAGTAAATAAAGATATCTGATATAAATAAATATGTTAACGAAAATATATCTGAGTTAATTACATTTGATCCGTTTTCGCTTTTTTTATAGAGGAAGTGAAATAACAAGTTGAATAGATAAAACCGTTTAAAGACGCAGTATATGCATAATAAACCTCATTTAAATTATTATATTAATATTAAAAAAATGTAAAACTATATCTAGATAAACGTGTGTAGAAATTTCTAGAATAGATTTAATTATAGCCTATAATTAACATGTGTATTTCAAAACAAATGTCTTAATATATGTGTAAAATTGTATAAATGTAGTAGGTATGTATGAAACCTCACATATGGAATTTATGACGGATCATCCCCGAATCGGTCTGGTGGACAAACATAATGCAGTAACCGCCCATCCCTTACCGGAATGGAGCCTATACGATACGTATTGTGTCAATTAGGGAGTGTTTATATATTTCAAAGGTTTGTGTGGACATATCAGCAAACACACGGATTATAAAAAGGGTTTGATGTTGATGCATCCAACGTTTTCTATTGTATTAGATTTTGTATTAACGTAGTCATTACAATTAATATGAAGTACTAATAGTTAAATTTATGAGGTGAGATCAATGATTTGTATAAATCAAATAATAATAATATATCACGATAGCTTCATCCTTACTTATTCTTCTTCTTTTTACCCTTATTCCACCTAAGTAGGGTCGGCACAACATGTTTTCCTCTTCCACTGATGTCATCTCAGTATTCACAGGTTTTATACACATATCATTTTTCACACAATCCATTCAGACCTATTTCGGTCTTCCTGTACCTACTCCTATATTCGTCCACCTTTATACTCAAAACTTTTCTTGTTACATGACTTTCATCTCTGCTCATAATGGTACGGACCATGCTAACCTTTATTCCTCAACTTCTCTGTCACTTGTGTTATATTCAAACTTCCTCTGATATACTCATTATTATATATTATAAGTTCTGGTTATACCACATCATCTTAACATTCGCATTCTATCACACGTAATCGCTTCTCATCCGTCTCTTTCGTAGTCCAGCACTCGAATCCACATAACACAACTGGTCGTCTTCAACCTTACTATAATATTATAATATAAATGCAAATGTGTGTTTGTTTGATACACTTTCACGCTTTGACTACTCAACCGATCATCATGAAATTGCATACACATTGTCGGGGGTACAGAAGAGGACACAGGGTACTTGCCGTCCAGAAAAAATGTACACTTCTCGAGGAATAGGACTAATCTACATTAACACGAGCGTAGCCGCAGACTAATGCTACTTTAACTAAAATGTTTTTTTTTACTAAAATGACGTTATTAAAGTTACAAAAAAACTATGATTTTTTAAAAGTACTACGCTTCCATTGGCGTTTGTTTTCTTACCGTGGAGAAATGGGGCTAACGGTGTGGTGCTTACATTTTCTCCTCTGAAGATAAAATATATTGTTAAAATAATAAACGACTCAGACGTAGCCGCCGGTATCAGCTAGATGTCAATAAATCGCATAGAAATAGTACGTTACATTTATACTTGCTTAAAAAATTACCACTTCTAGTCAGAAGTAATGAATGAATCGTTTTTGTTGTTCGTACAAAATTAAACTCAATTACTACTTCAATATAAAGTCGCAGTTCGCCGTAACGCGTCTGATTGCAGTGGTTACATCAAAGACTCATCCAGGATACGAGTTCGAAGATTCCGATCACGCCCGGTTAGTAAACATCTGTATAAAATAATTTCAAAAGAGTTAATAATATCATTGGGATGTTTTCATCTCGCGATTAAGCCAGCATTGTGTCCCGCGAATTCGCTCGCTTTATCACATTTATATAAGTAGGTACTTAATGATACTAAAGTCTATAATTTAAAGAAATGTATATTCTAAACTAACTGATGCCCGCGATTTTGTTTGTCTTATCTGGATTGATAATAATTTTTATCATTCATTTTTAACCTCTATACCTCTTTTGCTGATTTTAGATCAATTCTTTTATTTTCGCCATTTTTTTTTCTTATACTATAGGGGGCAAACGAACAGGTGGGTCACCTGATGGTAAGTGATCACCGCCGTCCATAGACACTAGCAACACCATGGGAGTCGCAAGTGCGTTGCCGGCCTTTTAAATATGTGGGCCTCCGGCGCTCTCACTGACCAAACGAAACGCAACAGTGCAAGCACTGTTACTTCACGTCGGTTTTCTGTGAGAGGGTGGTACTACCCCGGGCGAGCCGACCCATTCATGCTGAAACCAGTAATAACTTCAGCGTAGCGCTACTACCTACTAAAAATAATTAGCATCTATGAAAAAGCGTAATTACATGTAGCTTAGATATTTCTCTGAAAAGTTATTTTTCCAACTGAGAATATTGCAAGTCGGCATTCATGTTAAAATTTCAACTAACGTGTCCAACGAGATAAGAAAATAATTTTATTGAAAATGAGAACACAAAAAAAAAAGAAATTATTTAGCGACGGTTAATAAAAAACCCGAAGATGTCTTTATTAAAATCGACGATGACAGAAGAAAGGCGATTGTATAATGACAAGTGCTATTTTGTCGGCACATCGAGCACTTTAAAAGATGGCCGACAAATTCGAGTATTTATTATCATTTAAAAGTGGAATCTCCGAGTGATGATAATAGGATGCATAATATATATTTGTTTTTTTTTTTCGAATCATTACATGAACTGAATACAGCTTAATAATAATGAAAGTTGAGTGCGAAGCATTTATTTTTATGCAGTATTTATTTTCACTCCTTCATTACAATAAAAATGAAGACATGTGACATGTAATATTTTTGTATATTTTAATACGGTTTGTTGTAACTTCGAATAAAAAACTCAAATTTTGGTTTGTGTTTACGAATCAATTTGGGTTAAATTCGATGTCTTTAGATTTGAGAAAAAAACACAGGATTTTTTTTCTAGAATGTACTGTAAAGGAAATGATAATCGACCACAGTATTCAATCCGTACAGGCAATTGCTATATAGTCTATGCCCAAACTCAAAGAAAACTCTAGTTGTAAGCGACATGACATTAAAAAAAAAATAGAAAAAATACGGAAAAAGTTTACCTAGATAGGACTAATTTTGAAAGCTGAATATAACCAGTTTCTTTAGGCCCTACGACTTTGCAATTTTGCATGCTCACTCCTAATGACAGTAGACGAAAATGAAATAAAAACAAAATGGTGAATTTCAAAAACATACTCCCATACACATTGAAAAGAAAAACCTATAAAGGGCTTAGGAAGTCTAATATATAACCTAGTAGTATTAGTTCAAAAAAAAAAATTAAGTTTAAATATACACTTATTGATCAAGTAGCCCGTTTAGAATACGCAGCATTAATGTTATCAAGGGAGTAATAGTAGTGCCGTGGTTAATCACTCGGTTCATATCGTATATTTCGATTAAACAATTCACTATATAAATAATACGAAAGAAAAAAACCAAACCACAAAAGTACATGAAACGTATCGAAGAGTACAAAATCATTCGACAGACAGATCGTTTTGTTTTATCGCCTCACCAACTGTTGGATAGACAAAAGCCCGCTGTTTAGATAGAAAGAACTATTTAGATCCGGGCCGATGTTTTACATTGAACAGTGCTCAATGTTTGTTATTTTATTAAGTGCTTGAATCTCTCTCTATACATTTATTGTAATTCCTAACGCGGTACATCACAATGACCACGTTGTTTACGTTACATGGCAAGTGGCTCGGCTGTTCGTGTGTGTGTATCTAATATTTTTCTATTCTATAATTAAACATTTTAGTGTATCCACCGTGTAATATCTTTGGGAATTCAATAAACCATTTTATCGACTCTGAAGTAACTCTCGTACTAATTTATTGATACTTATATTTACAAATTAGCAAATTCCCGTTCGCTCCGTTGGTCTTTTAAAATTCCAATTCGGTGGAATCCAAACCATCTACGAAAAACTGTATTTCCATTATATGTTATGAATTAAATGACACAATAAGAATTAGAAAGTTTTATTTGTATAAAGTTAAAAATATCTGGTTAACGAAATTCGTAACTGAAACAAACATGAAGAATTGTTTGCACGCTAAAAATGTTTATTCTATACTAATAAAAAAAACACATATAAAGTAGGTACTTGAAAATCCGCTTACGCTTAAAAAATACGCTTACACAAATGTGATTAAAGTTTTCTTTTGAAAACAATTTTAAGCTTTCATCAGCATCATTATTTGCTTTAATAAACAATCAACACGGAGTTCAGCGTGCACTCGCGAGCCGGAGTGACGCTGTCAGTTATGACAGATCATTGTTTGTGACGTCAATCGTTGTGATTGGTTAAAATCGTATGATTTATGAGCGGACATTAAAATTGGTCCATTTTTAAAATTTATAATGGACTCCCATTTTTCTATCCAATCCCTTTTTATATTACTGTAATGTTTTCTTGGTTATATAATGTTACACGTACATACCTATAGTTGAATAATTGTTACACGTTAGTAAAGTATAAACGCTTTTACAGGTATAAATGAGAATTCAGATAATCTCATCCCCATAATATTGGTCGTGTGTAAAATATAGTCTTTTTTTAATTTATTATTTTTGTGGCACCAAAAGTGTTCCAATTTCCGTTCGTATAAAATTCCTTATCACTTCAGCGCTCTTTAACTTCAATTTTTAGCGAAATACAGATTTCATATCAAATAAAAGATTTCTGTTGTTCTTTTTTTAAATATTTCTATTATGATATTTTATTAATTTTGTTTATTAATTATTTTGGTTATTTTTATTGTTCTCTTTTTTGTTAGATACTCACTTTTTTGTTTCTTTGTTTATTGCACCTATAACAATGTAACTTGTTCGGTTCGATTTGAAATCCAGTTTAGTAGACGTAAATAGTGTGCAATATGCATACGAACGATATATATATATATTAGTATTCTAGACGATTTAGCATTAGAGAAAACTTCTGTACGGGAAATTGTAAATGCGCTGAATCATTCCAAACAGTTTCGCAATAACACGTCTGAATCTGTCAGATGCTCCGAGTCTTCAAGAAAATTTGTTGAAATATGACGAAATAGTAAATATCCCTCTTTGAACTAGTAAAACGATAAATTGAAATGTCCGTGGATTTGTGTTCTTAATATTGGTATTTCTGTTTTAGAAATAAAAAAATACTATGTGGGTTTCTAATTAGAGTGATGTTGACCGAGCCTTCAGATATAAATTTGTAGGTAAGTTATTTAAGGTATCACATGGGTTAGGTGGCGAATTTTAACATTAATTGGTGATCTGTTAGCTCAAAGAATCATAGAAAATCTGCTGCTATGGAATTTTCTGTATCATGATGCTGTGTCCTAAATGCAGTGAATATTTCGAAATGTATTTTTATTATAATAATTACTAGATCCACGACTTCATCTGCGATTATACCTTTATAATGTAGATTTGATCTATCCCTCGGGAACAGTACACCGTTCAAACCAACTCACAATGACATTTATAATATTAGTAAGGAAGGAATAAAAAGTTACATTTCCGAACAGTTTGTGCTTGAAGTAGTAGGAAGGAAGGCAGAGGAATAATTGGAGGAGACTCGACTTAACCGACCGGCTAGGGTAATAAGCGACTATCCGGGTAAAAAGGCAAGTTTTACCCGGGTAACGAGCCGGTAGCCGGGTAACGATGCAACCGAGCAACACTCAAGATATGCTTCTGCGATGTTGGAATTAGTTGGAGCGTCTATGTTACCGAACTCAACTTGTTTGTTTTCGTCTCTTTTGTTAAGATTATCATCGGGTCATATAGAAACAAAAGTGGCATCATCTTATTTAATAATTAATAACTCTTATTTCTATAAATATCAAGGATTCCTTTTGAAACTTTATTCAAGAACTAGCTGTTAGTCCTAACTTCGTCCGTATGGAAATTAACAAAAAAAATAAAAATTCAATGTTAACGTGCACGTGTGCTAATTCTTTAGATTGTTATATCTACTGGGAACTACTTTTTATCTAATATAAAAGTAAACTAAGTAATAACTTAATAAAAGAATCTCCGAAACGGTTGGATCGATTTTGACGGGACGTTCATCGGCAAATAGTTGTATTTTAAAGTTAGATTCAACCGTTTCGGAGATCCTCCGGAACCAAAGGACGAACAGACTGACAAAAATTTTAATAGTTTTTTTTGTTGTATATCATATATACTTTTACGCCTATTTAGTAAAAGATTGTTCTTTTGAAGCTGTGAAAGTGTAGTAACAAACAGGCACTTTAATTTTATTCATTTGCATATATATGTGGTAATGAGAGTCATTATTCAACTGTATTAATAATTTATTTCTATTTAGTTTCACGTATTTTGCCTATACAGGCCGACATGATACTACTCTACTACAGATAGACTATATATATTTATTCATAAGGAGCAATAAGAGAGACGTAGTCTGCAATTAACATCGAACAACTAAACAAAATCTTGTTCAAGAGAAATAAATATCAAAAATATTAGCCCTAAGCCCATTTTCCCCGGCAACCGCTGGCAAAGGGATTACAGTACCGTCCATTAAGTACAAAGGACAGGTGTCGAGTCCGCTAAGCTTTATTAATCTTTTCTCTTGACGCGGCGAGGTTTCGCACTTTTGTGGAATCAGAACTATTTCGGCCAAACGGGGACAAAGTAATGCGTCTTACGCTGCTTAGACCAAAAACCTTTTATGGTTTACTTAACATATATAAACAGCTCTGCTGATATATTTATGTTTACAGCAATAAATCTCATATTCTACTTCAAAAAATTTACATTCAAGCATCTAAACCTAAGTACAATTATAAATGCAAAAGTAAATTTGATGGTTTGTCTCTTACGATATCTGAACAGAGTTTAAATATTAACATAATTTATAATGTAGTGTATAATCCCAACGTAGTGTATAACCAATTATTATTACAACATCGTTATTCTGTCGTTAAGACTATAATAAGACCAGTCGTGTTATATGGATTCGAGTGCAGAGTCTACGAAAAAGACGGATGAGAACAGATTATATAGGGTAGAGAGATACAAATGTTAATATGGATAAAATGAATAAATGTGACCAGAATGAAGAAAATTATGAATGAGTATATCAGAGAAAGTTTAAAAATAGCACCAGTGACAGAGAAGTTGAGCAGTAAAGGTTAGAGCATGGTACGAGCATATTATGAGAAGAGATGAAAGTCATGTAACAAGAAAAGTTATGAATTCGAAAGTGGACGGATATAGGACGTAGAGGAAGACCGAAAAAGGTATGGATGGATTGTGTGAAAAATGATACGTGTATAAAAGGTGTGAATAGTGAGATGACATCTGACAGGCGAGAGTAGAAAAGAGAAGCATATGTATAGGTGGGATAAGGGTAAGATGATGATGATTCTGTTGTTGATTTCTGTTCACGATGTTATTAAGTAAGCATTACGTAACAATGAATTGATTGCAAAAAGAAAAACCATTTCACGTTCTTCACACTCAAATTTACGTTTTAAAGTGATTTATAACTAACTATACTATTTAGACGTCAATCTTTACATTTATATAATTTATGATTGTGTGTGTATTGTCTCGTTTTTTTTTAGTTTCAATTTTAGACATTCACGATAGCTTAATTTAACATAAAGTGAAATAAAGTTTTAAGAAACTATAATTGTTATAAATACTACCACGTTTAGCGAAGTGTATTTATTTACAGACCCCGCATTATTTAATTTTGTCTTAGTATACACCGTTAATAGTTTTGATATCAATGTTTTATTCAAATATTATGCGCGGCTAAAACAGTTTAGTTCTTCAAACTGGATTATTATAATAAATTACATTTAAAATATTAAAGAAGTTATTTATTGTATATAAATATTTGATTGACCTGATGATGATGTGGAGGCGAAACACAACACGTGTAATCGATATTCGACGTCGTGGAACGTCCGATCTGATAGATGGAATAGTTTTATTAATTGTATACTAGCAGCCGCCAGCAACGTCGTCTGCATTTGTATCTTTTAAAATAACAACGCCATATATTTACTACTTTATATTAAGCTTCATAATAATATATATGTTTTTAATAATAATGACGGAAAAGGACAAGAAAAAAAAATACCAGGGAACCTCCGAAATCAGATTTACAGGTAGAAATCGCCATGGCTATGACAGACCTAGAACCAGAGCCTGTGGAGGTCCAATACACGGTTACATCGAATAGTCAAATATCTGCCTTTGGCATCCATACGAAGTTAGGAAGTTGAAGTTGCACTACAAAATAATCTCAAGCTGGACTGACGCCAGGCGCGCGCGGCCTATCGTAATAATTAAGCCAAATCACATACATCGCAACATGATAAACATGTTGTGCCCACCCTACTTTGGTGGAATAAGGGTAAGAAGATGATGAACACCATATATTTACAATATATATATATATATATATATATTTGCTAATTTACTTTTCTTTTTTTGAAGTCTTAGCGTTTGATTAAAATTTCATCTGATTTGAAATAACGACGTGGTCTAAGATCGTAAACATTCTAAATCTAGATTTTGGCTCTTAAGTACAGCTGCCGCAAGCGCAACACACCAACAGGAGCTTGGAGACAGATTTTTAATGAGGATGGTAGCTATCCAGGTGGACTTAGAAAAATCTCTACCGCCATGCTTTAGTTTTATCAGGATGTTTACCTTCTCTCTCTCTTTCGTGAGATTTTCTGTATAGGTCGGTTAACTAAAGCTAGCACGTACAATACATACATATATTGCTCTTGTGAAGTGACTATGAATGGACCCATGGTATGACGTCACGCTATGAACGCAACATGAAAATCTCTCTGCCTCTTTCGCACGCGACTATGCAAATGAACGTGACAGAAATGGATATTGTTTTATGTTGTACAATGCTAAAAATACAACGTGTCCATCGTATTTGTTCATACCAGGCTGTCAGTTAAAAACCACGTGTATTGTAATGATTTAAAACGGAATATTTTTTGTAATATTCTAGCTAGCTACCTTAAGTTAACTGACCTTACTTACTTTAACTTTTACTTTAAGCTCTACCAGCTTAAAAATTAAATGTTCGATTCTTAAAAATTTCGACGTTTTATACAATTAAGCAATCGTCAAGTTTTACAAGCCTCGATAAACACCGATTATGTTAAAATAGTTAAACAGAAAAAAGAGAATCTGTTTCCCCTATTAAAGATACAAAGTTTAAAAGACGCTCCTGATCTCTATGAAAACAAACAAACGTACGAACTAACATCGCAACACTCAAGCGTTGAATGCGAACTTTTAATTAAACTGAACGTGTATTTTGTAAGCTATTTATTTTCATTATAACTCTATGTACGCGTTCTGGATTTGTTTTGAAATGTGGTAAATTATAGAATTGAATGCAGGGCAGAATAATGACGCCACTACTCCAGTTCTATCGCCCACAAAAGGTCATCTTGGGAAAACGTTGGAATAGTGTGGATAAGACGAAATTTTGAGATTTTAAATTTGTACAATGTTTCTAACTTTAACATTCACACAATAATACGTACTAAATTAGGTTTTGCCTAAGATTTGGCTGACGTTAAACTAGATCTGACCTATCCCTCACGAACACCACTTTTCTTGGGATGAATGTTACCCGTCGAAACGTGTATGCAAATTATCATGGGAATCACTTGACTAGTTAAACTAGTTAAAGCATGAAAGTATATGAAAAATGCTTACATTCGCATTATAATGTTAGTTAAGATTACAATGTACTAAATATTTTGGGCAATCACAGAATGTTCTAGGTAATTGTTATACTAAAGAAAAATAATATACGAGTAACTAACAACAGAATGAGTTGCTCTTACATCACCAAAAAACTGAGGAGTTTACGGTGTTTCATAGAATATACACATGATACCCGTTATTAAAATTACACTATCATACAATTTGTAGATCAAATTTGCGACCAAATTTGAGATCTCTTAACGTGTGTGTAACGCGTTTATGGCACAACCCGTACCAAACATAAGTCATTTTACCACTATTGTTATAGTTGCCATTTCGAGTATGTGTCCTATATGCCCGCCAACAAAAAGCTAAGCTAAGAGCTAACATAAGTAGTCAAATTGAAAGAACGAAATCTGTATTCGTACTCAATCTCAGATTTAACGCTAATTGATCAGGCATCGATATAGGTTATCTGTATAAGAGTATGTTACCTAAGTAATTCAATTAATCAATGTGTAATGTGACGTTTACTTTATTGTAAATAATATTGAATTTCATACTGGTATATTTCAGATTGAAATAAGTACATGGACAGTTAAATCCTTGTGGTATATCCACAATAAATATCGTCATTATTTCCGCCGGCTAACGGAAAACAAAAATAAACATAAGAGTAGGCAAGAAATAAAAGGAAAGTTGAAGTGGGACGAGCATCCGGGCATAGGCAAGAACGAGAGAGGTAAGATAGGCGAGAGTGGGGTCGAGAGGTTGAGGAGGGGCGGGCGTTTGTGTAGCCTCCCGGGACTTGTAGCGGTCCGTTGGACTTCTCTTTTGGTTGCACCACAGATTATAAAGATCAGCTCGTCCGTTAAACGATTGAAATAATTATGATTAATACGGGACATAGAACAACAATTTTAGTACAAGAATCTCATATTCTAAGACCTGTGTGATAGTTTATCTTTATGGTCTTTACATCAAAGATCTTTGTGCTTTCTACCAAGATCTTTTAATAAATTACTAACAGTGTCTGTTTTATTGGTTATGTTATTCTGAATAAAAAGAGAAATCGTTGTTCCTAATTAAATACAACAATGTCTACATCGATAATTAAACAGTAAAAAGAGTAGAACACACACATAAATAATTTTTATGGTTTGATTGCCAAAATGCCGCCCACTAAATTATGTTACTATACACAAATGTTTGAGTTACTTGCATCTAACGCGGTCGTTTTTACTTAAGCTCACTGCTAGATCTTGAGCTCCAACAAGGTCCAAAATGTCCTTCACGACATCTAATAGTCTATTACGTCAGTATCAATATATTCTTATACTAAAATAAACTTCGCTAATACTGCAATGTGAATAATAGAAATTGCTATGTCTGATGAGGAATCAATTGGTTCATTCAACTCTTTCACGTTTCTAACGATTTTCTTTCTATCAATCTTGTGTTGATCATTTAAAACCTCTAGTAGTCTAAATTTAAAAATATCTCAAAGCAATGGGGATGGCCATTCATTAGACATAAGAAACGAGTTATCTGATACTTAATATAAATTAAAACATTTGCGCGACTGAAGCGTCTGAATGTGGATCTTTCAAATACAAAGCACTAACAACCACTCACGACTTCGTCTGTGTTCAATTGCTAAATAAAACTTGTTAACAATAAAATAGAATAACACCATCTAGTGACGAGCTAGCACAAAAACTTCAATGAAAATGATGTATGTCAACTGTCATAGAAATCGTTCAAATGACTATGGAATTTATGTGTGTATGTTCTGTGTGGCACCTAGTTAGTGCGCAATAACTAACAGAATTATCACATCTATTCGTAAATGATCTATAATTTCATCGCAACCGATAATTTGCAGTGAACTATCTGAATTCCCTGGCGTTTCGATTCAGGAGACCTCTTTTGTTTATCTTCATATTTTACGCTTTTACGGTGGCCCTATTCTTTACACGAGAGTGGTTAATTCTTAGATTTAGGGGATGTATTTTTGTTTATAAATCTCTTTGAGTGTGCTCGTTGAGTTTCTGTATTCGGTGGGACGGAATTTCATCGGTCGTTTTCGATATTTTCAAGTTATGTATAGAGTTGCGAACTCTTAAATTTTTGATTAACAATTCAATTGCTATGAAAACTTCATAAAGTTAATTAACAGACCTATTAGACTTTTTGAATACCTATGAAAAATAATTTTTGGATTTATAAGACACATCGTAAACGACAAAACTGCAAAGGTTATTTTGACGTTACCTCATGAAACAATTTTGTCGAAAATAAGTCTCGTCAAAATCTCTTTTAGAGCTCTAGAAACGAAAAGTTTAGGCGTTTTCGGTCAGGCTGGCAACTCTATTTAAACAAGTTTATATATAAAGTTTGTTTTCTAAAATATTCCTTTGGAAAAAAGTCCTCGTTGTAAGACACAACAATTCTTATGTGAATTCTTGCGATCACCATACATACAGGTGTAACAATTGCAATAGTAGTACGCTTAGGCTTCTCTAGTACCATTCACTTCGTAATAAGTCCATTATAGTAATTCTCTTTTGGTTCGTTAAGTGCCAATATTAACTCGGCAAGTTAATATCCACTCTGTAGATATAATTCTAAGATCTCGTGAAAGAGGTGTTTGGTCATAGATTCTAGAATTCTAGCTGGTTACAGATATTTTTAAATTTTCCAATATTTACCATGAGGTCGATACAGAGTCACGAATTAATGAATAAAGTGCGGTGAGTTGCTGTGTGTTTTTAATTCCGCATAAGAAAAAAAGCAGTATGTTTTTTTATTTGTAATAAAATAAGTAGGTAAATAAAAAAAATCTTCGATTGCTTCAGAATTACCACGGAACCATTTAAAAATTTGATAACAAACGTAGACCATGAAATGTTCACCTCCTCCTTGTAATGTAATATAGATACACGTAGCGACGACATACCTCCACCGTAGTGCGAGCATTACTGTGATAATTTGTGAATTTTTCTTCCGCACCGCAAGAAATCTATAATAATCTATCAGACTTTTTGGTGTGGAACTTTACCTGCACTGCGTGCGCTTCTATGTAACGTGCCACAGTATTGTACGCGGCCACTTACTGTACAATACAATAATGTATATCGATTTTTGTGTCGACTGTACTTAGATTAACGTACATACTAAGCGTACTAAATTGTCATGTCAAGTAAAATTTCAACATAAAATATAAATAGATACCGTGTGAATAACAAAGCGGACCCATTTTCAGGTGAAAGGAATATTTTTTAACATAATTTTACAACTTTCCGGTGCATATCAAACGGCGACTGTAAATCATTACGGTAGCTACCACGGCCACATCAGACGGCCGCGAGCCGGTACGCTTTTTGATACCGGGCTTTATTATAATGCTTTTTTAATAACAACTGTTTTAGAACATTCGGAGTTTGACAACTGACGTGCGGATACTTCTAACGTTATACGGAACGTTGTTTTTGTTATGAATATTAAAGGGTGATCGTAAAGAGACTCTTGACCTGAACTGAGAATGGAACTCGGCAGCTTTTCATCTTGTCATCGCTGTCTCGCCCGTACAAGTTTAACTGATTTGTTTAGATATAGTATAGGAGTGTTTATGTAAGATTTTCGTGATGTTAGTGTATACGCATGATGCAACTACATAACTCATATTAATATCGAGCACTCACTCTACACATAGATTATATACATATAGTTTAGCTAGTTTCACTTGAATGCACCGAAGGCAACAGCCCAAGCCTAGGTTTGGCCACTTTGGCACCCTTGTCGCCAAGCGGCTGAGCGTTATAAGCGCTCGCCCCCATTAATCCGCTGAAACTGTGAAGGCCCATCAGGCCAACACTATTAGTCAGTTTGAAAAAACGTTTTTTTTTTTAAATTATAAAGCTTCTTGGTATAGAACATTTGAAGTAATACGATTTGGAGACATGAATAAAGCACTTGTTTGCTTCATGAGCACAGGAGGGAGATACTTAGAGTTGACCAAACGAAAAGAGATATAAATTAATGTCCACGTTCGCAGCATGAAGTGTCACAAAATTATATAATAAAGCGACATGTTTTGGCTTTTTTACAAACGGTTTTAACTTGCAAAACTTTTAAATTAAGATTTTCTGAGTTTGCTTTTCGCGCCTAGATAAGCTCACTTCATTTCTCATTTTTTTCCAGAATATTATTTATATAGAGACTTGGTAGAAATTATAAAAAAAAAACACAACGCAATCACAATGAATCCGAATAAGTAATTTACTTCCCGTGAATACAACAAAACTGTTTTCACGAGAACAAAGTCGCGGTACTAAATAGTTACAAGTAAAAAGGGGCTAAACAGTCGACGCTCGTCATTCTACAGCAAAGCGAAGAGTAAAACATTCCATTAAATGCAATCCCAAAACGCATAATCACCGCCGACATTAGATATTGCCGGTGCATCGGCGATTAAAAACTGCGAATCACGATGCACTGCATTGAATTCATGAGGTCGTTACCATTTGTTCGAATAAACGTTCATGTCTGCGCTATTATTTAGAAATCATAACAAAAGTAGCAAAAGGAATCTTTTATACAATATTTTATATTAATTTAGCAACGTTAAAATAATTCAAAAATGTTTAAGATATCGCGTTTGAAACGAAATTATACGGAGTATCAATACACGGAAAATAATTAAATCGAAATGAGATTATAACTATGTCTAATAAATTAAAATACTTCTAATATTTGGGACTAAAACCATGAGGTCGTACAATACATACTTATAAGAATTTTACAAACTAGCCATAAATGAAAAAACTTTTTCATCGGTCCGCCTGTAGGCCTGTCAAGCCAATATTGTAGTCTGTTCGAGAAAAAAAATCGGTTCTCTTTACGGTTTTCCGTTTAAAATAATGAACTTATTGAAATAGAAATTATAATATTATAAATAATATAATATTAATTATACATATAAATATTATATAATAGGATAAATTTTCAGGACAATCTATAAAAAGTTAAATTTCTGGATATATATAGTTCATGGGACATAAATAAATTATTTATCACTTTGTATTTCATTTTAAATACGTGCTATGCCAACAAAAATATTATAATACAATTGTTTTTTCTAGCATTATCATCCAATCCTAAGCTATGTTAGAAAATTTAAACCCCTAGCTCATCGGGAAGTTACTTTATAATCAATTACAAAATTCCACCGGAACATACATATGAAAACCAGATTTAATAAATATATGATAGAATACAGAAACTTTTGCTAAAGAAAATATTACTGATGGTGCTATCTAGTCTAGTGATTACAAAATTACAATAAATAAAAAGAGTTCCTACAATGAATCCAGATATCACATAGTTGCCATTAGACGAGAAAACCATTTTATTAGTACGAAATAGCAAGCATTAGTTAGTATTTGATCAGCACAGTGGAGTTTCTTATTGATTTTTGGCGATGCGGTAAGGACTCGGCAAGGTTTTCAATATATATAACCTCTACCATCCCGTTTGTTTCACTTTTATGTAAATGCAACTATGATGTTTGTACATTTTATAAACATAGTAGTAGTAACACGACATTGTAACAACATGTTTGACAGTGAGCACCAAAAAATAACGGCCGCCAACGAGATTACGGCAATCCATCGCCGGTTATAGTTGCCGTTTGCTACTATTCAGCATATTTTTGGATCGAATACGACTTCAATATTATTATAAAACTATTGTAAAATATTAATTATAAAGATTGGCTGTATACTTTTCACGTAACGTAAAGTTAACGTTAGAGAACTTATAGTAGTATCTGATAGTGATTGCAAGTTTGCAACGATCATACGGGCGGTATCCCGCGGGGAAAATGGGATATACTAGTGTATATTTTATTATTATTGGTACAGTTCGCGTGATCACACTGACAGATTAATTGCCTATTGTCGGATTTATTACGTGTCAGTTAAGATGAACTTCGTTCGATTATATTCCAGCTTTGATATTGGCAAGTTCTTTTCGATTTTCAGTTACGCGAGTAGTCGTCCAATTGTTGAAATTTGATCATAAATTATTTTTGTAATTCGCAATATTATTGAGGTTTTTTTGCCAAATAGTGTAGTTGTGAAGGTCTAGTGGTTTGTTTGGTGGAATATCGATCCGATATCAGCATGTTCGAACCCCGACATCTATCAACGACTTTTTCGAAATTCAGGTACATTTACTAATTTAAATTGGTAACACTATCGGCTGACGGTAAAGGAAAACATCGTGAGTAAACCTGAACCAGAGATGTGTTTTTTAGTACCACTGCATGGAGAAAAATATAGAACTATGGATTTCTTAGAGATCGAAATCGCGAATACGTGGTGGTCTGAAGTGGTGATTATGTCTATACCTTCTTTCTGGAAGAGGCATATGACTCTAAGTCTCTTACAGGCTGATGATAATGGTGATTGTTATGAAGGGTGAAGAAAAGAAAAGTACTGGCTTCGGCAATATTTGACAACAGGACATTCAAAGCTGCTAAATAAAAATGTACTGAACACTCATATTTTTGACAATTTATAATATTTGCCAACAGTTCGATAAGCATTAATGTAAATTTGATAAATCTTTCGGAAACAGTACTTTATTTCTATATAAAAAGTATCTTGTTCCCTTTTCTGTACTCCTGATGGTGTGTATATACAATTTTACGATGGTCGGCTGTTAAAGTTATAGTTAAAGCGTAACAAACAAACAAGTTCACATTCGTATTTATAATATCGAAATGAAAATATCAAGTCGCTCAAATACAGCTTTCAGAACATACTTGTAAGTCCTTAGTGACAGATTTTCCACTTAAGACTGGTAGCTGAACAAGCAGGTATTAAATGCCCTAATAGCAAAGAACTTATTAGACACTAATTATTATTGCATATTTTCATAACTCATTTATAACGTATGCAGTAGAAACTATAAACATAAACCTATATAAATTTCATGAATACATTTTATTTGAAATGTTTTAAAGGAAAAGCTAACAAAAACGTTCATTTAGGTATATCGTACTAATCTCAGATCGAGCGTCAACAGTTAAACTTTAAGGATATAAATTTAATATGTTATATAACTAAAATTATAAGACTGGTAACTATAAAAGTAATTAATGGCCCGGATCGGAACAACGCAGCGCACTGTCTCGCTCGGGTAACGAAAAATTAAAAAAGTCACATTTGATTTACACAATCAAATACGTCCATTAATGACCCGAACGTTAATCGTGGAAAGTTTACTCGGACGATCTTAACGACGCACGCGTAAGAGCATTCGTTCCTGACAATATATTGCACACTTAAACACAAAGAATACGGGTATAAATGTGTGCACAAATCAACGGGCACGGACGGACGGTAAATCTCTGAGATCGTAAACCAAAAAGCCCCAAAAAGAAGACGTTCAATTAATCGCTCCACCTTCGTGACGAGCAACGCGCTATACATTTTATCGACTCTTCATTAGGGTCTTATTGAATTGTTAATGGTACGATACAGAGCAAGACATTACAAGGTGATGATATTGTAACAGTTACACACGAACTGGACGAATATATTGAACGCGGGGCTATATTTAATTTTCAGGAGTCGTTCGAGTTTAATTTTGTTTGAATTAATAATATGTATGAATTGAAATCATTATCAGTGTTATTTAATAGGGTGTATAAATAAATTGCTAGAGGTCTGTTGTTGTGCTTGCTTCACATTACTAATGGATAGATTTCAATCAAATTTATTAGTTTTACTTCTCAGATACTTGGATCTCAACTAAAATAAGCACGATAGTGCTTAATTTATTATGAATTTATGAAAGTTTTAATAAGCTACAATTAGCCAATTGTGTTTTCTTGCCGTGAAGAAGTGTTATAGTATTTCACGACACTGGACGAATTCGTGGTTATCAGTTAGTTCTACAGTAATGCGAAATTAAATTTGTTTGTTACGTTTTCACAACTTAACCGATCATCATGTAAAAATTTATACACGTTATCAAGAATACTGAAAAGGCATATACGATACGTTTCATCAATATCAAAAATATTGTTCTTCAGAGATAAATTAAATGTACAATAATGTGAGCAACGCCGCTAAGAAAAACTAGCTATGTTATAAATAATTTTGACTATCAATTCTTTTTTAATTGTAGTCATAAAATTATTAGTACCCGATCAAAAAGAGATTGAAATGATCTTTCAAATACAGAACGATCGGTGAATAAGTAAGCGAATGAAACCATCAATAATTGGGCCTACGTCGGAGAGTAGATTTAACATTTCGATTTCCTATTAAATCTAGCTGTAATGAAATTATTATAAAGTTAAATAGTAATGGTTGTAGCGCATTATCTATTACCAGCTACCTACGACTCCCAAAACTGAAAATAACTCGTCCAAAATCTAGAGTTGTGTTCCGGCAATTGCGCTTGAGAACCAGTTTTTCTAGATTAATATGCTATTATTTTCAACCACGTTGTAATATAATATTGGTTGAGAGTATTGTCAAAGAAAACTTATAAAATTGCAATAATAAAAACCAATTTTAAGTATACAAATTTGTAAGATTTTACACTAATGTGGCATATAATACTAAAAACAGAATGAACAGAACAGAACTGAGCATACGTTTAATACGACACTAGACGTCCAAGAAAAGAAGTGATAGTAGCACACAAGCTCCCTTAGAAAACAACGGAACTAAAATTGGTTGCGTCCTATTTTCACTAATAAAATAAAATAAGTTAAATTGTTATAACTCGTAATGACGAATGTGGGAATGTCACTACCATAGATAAAATAGTTAAAAGATTTTCAGTACCTTTTTCCCCTTTATGTCAGCCGTTTTTTTAGTGGGCATTACTGAGCTGTATTGTTATGGATATAGAAATATGGAAACAGTTACTTTTTCCATAGGTATTATCGAATATGGTCTATGTATTTCAATAGATTGAAAATTCATATGAAATGACGTATTTGTACACACTCAAGTATGACGTCATAGACAACGAGGTAATAGAACAAAATAAAAAAAAAATGGAATGCTATAAAAGTACAGGAACTGGGCTACGAAAGAGAAGTATGAGAAAATATTACATATGATAGAGATTAGAGGTAGCTAGAATAGATAAGATTAATAATTAATATATCAGAGGAAATTTGAAAATAGCATCAGTGATAAAGAAGTAATAAGTTAGCATGGTACGGCGGGCACATTATGAATAGATGTGAAAGTCATGTAACTAGAAAAGTTTTGAGTATGAAGATGGCAGGATATAGGAGTAAAGAAAAACCGAAAAGATATGGATGGATTATGTGAAATATGATAGGTATATAAAAGATATGGATACTGAGATAACTCACAAGGGAGAGTGGAAAAGGGAAACATGTTATTCCAACCCTACTTAGACAGGATAAGGGTAAGAAAAAGAAGAAGCTTATAGAAGTACAGAGTATTTAACATAGGAACTTCAGTAACGCTCAAACAGAAAAAATAATAATTACTGACGAATGACAAACACTCGTACCTATAAGGAGAACATTTTGTAATTTTGCGATCGTTCCGATGGTCACCATACATAAAAACCCAAAACGATGGCATAAATAAACATGATGAAATTGTATGCAAAATCGTTAAGAGTTATGGATGCCTCAGGCAGGGACACCGCTACCGGAGCACCGGATAACTTTTTCCCTGACAAATCACCGTCATAACGAAAACGGATTAAACTTTTTTTATTAAAAACAACAAACTGAGTATAATGTACGATCGTAATCGGCAAGGGACAGATGCTACCGTATAACGTACGTAATTTATCTAATGCAAAAGAGACTTTTATTTAATAGCCTCGCGGATATAACCTAGCAATTGGTGCTTATATTTTACGTTTGACCGTCGTTTTGGCATTTCAAGTGCCGTTTGATAGCATTATTAATGTTACGGGATGATATAAAAATTTCGATTTTTTGATACCTAGCGGACACCAGCTGTGTCCGGACGATTTATTGTTCCGCGATCGCAGTTGAATTTCAAACTAATAAATATGAGATAGGAACGTAGTAGACATGATAAATAAGTTGTTTTAATAATATATTAAGCGTAAGCCCTATCTTGAAATCAAATGATATTTACGTCGCAGGTTTCATTGCCGTTACTTTTCGTAAGTGCATTCTTCAAATTGTAATCTCGAATTCTTGTTAATTCATCTCCACTGTGTTTTGATTCGGAGTACTAAGTTGTAATAAATCTAGTTTATAACAAATTAGAATCCTTTGTGTTGTAGTTGTTTAACTCGATTTTATTAATTTTTCGATGTCTATAGCTTATATTTTTAATACATGTTTACTAAAATTGATATCCCATTAACAATTATCAAATTTCTTAAAAAAGTTTTAAACAATAACATATTGCCTTGAAAACAAATAAACAAACTCACATTGGCATTTGCAATATTAGTTAAGGATAAGGATAACTTAACATCTGAAGAATTATACCATAGCTAACTAACCACAAAGTAATCCAAATTATTTACACAAACAATATATACAAGATAAATTAAGCTGAAAATAGACAAGTGAATAAATTGTATACACTTTTTTAATCTTTAAGCTTCATAAGCAAAATAAAGAATATTTTCAATTTCTATTGAAAATAAATATAGGCCTGATTCCTCTAAAGACTATAAATATTGCCGAAGATTGTGACTATAAAACAGCTTTGTTTAATCCGCGTTGATTTGATAAATTACGTTACATGTATTGTCTAATACTAACAAATCTATTGTCACAGACGGTGATATATAAAATCTCAATGATTTAGATGTAACGGTGGATTAGGTAAAGACATACATAAAAAACAATGAAACATGTGAAGACAAAAAGATCAGAGATGGCCGGACATGCCGCGGCATATTTTATACGGTCGGCGCCGATATCAAAATAGGAATTCTCCTTTCAACGCGTCAACGCAATATCACCTTTATGTCATTAAGTTAAGGATCATCAGAACCAAAAAGTAAAGTATAGGGGGAAACATTCGGAAAAGACTATAATGAAACCTACGTCACATTGACGCAAGTTGGTAAAAATCGGTTGAATAAAAATGTTAACTGTCACATATAACGTGTGGCTCTTTACTGAGTTTATTCTAGAAATCTAGGTTATCGAGTGTTAGTAAGAATTTTAATTATATGATTTCATTGCATTAACAACCTTCTGATAGTAGATATGTCTTTGTTGCAATGATGAGAAATTCAATAAATACTAGCTGTTTCTCGCGACTCGTTTCCCGTTAAATAATATTGTTTTTTGTTTTCCTCGATTGAGATGTCCTTATTTTTTTCCCATACTACTTATCTCTTAGAACCCTTATATCAACTTTAAGTTACCTTTGTAATAATCTCCTTTTGCTGCTTAACCCTTTTATAAAATCGTAATAGTAATAACAAAAGGTTATTTGTAATAATTCGTGTACTTATGTATGTTAAAGAATAATTATTAGTAACGATAATATTTTCGTATGTAAGACGGCTTGTTCTTCAAAGGGAAAAGTGTATTTTTTTGTTTTTTCAGAGCATAGGCAATGTGTCGGCAGAGATGGAGCTACAGAGACTGCAGCAAGAGCAACTAAGACGCCAAGAGCTTGTGAGACGCGGACAGCACGGCTTATACCCGGGACCTCCGCTTGCTCTCCTTCCACTGTTAGAACAAATGAGACCACAACCTCCCGCACCGCCTAATGTAAGTTTACCACATCGACAATAAAACCACAATGTACTAAGTCGATTTAAATGCTCTCAAAAAGTTAGCATTTTTGATCATTATGTCGTGGATTCTGAATTTTCTTAGAAGGTAATCATTGTTATGAAACTATAGCACGATGATTGGATTCGAACTAATGGTCGCATCGTGAGCTAACAACGGTAAGTTAAAAACCTCTCAGTAAACACCTTTTGGTGTGTTCCAGTAGCTGTACTTGAAAGACGTGTCTCTTTAGGTATAGCATATTAATATCTTCGGGCATATTATTATTATTAACTATTAGAATATTAGATGATTATGGTTAAACGCTAAAACCTATAATAACGAAATAAAAAAATGTATTTTTTAATCAGCGATCGTTCCAAACGTCTTCATCATTTATTTTCATTATCTTTATGGCTTTCATTTCAAATAACATTATCATAAATTATTACAATATTACAAACCATTTTCACATGACATGATTATTAACCCAAAAAAAATCAGTCGGTAACATAAAAAAAATTTAGTGACAATAATCAAACATGATTTCGTAAATATTATTATAATAACAGTAACCTAATACTTTACATCTAATTATAAATTAAATATAAAGTAACCTCTTGTTCTAATTAACATCTCAAATTTATTCGTAATACTTTGTGTACAGGTGTGTACTGAGTGGTCGAAAAGGGACCTTAATACCAATTATTTGTCACTGAGTAACTAAAAATAAAAAAGGATCATCATTAAATGTCGTGTTTATGGAACAGCTACGTTGAAAACCTTTCATAATTAGTTAAATTTATTAAATGAGTTATATTACCGTGTAACCGACAACAAGTAATCTTTTAAGTTACATCTCTTATCGCTAATAAAGATCTTTATTGAAAATTATGCGTCTCCAATTTAAAATTATTAGTGTAATAATTCGAATGACATGTCATAGATCAAAATGCTATGTTTTATTTATTCTATCTTTGGACGTTCAAACAAAGTTCATTGACTTTCTGAATATTTACATAACATAATCAATCTACTACATAATTTAATCGATGCTTTATATGTTCCTAATAGACAATTATATGAGAAAGCTGTTTCAAAGAATCTAAGTTTATTTTCATTATAGCTTGATATTGTAACGTCACTGTATCTGATGGTAAACATAGTGCTGCATGCTGATGGCAAAGCAAAAACATTAATTACCACCTCGATATCTATAGTCCATTGACAGTTACTGCTGTCATTCTGGACTGTAAGCATTCCAGCTGATCTCTAGTACCGAAACCTTATTATTCCGCTCGAGGATATCTCAAAGTGAGATACATCTACCATTTGGGGTACACCAGTTAATAGTAATCGGTTCGCGATAAAATTTACATAATGGTAGCAGCTTACTTGGTTTGCACGTATAACAAACATGATTTCGCACATGCAACTAAGCAGGAATCAATACAACGCTGAATCTGAATTAATAGTGTAATTGAATAAAATGTATCTGAAAATGGTTACTATTTGCGCTAAAAAATAAACACACCTATGCCACTAATTCTTATATAAATAAAATTATGAAGGTCTGGCGTTGTGCTCGCATTATTCAAAAACTACTGGATAGATTTCAATAAAAAAAATTGGTATACTTTACTTTTTGGTACTTATCTAAAAATTTGCCAAAAAACCTATCATAATAGCTTTTGATATATGTTTATTCAAATTTTAAGGAACTACGATTCTTACAAACTACTACGCTTTCAGTGATATATGTTCTTACAGCGACAAACTGGGAAAAGTGGTGCCTACTGTTTTTTTTCTATATACATAAAATGTATTGTTAAAATGTTAAACGACGCAGACGGAGTCGCGGATATTAGATAGTAATAAACATAATATTTATCTATTACTCTCTTGTACTTCTTCTTTAAATATTTTATTACTTTATTTATTCTAACGATAGTAGGTTATTCTTAAAAAATTCGACGTTATCTTTACGGTCTAATAAGTACGTGGTGCTATAAGTTTGAGAGAACCTGCTCAACCGTGCTTATTTTACAATTATTACGCCTGGTACAATTATAACCATGCAGGTTATTGGGAATAATCTGATAGGTACACTATTTTTTCATATTTTATAGGTTTTAGAGTTTAATCACGATCTTACCCGATGTTAGATGGAAATGCGGTATAAGATAGTAAACACAGTAAACATAGACGGGAACTACTTCCCAAAAGCAGCTGCCGGAACACGCAAATAGGTCTTTGATGACAGATTGTTAACTTAGGGCGAAATCTTAGAAAAAGTCATACCTCCTTGCTATGGTTAGATAGTGATGTTTCCCTTCATCGACAGCTTCAGTTTATTGAGGAATTTTAACTTAGGCCGATCGATATTGTGTCCAAACTAACTACATATTACGGTAATCGATTGTCAAAGCGAATTACGATTAAAGGAAGTACAGAGCGATGGATCAGGGCCCCGCAAAACCGCTTAACTACGTACCTGTACAATATTAATTCTAATTTGGACACAGCAAACACGGACCGGATAATAAAAGAGAGCGGTGCCTGAATACAAACACCTCGGTATATCATCATCGTCTGACGTAACAGTTTCATCAAAAGCTCACGAAACCGATTCTGTTGTACGAAATATTCTTAAAAACTGGATGATGGACCGTTCGTTGTACACGTTGTACTAATTATAATAACTTTACATAACACCGGTTTAGGCAGATAATTAGCTTGGAACAACTTTCGTTGCGCTAACATCATATATTTTCATAACAGAGTATAAGATCCATGTCGATGTGCGTACGATCAACTTTAAGCTATGATTTTTATTTTATGCGAATTATTCCCATCGTTTGTTTTTCGCGTTTTAGATCCGATTTAGATCCGTTTTTATAAATAACGTTTGATTAATTTCATCGTTAATAGTTTAATTGGTAGCGTGTTCGGACACCGCGTAGATTGATGTAAGTTCGAATCCTTACAACAGAGTCGGAGCTTTCGGTGAAGGAAAACATTGGGATGAAACTATAGCATGGTAGTAGGATTTTTTCTAAGTCCGACTGTCTAGCTACCACCCTCTAGTTGCAAACCTATCTCCCAGTATCTGTTGGTGTGTTCCCGCAGCCGTACTTGAAACTTGAAAGCCAATCCCTGTCTAGGTTTACCTGAAGCTAAAGCTAAAGCGTGTTTACCATTTTAGACCACATCAATATTTAACATCAGATACGGTTGTGGTCAAACGCTAAAACCTATAAAATATAAAAATATACCATTAATAAAAATGTTAATTTATTTGATATCTTAAAAAACACAGTTCCTATGAAACAAAAAAATGATTTTCATACGAGCGAAGTCGTTTGAACCAACTAGTAAATAAATGTATTTTAGATGTAATTTCACAGAAGTCCACTTAATAGCTTGTATTACGCTATCAAAACAGAGGATGTAAAAGTACTAATTTAAATATTTAACTCTTAACACCCCAGCTGACAAAATATGGTCATCACGTAAAAGTAAGTGATACACAGATCGGATCCATGAAATCTTAGTTTCCTATTAATGCACCGCGAAGCATATTTATTAATTCTGGACATCTGTACTAATATTATAAAGAGAGATAGCCAATTTGGTTTGTTTGTTTATATGAGAAAGTAAACTCTGGAACCAGTGAACCGATTTGATAAATTCTTTCACTATATGAAAGGAATATTATTCCAGATGGGCATAGGCTATCTGTTATATTAATATATAAAAATCATTTAAAGTTATGACAATATTTTTCAGTTTACTCGGAAAAAGTGGTGCCTTTTCAGTGCCTCTATGACGTGTATCTACTACACAATAGTTCAGCAATACATTTTTATAGTGTTTTAACTTATTAGTTAAACTTACACTATAAAAATGTATTGCTGAATTCTTCCTTATAACATAATATATAAAAGAGGCCGTAATAGTTTTTATCCATCTACTAAGGATAAGTCATATTAACCATTTTTATCTGAAAACAATGGTCAAAGTTAGTGGAACAAAAGACAACTAATTTAATTTTTCTAAACCTATTGCACCCAGGCAAAGCCAGGCTTGTCCACGATTACGTATATATCATCATCATAAGCCTCTAAGAGACCCACTGCAGAGTCATAAGCCTCTTCCCAAAAAAAGGTATAGGGCATAATCACCACGCCATTCAAACTCTGAGAAATCCACAGTTCTATATTTTTCCCGACATACGGTGGTACTACAAGAACATTTCTCAGGTTCGGGCTTCCTCACGTTACCAGTGTTACCAATGTAAATTAGTAAATGTACGCGAATTCCGAAAAATTCGTTGGTACATGCCAGGATTCGAACCTGCGAACATCGGATTGATTGATTCCATCGGTCAAACCACTGGACCACCACGATTTATATTCTTATATATATATATATTCGTAAATTTGAATATTTTTAGCCTATCTCTACCGTATGAACAGTTTCTTAACATCAATTACACCATTCGGTTATGTTAGTGTAAACATATTGTCAATTATAAGCTTGCAGATGAAGCGAGGATATTGGCCAACATTTAAATAAATCTGATGTACTGATGACGACTGTTCATGGTTACCAAATTAATTTTGTACCCACCGCATGGTAAATTATAAAATCAATTTAATATCTATTAAGATTCGAGTCTTCATTTTAACGGTAGGTTAAATCATTTGTATACATTGGAACTTCATGTCAGCTTCTATGTTTTTCTTTATACCTTCATAAATATATTAATAAGGTTTTGTTACGATACGATAAAATTAAATGCCGTTTGCGTCGAAAAAAAAATATTTTGCACCGCCCTGACAAAAAAAAAAAATCAAGTACACTTACTATTCCACAGTTACACTGTAATTAAATTTACACTTAAAATACTGTATTTGCAGTCTGCTTGAATATTTCTTCCTTTTGTTCCTATTCATATTCAGTCTAATATCCTAAATAGAACTTCACTCGGACGTGAGGCGCGTTTATATATCCATTGATAAAGAAGGGTGGAAAACTCTGGAAGCCTAATTCGAATGGTTCGACAAGCTTCGAGACAGACCATTTTATAAACGTCATTATTTTTGGTGCCTGCTATTGATGAATGATTCGTTTTTTTATTTGTAACTACTATTTGCTCGGGGTAATGTAAGTTTTCAAAATAAAATACAGTCCGTGCTACTCGTTGATAATGTAACTTTCTATATTTGAAATGACTGTTAAAATAGCTAAAATATTTTTTAAAGTTTATGCATTATAAACGAAAAAATCAAATTTTTCCCTTTTTATAGTACTATATTATACGAGTTCGCATACAGGGTATACCAGTAGTATATTGTTAATTAGGTAGTACCCATAACTTCGTTTTCGTAAAATTTTTTTTTTTTTGTTAATATATTTCAATTGAAAATCTTTTGCTAGGCACCTAGATATCTATTTTGACTAGGCTAGCTAGTCCCTTCAACTACATTATTACTTAACATCATGTGAGATATTGTTCATGAGCCAAGGTATTAACCAATTTTGGTGACTAGACTAATTAATTGGTAATATTACAGGTCCTACCACCATCGTCATGGCCGGCTACAGCGCAACTGGCCCAGCTGACAGCCAGCGCGCGTTCCCCACCTCCCCAAGATCCTGACGCTCCGCTGAACCTCAGCAAGCAACGCTCGCCCTCACCAGCGCAGGCCTCGATGATGATGCAGCGGTTCGTTCCATACCCGACGATTGAAGAAAAAAGTCCTTATTCCATGCCGAAAGAAGAGGAATACAGTAATGCTTGCAATGGTAAGTAATTGCTAAACTTTAGAGAGACTCGGGAATACTGCGGGTATTAAAGGAGGCCACTTATTATAGAAGTACTGAGTTGGAGTCATTCGTGCTATCAACCGCAATATTGGGATCAGGACTTAATTACTTTATTGCGCTGCAGTACAATTGAGTGTGTACACTTTCCCAATCGAATCTGGTACAGGTTTTGCATTTTAGAATGCTTAATTGTTTGTTTACATTTATCTAAATTTATCTCATTTCAAGTATCAAGATGTTTTAAGTCCGCTTTATTATATCTTCGAATACCGCGTCAATAGTCTTAAGTATCGAATCGAGCTCTTGGTGAACGAAAAAAAGCTTTATGGAACCGTAACATTGTTGTATGGCTTTTTCTAATACCCATCTGGCTAACTATCACCCTGAAATCTGTGAACTATAGGTTTGTTATGATAGATTCACTTAAAAGACAGTTTCCGAGAGCATGCGGGTGGCGGGTGCTTGCGCGGGTGAGTATAGTTCAAATGTACGTAGACGCCGCTAGCATTCACAGTGAAACTTTACCGTGAGTGTAGTTCAAATGCACGTAGAAGCCTGCTAGCATTCACGGTAAACTCACTTCTCATGTCGACATACATTTGAACTACACGCACCCGCGCATGTACCCGTCACCTCGCCTGGCCTGTATTTTCACTGTGAATGCTAGCGGCGTCTACGCACATACGAACTACACACACCCGCGCAAGCATCCACACCTGCCTACACTCTGAAACATGCGAAAAGCAAGCCCTCTTTTAGATTTAGCATGTTCTTGTTTTAGCCCACATTGTCGTTTAACGTTGCGTGAGATTGTGATCAACCGAGAAAACCTATTTAACGTTTAAAAAGTAGTTTTCTATATAAGATACATTGAAAATGGAAAGTGTTGTTTATTAGATTACTAGCTAGTTCCTGACATTTCACCCTCGCATAAATGAACATATTGTTTCATGAAAAATACGTAGGTACGGGCTCTTATATTAGTTTAATGTAATTCAAATCGATACTCGACTTTAGTTACTTGTGTTAAGTTTTAAAATTACTTGATAAATCCTATAGAAAACATAATGATATGTAGTCTAGATAATATTCCAGAAAGTTCTTTGTCTGTAAAAATGATTGTTAAGTTCTGTTCAGCTGTTTCGAAGAGTAGTTCATATCAAATACACTTTAGTTTTATTTATATGTATAGATTATTAAATCAATTATAGGAGCCTCAATTGGTCATTACAGTAAATGATAATAAAAAAAAAAATAAAAAAATGTAGCAACATTTATTTGTCTTTTGTTTCGGGTAAAAATTTTATTAGATAAACTAACTTCAATATTTACATTCCATTACAATCAGGCCAATACTGTTATGATAGCAAGAGGTATTGTATCCACTTTGGCTTGATGTTTTGTATCCAATGCTTTTTTTGTAAGTTAGCAAAGCGGGTGGATGATATTTTGCAATACATAAATTGAAATGAAAAGTACCTGTTTTCCAAAGGATACATCAAATCTAAATTAGTGCGAACGAAGCAGCGAGTAAAAGCTAGTTTCTTGTAGTACTATAAGGGCTATAATATTTAAGAACATTTACTTTTTGAACGGAAAAGAATTAACTGCAATTTCCTTCTCATATATTTTTCTTTTCAAATATAACGAATATTAGCATATTATATATACATTTATTGTCATTGTGTGATGTTCGCGTAAAATTATTAACAATAATGTATAATTTATTCGCGTAAAATACGGTAACGCGCTGTTAATTTTCAGTGGGACGAAATAAAATTAAAGAGAATGCATCGAAATTCGACCTTCAGTCTAATAGACCAATGGCATGTCTCATAATTAGGAATCCACGGTTACGAGTGAATCAGATAACGTCGTATGACGTAAACAAACGTCACACGCGCGTAAGTGATCCAAAAATATTAACGCGGCTGTCTGTTCACTTCAATTCTCAGACTGAATTTACAAATGTAAATCATTCATACTACGATAATAGTGTTAACGATTTCAATATCTCTCAGAGGTAGTCGTTTCAAAAATGTTCAACATTGCAGTGATATGTTGCCAGATCATACTTTTATTATATATGATTAGGTTTATACTTATTAAGCTATAATTCGTTTAGCAATGCAATGTAATGTTAGTATTGTAAGCGCTCGAAAAATATCTTTACGACTTGCTTAAAAACCGATTGACTTTTCTGTAGTTTACATAGATAGATAGAGTATGTATGTGGTATACCTATATAATGTCAGAAAAAATCTCAATATATAGTTACGAACATTGCTTAAAAACAGACGCCTTCAGAAAAAAATAAAGAAGACATACGGACAAACGCTGTTAGCATTATTATTTTATCTTGCTTAGTGATAACGCCGAATTACTTCTAAAAATTATGACAGTTTCAAACTTAAGTAAAACCGGAACCGAAATCGAGTTAACCGTCCACTCTATAATATAATTAATAAGCCGTATCATTTTTCTTTACCTTTATAACGAGATAAAGATGCGATCTATGCAGTCTCATCAGATAAAGTACCCAATACCATTAAATTACAAGATTCACTCAGTATCTAAACGAAATAAAAAAAACTTGAATCAGTTACGTAGAAAATTTACATTTTCTATCTAACATAAGCTTATTAATGTCTAAACAAAGTGGTATCTTTAAAAAATCAATTTTAATATCACAGAGGTGTAGTTAAGAAAACATAGAGTGGATGACGACCCCCAAATATAAATATACAATCTAAAGTAAATTATAGAAATGCTAAATTACAATCATGTGGGTCAAATAAAATTAATATAAAATGTCAAAGGTAACAATGTATTTAAAAAATAGTTGATGGTGTGCTATGATCGCATGATAGAAGTGAAAACTTATAAAAACAAACATAATAGTATGTATAATATTATTGCAATGATGTTAGAATAAAAACGTACTAAGGGAATAATACATTCCATATCCGACAATAAACGTAGCTCATAATCGTGGCGGGCGAGTATATACGGTTCAGCGCTGCTTGATACCGTGTGCAGCCGAATAACCCCGATTTATCATCACCGAGCCGAGCGTAACGGTTCACCAAAGAAGCTTACACTTCAAAAAACATTAATTTTCATCCGAATCAGAGATATTTTCTTCATTTAGCCCCTAAGAAAGATTATGGACATTAAATATACTACCCGTCGATTCGGAAAACCTCTGCACAGTTGTCTATCATCATCATCATCATCTTACCCTTATCCCACCTAAGTAGGGTCGGCACAACATGTTTTCCTTTTCCACTCTCCTCTGTCAGATGTCATCTCAGTATTCACACTTTTTATACGCCTATCGTTTTTCACACAATCCATCCATACCTTTTTCGGTCTTCCTCTACTCCTATATCCGTCCACTTTCAAACTCAAAACTTTTCTTGTTACATGACTTGTTACATGTCACAACTCTGCACAGTTGTCTAGAAGAACCGATATAGTTTTCTCTTTATATATCGGGGGTCAAGGCCCCAAGTTCGGAACCCTTATTCCAGTACCGCATGTTACGAAACCCACGAACAGAAATAAGCAAGCAGTCGTTCTTAGATAAATAGTTGGTAACATCGTGTAATGTTGAAATGAAGTTATTATTACGAACAGTGTCGTCGCCAACATTTTGATGTTTCGCATTTAATTGCTAAATATAATTAATCTCTTGTATCATAGAACATTCGCTTCGGGTAAATAGGGTGATGTATCTAGGTTGCGTGACATCCACTTTTGTTATTGGTTTAAAACTAAACATAAACATAAATGTATATAAATCTTTTTATATAAATAAAATATTAGGGGTAAGTATGCAGTGGTACGCGCGACACGCCTACGATATATTTCCATGATTTTTTCTTTTATTTTCACTTAACAGACACTTGATCCTTATCAAAAAAAATAATGACCATCGTTTAATATAGAGAGAGATATTAATATTTTAAGAAAGTATGATTTTATAAGTACTAAAAAGACTGAATTTTATAAGCAAATTATAGTTTTACCTTTAATTTTTTATGTGTTTTCTTCGTTATTGTCTTAACAATAAACATCGTCGCGGGTATCAACTAGTTAAACATATTAAGTGGATACTGACAATGATAGGACTGAGACTTGTTTGCCTCAGTCGTTTCTGATCCAGAAAAGTGTTACACAATGGATATGAATATGGGAGAAACAGAATAGATGCGTTATGCGTTATATTACAGACAAAATCAATAATTGACTACGTAACGTCTTTTACCGACAAATATAAATAAAATAAATCACAATAATAAAATGAGAACTGTGAACTTAAACATATGTTATACAATGTTTAATTTTAAATAGTGTCTATTTCTAAACAAAGGTAAGACACTCTTTTGTGATCAAACTTTTTTGAAACAAGTGTTCGATGCGTATTTAACTTTTTTGTAATAATAGGGATAAAGTCTAAACAAATATCGGCTCTTGTGTATACTTGTGATGTTTTCTGAATCGGTGGTAGTATACTGTAGTATAACCTACTTAGAGGCTCAATTGAAGAAAGTATTTTTAGTTTTGATGGACATGAAATGAAGTCATTAAGAAAAAAAAAATAAAACTGGTTGAATGTATTACAAAATCTCACAGCAACAAATTGAAAATTAGGTAATACACGCGTGCATATTAATTGCGAACGATAGTGATCTCGAAGTGAACTCAACTTTGATTGTACGACGCATGCACAATTTATTATTGCGACGTTTTTATTGCTATTCCGAGGTCGCGTTGATGTTTCGGCGAGCTTTGTTGAACGAGTGATGTATTGGCGAAACTTTCGCGATACGAGACCGACAGAAAATATCTTTTAAATCCATACATTTTCCATTAAAAAAAAAACGATATGACACTTAAAATGAAAAGGATTAAATAAGTCAACTTATAATATATTTTTTTAAACTCAAATCTAAACAGCATATAGTCGTGATGGTCGAGTGGTTGGACTGGTCGAATATCAATCTGATGTATGCAGAATTTTTCAGAATTCGCGTACATTTACTAATTTCATTTGACAACACTATCGGCTAATGGTGAAGGAAAACATCGTGAGGAAACCTGAACCTGTGAAATGTTCTTGTACTACCACTGTATGTAAGAAAACATAGAACAGTGGATTTCGAGGGCTGGCATGATTCTTATCCCCTCACCTTCCTTCGGGAAGAGGCCTATGGCCCTGCAGTGGATCTCTTACAGACTGGAGACAATAATGATAAACAGTGAACACAAAATACACTACTAGTATCGATAATTTAATCGACAATCGATGTGATGGGATTCAGCTGTCATTAAATCAAACTGTCACCGACAAATTAATAAAACATCACAGTGGAAAATATATACATAACGGTTACTTTGAGTAACTTAATACTCATTTAACATATCTTTTTAAAATGTAAATATAAGTCAAGATAATTAATAGTTTCGCCTACCTATTACCGACTATAATAGTCGTGTTTATAGCGTTCCAAAATCCACAACAAAATGTCAAATGTCATAACTTTAATATAATAATGTTAAAGATCCATGAGAGATAATATAAAACGCACTATGTTGTGTTGAATAGTTGGCTCGTACCCAAACCGAAATGGATACAAAATCGCCGAGTGCCGTTCGGTTTCCTTTAAAACAAGAGAATTACGTGAAACGGGGGATAGATGGCGCTCGAGACGCCAACTTCCGCTCTCCGCCTCTGTACAATCGCTCACACAAGTCATATAAAAACCTCTCAGAATTATACTTGAAATCATTAATATATTTAATTATTTGTACCGATGATAGTTTAGTTGTTGTTAGCTTAGCTTGTGTTCGAGTACCGCGTCGATCCACGTAAGTTCAAAGAATCCTTACAACTGAGTCGGTGTTTTCTGTGAAGGACAACATCGTGATGAAATCATAGAATAGTGGTAGAACATTTTCTAAATCCGCCTGGCTAGCAGTAACCACCCTCAAGATGAAAATCTGTCACCAACCATCTGTTGGCGTGTTCTGATAGCTTCACTTGAGAGCCAGCCCCTAATTAAAACGTAAAGTAATAAAAAAAATACTGCTTTCAATGACGGATGTTTTGAAGCCATTATGTTTTTTATATTATCTTTGTTATATGTAATATGTTTTTTTTTTCTTTTGGAATAATTTCAATTTCTTTAAAATATTTTACAAGAACTTGTAACTGATGTATCTTTATGTATCCTTTAAAGCTTCATTCACGATATAGTTTTTTTGTAATTGCGTTACTACCTATATATTTTTAGTTCATACAACGAAGCAATGTTTTCTGAAGTCGTTAATGTGAACACATCTTAAAGAGACATTTAAAAAGCTCTGGCATTGTAAGACGAGCTTATCGTGTGCGTGTCATTTTGCAATATTTCAGTGAAATATCGTGTGAATAAAATAATTCAAAGATTAGACAGAAAAAAATAGAGAAAAATTGGCCGTTTTTAATTAAGCTAGCATCACATACCATTGTGTAGATAAAAACCAGAAACTCGTGAAAAAAGTGCTCATCGAGTATTATCAAAAACAGTATATAAAATTAAAACAATACATTATAATGTTAAAATATCTTGACGGTCGTGCGGTTTCATCGGTAGAATGTTAATTCGATATGTGTGACTTCGAACACGTATCCATACCGCCTTATCGAAGTTCACGTACCTACACTTAAACTAAATTAATTTCCAAATACACTATAATTTCGCTAAATTAGAAACACGTTTGATCAATTTATAATGCTAGATTTCCACTTAAAGAGTCTTAATTCTGTCGTCAGATTGTGTCACGAGATTGCTGAAACGATGCAACGATATTAAGACCTTGCTTGTTAATGTATAAGTACCTAAAATTATTTTTAATCAGATTAATAACAACTTAAATCAGGCAATCACCTCTGTTAACGGCCAAACTGTTAATGCTTTCTACCTAAAAACACCGGTGCGGTTCGATTCTCGCTAATTCCAATTAAATATTATTTGTTATTCGATACCGGAAATATATCGTTATTCAAACTACTTTATGTATATATATATATATTTTTTTCTGTGAATTCTAATAAATTAAACAGGTAAGATAATGAGCGTGTTAATAACGTAGATGGCGATCGGCATTTTTAATATCGTCTCTTCAAATAATAGAAATAAAAGCAAAAATGAAACCGGTCCCGTTTAGACTTTGCGATGATAATCTACATAATTTTTATTATGTGGATATAATATTTCGTTGATATTAATTAGAATCGAAAAATAGGCATCGCAATATAGATGAGGTGGAACGAAGTTGTAAAGAATTGCTACGGTATTCAAATATCGTTTCTCTATCTATATTTAGTCGAAAACGAATATTATGAAGCAAATACATTTGTTTTTTTTCTTGTAATAGCGTCATCATCTTACCCTTATCCCACCTAAGTAGGGTCGGCACAACATGTTTTCCTTTCTCCACTCTCCCCTCCAGATGTCATCTCAGTAGTCACACTTTTTATACACATCATTTTTCACACAATCCATCCACACCTTTTTCGGTCTTCCTCTACTCCTATATCCGTCCACTTTCAAACTCAACACTTTTCTTGTTACATGACTTTCATCTCTTCTCATAATATGCCCGTACCATGCTAACTTATTACTCCTCAACTTCTCTGTTACTGGTGCTATTTTCAAACTTCCTCTGATATACTCATTCTTAATCTTATCCATTCTTGTTACACCACACATCCATCTTAACATTCGATTTTCTGGCCCATGTAATCTTGTCTCATCCGTCTCGTTCGTAGCCCAGCACTCGGATCCATATAACACGGCTGGTCTTATTATAGTTTTATACACCTTCCCTATTTAAATCTCAAAAATCATTTAACCGATTTTAAAAATTCCTTCACCTATAGGCAGCTACATTATCACTGAGTAACAAGGGCTGTATTTTTTAATTTTTCGAAATCTAGTATATAGATAAATTCCAACACTAAGTTCTTAAGAGATTGAGTGATGATTGATATTTGTTTTACCAGTTAAAACAATAAAACGGAATGATACCCTAAAAGTATCAGTCCTGAATACTCTGTATATAAATTGATTTACCCGCGGCTTCGCATGTCTTTATTATAAATCGTAACAAATAATTGATTTAAAATATTGCGGACCTATTGTATAAATATTTTTCTTATATGTACATATATCATATGTCGTGATGTTCGGTTGAACGTTGTAGAAACTATTTACTCCAAGGACACCTAGCGACGAGTTATAATTAAGTGAGTAGAATAAAAAACAATTCGGTAGTCACAACTTTCGTGGTGATCCGTGATTTTATATACCTACTAGTAGTCGCCCGCGCCTTCGTCTGCATTTGTATATCTATAAATGATGACACTATACATTATGTTCGTGTAACTCTTAACGGTTTAAGCAGGGCATGCCGAGATAGCTCTCAGATGTCAAAACCTTTTCAAATTTTGTTAATACTTATCATTATTATATTTAGGTGAATTAAAACAGTATCTTTAGAAATGATCCATTCAATTATTCTGATGATTTAACTACATTACTGTAATATATCATAAAAATCGGTTCTATAGTTATTGCATGAAAGAGTAGTATTGACATTAATCTATGGTAAGAGACTTTCTTGTTTATTAGGAACGTGCCTTTACTCGCGGCATCACTCGTTTTCTAAATGAAAGGTACCCTATGTAATCTTTCTCTACAGTCTGTCAACGAGTATGCAATATTTCACAACGATCATACCAGTAGTTAAAGTTCACATTTGCATTTTAAATATCACTTAGATGATATAAATATACTTAATGAAGTAACTTAGCATAAGAATTATTTTAATCAAGAGACACACATGGATATTGTTTATCTTGTAAAACGGTGTATACGAGTTTTTATTGAATTTTTTTTTTGTAGCATTTATGTACTCGATAATACCGAAATCGTTTCAAATACGCACCGCATCTTGTCTAGAATCAACCGCGGTAGGATGTTATAAATTATTTAACAGCGTGTCAAATTAATACGAGGAATGCCCAATGAGTGGTGGATGTTTCCGTGCCGGCGGTTTTATTAATTGTGCGGACACTTGCTGGCGAATATGTCACGCGAAATGTTAGGATACATAGTTGACCCATATTATGTTTGTGAAGTTGATGTAGGTATTTTGAAATGACGATTAAAATAGTCACTTTGTGGATTTACTGAAATACAATCATATTTCATCTCTTATATATGACAGAGAATTCGGAACGTGTATTGTTAGACTTTTTCAACTCTTTGTCAGCGATGTTAAAATCAGACATAAGATATATTTTCAAGATTTTCAACCTTCGGTCATAACAAGATATGTTTTATTGTTTGCAGATTATCAGTTGAGTAAATTCGACCATATCAAGTTATGATAAACCAAATAATAATGAATAGAATAGAAAATGTATCTATCAGTATATTTTTTTGTATATATCTGAACGTCTCTTGGAATATTCACCATAATGCTCTATATTCAAAACTCTTTCAACTATAAGAATATGTTAAATTAGTTAGTCATTATCAAATAAACCAATGCTTTTTGAAGTCTAATTTACCAAGAAAAAATATTAAGAGACCAAGAGCGCCTCAACACGACACTTTTGATCTGGAGTACGTGTTGCCCGTGATGAATTATAGCTCTGAGACATAGTCGCTAACCATGAACCACAATAGAAAGCTCAAGGTTTTCTTCCGAACTGACTTATACGCTATTGGCCTGACTGGTCTTTACAGCTTCACCGGAGTAAAAAAGATCAAGCTCTCTCAAACTGTAAGATACGATCAGAGTTTTCGAAAAAACTAAGGTCTTCGACGTTGCCCTTCAAATTAGCAAACTTAAGGGGCTGTTAATGAGACATTCTTCGTAGGAACGCAGAATAAGAAAGAGTCCTGTCCCGAATACCAATTTCAAAGTCGATCGATGTAACCTGCTGCAAGTTGTGAGAACCCCTTGGAAAACGTGAACGCAATACCGATCTTTGGGGGAAACCCATCTGTCCTGTTCATTTGACTGTCTAGCAGTCGATGTATTATCATTAAACCGATGGATGGATAGAAAAATAGATGCAATCTAAGCAATTGAGTAGATTTGGCTAAAATATTTCAAGTGGTTATTAGTTATATTACATACAATCCTGGCTTGTATGTGATGGGATGTATGGGAGATGTATGGGAGAATTGGTCAATACATAATAAGCTTACTTGAAGCGAAATCGAAACAAAATCGTATCGATTTTTTTATAATAAATTAATATCGATATCAAAAAACAATTATTTTTAAATAATGTACAGTTAAGATTGTAATGTATATTTAAATAACAAAAATAAATAAAAAGAGTTATTGCATACTTAAATTAACGGTAATTAACGTAGTTAAATTGACGTGAATAACTTATAGTTCAACAATATAAACCGCGGGAAATGTTTGACGAGGCAATAACCATAAACAAACATTCTGGAATTTAAACAATTGTCTCTGCGATATATTGTTCATTCATATTATATTTTAATTTTATTATAAACATATCGTATTTTATTAGGTAATTATGGTTTTTCTTCATTATCTTGAAGAATGTTTAATATTTATGGGAAATAGTTTTAAATTTCTTCGAATGATATGATGGGCAACTAATATAACAGAGAGAGAGGCACAGAGAACAAAATAAATGTTTTATCTGTGGACTGAGTACGATTGTCGAAACGGTTGAATATTATTGTGGCTTATGTTATTCGATTTATATGTTGTATATTCAAGCCTAGCTATTCTTAGGCTATATGCAATATACTGTTATCAGATAATGTACCAATATACACTTGAAAATGTCGACAGACGTGTGGTAGAATATTTCTCTCCACTACACACAGTGGACCATCTGTTATGGTTTTAAGTTTTTTATTCTGATTTTAACAACTCATTAAGAAACAATCTCAAATTAATGTACAACCCTTTTGATGTACCTACCTTTACATTGATAGGTGAGAAAAATTGAACACTTCTTAAGAAATACACACGACGTTACAAAAATAAACCCAAACACCGGAATAGGCACTCCCTTAATCTTGAAATTTTACGATTGCTTCTAATGTTGTCATTCATTACTCTATAGTTTATAGTCGAGCTTAATTGTATATTTATCTCTTCCGATCGTAGTCCGGAAATTATATCTTATATTAATTTATGTCTTAATTATGGTAATTTCATTAGGAATGAGTACTTGAACATGGTTAATTTCTTTCTATAAATTTTTCGTTTTCGACGACTTTCTTTATATTTTTTGTTTCGTTACTAGTCAAAACTCGGTATATCCGTAGGAGCTTGTTAAAAATCAAAGTTTATTTTGTCCGATACAACGGAGAGTTCTTACGTGACTAACTTAAAAACTAAGTACAATACTTTCGTCGATTGTTAATACAGCCCGGATGACCGCCCAGTTATGCCGACGTAATAATTCCTTATATTAGCTTAGACGCGTATGGCTATAGTTTCGTGAGTTTTTCCATACGATGAACGAATCCAGACCTTTACATTTTCTCTATTAGCTTATGTTTGGGGTTTCGTTTGCGTTAGTGTATTTATTCTTCAGGAACTGTACAATTTTTACTGGATAAAAGATACCCTATGCTCTTTCTGTACCCCTGAAATCGTTAAGGCGTGGAGCCCTAACAAACAAACAAACTCGAATTCATATTTCTAATATTAGTTAGAAAGTTATAATTAAGTCTCTATTAATAATTCCTTGGTAAGACGGGGAATTATGTGGCATAATAAATTTACTCTGAAATAACGCAATAATTATTTGCCTTAGGAAAAAATAAGAGATGAAACGACTTCAAAGATTGCATCGTTTATCAAAAAAGAAAACCTTTAAATTTTTTCCAAAAATATATTGATGGATAAATTTGATTTGGAAATATATTACTAAAGTGACATATCATTTTCAAATATTAATTTTCCCTGTTTCAGTAGCGGCCTGGGGCCAATCACCGTCAGAGGAAGTGGAGAAAGCCAAGTTAGTTCGCCAACCGAGGCGCGACGAGGCCGGCAAACCTCACATCAAGCGACCAATGAACGCGTTCATGGTGTGGGCGAAGGATGAACGCCGGAAAATATTGAAAGCGTGTCCTGACATGCACAACTCTAATATATCTAAGATACTGGGTGCGCGGTGGAAGGGTATGTCAAATGCTGAGAAACAGCCGTATTACGAGGAGCAATCAAGGCTTTCGAAGCTTCATATGGAGAAACATCCTGATTATAGGTAAAATTTAATCTATTATCTACCTTCATTTTTATTATAAATAAGTTCTTGTACTATCGCCATCTGTGGAAAAATATAGAATTGTGGATTTTGCGGAGTTTGAAATCACCAATACGTCATGAGCTGGACCCGGTGATTATGTCCATACCTTCCTTGGGGAAGAGTCTTATAACCCTGTAGTGGGTATCTAACAGGCTAATGTGATGATGATGATGATTTTTTATACTTTTAGTTAATGGATTTTGAAAGCTAATATTTTGAAGTATAATTAGGAAGCACACAATTGCAAATTTGTTTCTCATAAAGTTATGGGGATAGGTACTGCTGCCATTAGCAGCTTTTTCTTTCATCCGAGCAACAACAGGGTAACTGCACTGTGTCTGATTATAAGTACACTACAATTTAAAAACAACTACGAACACCATGACATTTGCAATCGATAACCAGTTGCTGCTATTATACAGGTTGAAAAGCCTCCCGTTGGTTGGATATACACTTCCTTATCTCGAAACGCGGCATACTAAAAGAGAGTCATTATGTCGGGTTACATCAACCTCGCATTCGTATTAACAAAAGCTTACTGAATCTTCTAAGCAGGCTTGACTCCTTGTTCCTCTACGATAATTTCCCATAACACTGAAAGAGATGTTTAAATCCCTACAGGTACAGACCACGGCCGAAGCGAACGTGTATAGTCGACGGTAAAAAGATGCGGATCTCTGAATACAAGAACTTGATGCGAACACGTCGTCAAGAGATGAGGCAGCTGTGGTGTCGAGACGGCGGTAGCGAGATGGGCTTTCTTCCGTCTCTATCCTCGCCGGGTCCTTCGAACTCCTCTCCACCGCCAAATGGTGGGAGCTACATGAATCAATCGTTTTCACCCCCACTGTCAGCCGAGAGAGGACGATTGAGGTACGGCGCGCGGCTGGCCGTACCCGCACGCCGCGCCTCTACCGCTCCCACCTTCTACATCACCCCTGGTAAATTCTAGAAGTCCAGAGAATCTGACGACACTAAACGCATTTCTATGTTAAACAATTGTGTATATTCAAATGGGACGTATAAATGTTGTATGACACTGGACATTTAACGGGCATTACAGTGTCGATAGAGACTTGGGTTTTGTATGAGGTGTATTAACTGAAACTAATGCGAGGAATTTCAGTCGCCATTTAACAAGCCACAGGTTTTGTCTTACAAAATTTTATACGTCATTTGATATTGTGCATAAGTGTTTCTCAAAAATATTGTAATTATTAGTGATAAAACAAAACAACAATGTAATTTTGTCACTGTTGGAACTGTCAACATCTATCTCGAGAAAAGAAAAATCAAAGACAAAAATAAATAAAAAGGTAGGCGAAACCTATCGCCTCTTTCCTTTGAGTTGTAAATATATACGAGTGATGAAGGTAGCATCTTTTTATTAAGTACTAGAAATATGTCTTCGGCAGCGTCGCAAATTGGATCTCTCATTTAAGAAAGATATAATAATATAATTATTATTATTATTGAGATTATTCCATTAGTGAATTAAGAAATGTGTAACTATAAACGTCTATATTTTTTTGTTTTTGATACAGTTAACAAAAAAAAATTGTTTGTAAAAATATTTCATCTATCTTTGATAAGCAACATTTTTGTAACAATAACTCATTAAGTTCACAATTTTTGTTGATAATATTGGTAATTGACCATTGGCAATTGTTTCAAGTTATAAGTAATAAGATACAAATGCCAAACAGATGTACAGTCAACCGAAATAAGCTTCAGTGCATCGTAGAATAATAAGGAATCTATATATAATCCAGATCAAATTGTACTTTGAAATATAACCTTCAATGATTTATTCAAGGTTATTAAGATAAAAGTTTATTTATGTCGAAAAATTGTTGACGTAAAAATGTAGTAAATTAAACAAAAATGTACATATATATTATATATATAACGTTTAACCATTTTATCACTCGATAATTTATGTAGAAAACTGTACTTGAACGTTGATTGAAATTGCGAAAAGAAAATGTATTTAATGTAAATAGTTACAGCTAAGTTTGTAGATATGTTATTTTAACTTTTTAAAACCGAATAGTCCTTAACGAATAGCAGCTATATTAATTAATATATATATGATTTTGAGAACGAATCTTGACTTTTGCGTGGCCATGTATAAAAAAAAGTTAATAATAAAAATAAGTTTGTAGAAGCTCATAGTTATAAGGAACGGTAATGATAAACCAAAAAAAAAAAAAAATGGAAGCGAAATGCTTGAAAATTTTACGTGTTTTGAACACATCGGGACACTCTTTGAAATCCAGTGATATTTTAAGCATAATCGTCTGTATGTCTAAAATACTCATATTTAAATAACAATATACTAAGCAAAGTGTACTATAGTTAAATGACATTTCATAATAATAATAATGTAAAATTATAAGCCCAACGTAATGTAAAGTCTTGTACAAACGGTAATTTTAATTTATTCTTTTATTATATTACATTTAATTTCATGTTACGAGTGATCGCAATAACTTAAAAAAATTAGACGGATATCATCGATTTTAGAAATGTTTTATTTAATTGTAAGTATGCATTACTAGCAAATTCCCGTCCGCATCGTTGGGCATTAAAAATGACAAAGGATCAATTAAATCCCAAACATGTATTACCTATATAACCATCTACGAAAAATTCTTCATCGATTCGTTCTGTATTCGTTTTGAGCTTTGATTCTCAAAGTATCTATATTTTCATTATACGCATATGGAAGATAAACTCCAACACCGTTTGATCAGTAATAGTGACAGCTAACCCACATAAGCATTTTTTCACGGTAAAAGTTTTTATGCTATACCGGCTAGGCTGTTAGGCTATGTTCGGTTTCGTTTAGTATCTTTGTCTCTCGCTGTCATAGCACTGTGCGATAGAGACGACGCTTTACAAAGCCGAAGCAAACCGATTTTAACCGCACGTCTCACTTTTCTACCCAATATGCCAAATCAAAAGCCGGGTGCTGTATATTTTTCCTCTAACTCAATTGATTACAACAGATAGTAATAACGTCAAAAATGATAATAACGCGTGCGAAGCTGCGGGCACATTTACTACTATATACATAAAAATCATATAGTTTTTTTACGTTTAAATGTGAAGAGGAAACCGGGTTGGCAATGAAGAATAAGTTTACAGAAATCTATTGCTGTCACGCTCTGCTTGAACTACTGAATAGAGTGTGAGAGAGAATACGGCATCTCGTACCGAATTTCCTCGCCCAAAACTGAACCAATTTTATAAAGAAGGACTTTAGCTATGTCTATATGTTTTTCTTTTATCTTTATATATAAAATCCCGGTTTACGAGTGTTCGTAATTCTTCTCCTGTGGGACTGGTGAACCAATTCTGATTTCTTTTTATTTGTACTTGAAGGGTTACCTGGACTATTCTTAATTGCAGTTGAACCTATTGACGTTATTGTAAAATTTTCCTTTATTTTCGAAGTCACTTTGTTTTTGAATTTCTTACTGAAAAAAAAAACAAATAAACCCAGCCTGTCAAAATATGACAGAACAACGCGACGTCTGCTTGTCGGGTCGGTTAGTTTTTACATATCTATCGAAATTTGTTTGCCGGGCGACTGACAACAACTCTATGTATGAGCCTTAGATTGTGTAGCTAGTCTCAAAGGGGTCTGGAATTAATATCTTTTGGGGACTACTAACTTTTGAAGTATGACAATTTCATTTCCACAACTTGCGACGTAAGGTTGACATTATGAGCTAATGTTGTAGGTAACATTTTGCAATCGTTTGTATGTATTCGCTCCTGTTTAAATAGTTAAAAATTCTAGAATGAATTTATAAAAACACTAATCAGGGACGTGGTAGTGAAGACAAAAATTGTGTTGTATAATTATTATCCATAGATAAAATAAAGGCACATGTTTGTGTAGAGGTAAACGCCGTCCGCATTTCCTCGTAAAATAATTTAATTCAATGTTATTATGTACTTTTCATAAAATAGTTTCTTATAGACAATAGCATATTTAACTAGAGAAGATTATAGGGCATAGTTGTCAATTGAGTAACCGTCAATTTTATAATTATTACGTAAAAATCGATATAGAGGGCAGTGCGTTTTTTCTTGTTGTAGTTTTGATGTATTAGTCCCAATGAACGTCAACAAAGAAGTTTCCTAAAAAGTCGCAATAGACATCATCTTATTAATTACTTTTGGATACAAATGTTTTTTTTTTGGTATCGCAACGACAAAACCTGTATATAAGAATTAATATGTAATTAATGATATATAGAAAGGAATCATTGCTTTTTTAAATATAAATAGCCAATCAAAAACATGATATTAAACTCATAAAATATATGTAAATTAAAACACTTTCTCGCTTTATCAAATCGTGCAATTTATATTAAGTAGATAATAGAAATTAAGCTGTTAGATAAACGCATAATAATAACATATAATTATCTACGATTTATATGGAAAAAAAATAGTTGTTAAAAAGAATTTGTATAGACATTCTTTGTATTATCCCACAGTTATTTCATGTCCTCGTTGATTGCCATTATTTTGTTAACTATTTATCTAATTATTGTAACCTTCTTTTTGTTTATTTTCTTATGTTTTTTTTTTATTATTTTCTTGTAAGTAATATATGCCAGTACTCGACATGAATGTTCATAATTAGTCTGTGCTAAGGGTAGATTGAGGTTAAATTATTTATTATCTATGTTGAAATAATGTAAATACGCGAATAGTTTCAATGTAAGCGTTAGTTGTGGTTATACTTAATATTGTGTCTATGTATGTGTTAGGATCTCGATCGATTTTTGAATCTCTTTTTTTAAATTATTTATTGAACCAAGATCTGATTGGCGTATCACGTTTCTTGCCTTAGTGTAATATTTTTTTATGGGAATAAATTTACACAAATTTTGACGTACTTAATTTTGTTTTGTTTTCATATGTTCTTTTATTTCTTAGAATCCACTTATCTACAGTTTTATAATTTCACAAGTGATTAAGAGGCGATGTATAGGTTCCTATTCGTGAATAGGAACGTGGTATTAGAACATAGCGTGTTTTTCCTTATCATATAATATTGTAATCATTCAAAAATGTTTCAAAAGTGTAAGTAGGTAGATTTTAGGTTTTATTACCTAGAGTAAAAATCCCGGACACATTATTTAAAAATTGTGCCAAAACCCGAGATATATTAAAAAATAAAACTTTAAAAATAAATTGACTTGTTTTATTAACTGTTTCCTCTACGCTTAGTCTGTATTATCTTAACCTAATGATATTCTTAACACTTGCTGACAACTTATTTACTACCGGTGGTTCTAGAAACATGCAATGTTGTACACGAGATCCTTATCCTTATCTAAAGACGACAATAATGACTACATGCCAATAAATAATTACATTGTTATGATATGATTATGATATTATAAACTGTTCTCAATTATTCTGCTGTTTTATACATAATTGCAACTTATAACAATAGCACTATAATGCATTGTTTTGATAAAATCTTAATAATTTATACATAAACGGGTGAATCAAATCTTTAGGCACTTCTTGCACGCCCTTAGTAACGATATTGTAAAAAACACATTAAATAACCTGTAATGAAAAAGAGCTTACTAAGTCTATAAAAATAATATTCTCATTGTCATATCAAGTGTTGTAATTTAAATACCAAGAAGTTTTCATGATAACGCAGTTGATGAAGCATCAGCACTGCTTATGCAATAACTTTAGTAAATTATATTAAGAACCTTGTGCCTACACGTTTTACATATATAAAGTGTGAGTGGCGCTCTTATCTAAGGCCTATTCTTCAATTACAAGGTACTATTACGCGTTTAGGCGTTGTGCAGAATGTATAATTCTGACTTTTGATACACGATGCGGCACTCAAAACAACGGTCAGCAGTACCAAATTCTGTACAACAGCTTTTACGTAAATTGCTTCTCTTTTGTGTTTTCTTATAAGATAAATATATATACGAATGCCATATATATGTCAACCATATCCTATATGCTATACCAGTGTATAATCAATCACCATTACAAAATCCGTCCAGTAGTTTTGCGTGATGCCCGTACAAACGACAGACAGATAGACAAAAATTTTAAAAACAATAGAAATGCGTTTTGTCATCGACATTGACCCCCAGAGTATATTTCTTAAATACATTTAATGTACAGATTTCATCTCGTTAGCCTTTTATTATATGTATAGATTTATTTTTACGTTACCATTGGGCATACAGAAAACACCTTGGTGTATGCTGTTTGCTGATGATATTGTTCTTGTTGAAAAAAACTTTTCTGAAGTTCAGAGTACATTAGGGAAATAGCGATAAAAATAGCAGAATGTTTGAAGAGTAGTAGAACAAAAACAAAACTTACGTTTTGCGAGTTCGGTGGTCCATAGTTTTTCTCATATAGCCTTAAATGTTTTATATCCTTTCCAGCCTGCTCCTATTTCCTGTATTCTCGGTGCACTGATCCAAAACGACAATGGCATAGCCAAAGTAGCGAGGAATAGCATAAAGGCAGAGTGGATGAAATGGCGAAAGGTATCTGGGGCAAAATGCCCTTAAAACTCAAGGGGAAGGTATATAAAACTAATAAGACCAGCCATGCTGTATGCATCTGAGTGCTGGGCTATGAAAGAGGTTGATGAGAGAAGAGAATGAGAAAGAAAAAGAACATGTGGCAGAGATGTGAATGCTAAGATGGATGTGCGTTGTCTCTAGAATGGATAAGATTGAGTGTATCAGAAGTTTGAAAACTGCACAAGTTACAGAAAAGTTGAGGAGTAATAGGTTAGCATGGTATGAGCATGTCATGAGGAGAAATAAAAGTCGTGTAATTAGAAGAGTTTAAATATGAATATAAACGGATATAAGATTAGAGGAAGACCGAAAAAGGCATAGACAGATTGTGTGAAAAATGATATCTGTATAAAAGGTGTGTATATTGAGATGACATCTGACAGGGTAGAGTGGAAAATGATTAAACATGTTGTGCCGACCCTACTTAGGTGGGATAAAGTTAAGATGATGAGTCCTGAAATTTCTCTTACATTACCGTCGGACTTTTTCGGTTCAAAATATTGTTTTAAAACTTGATTCACAATAATACTAAATAGCATATTTTCTGTTTCTCAACCGATCTTTTTTTGTATTTAGTAACAACTGAAGCTTTAATGTTGTTAATTAAAAGCCATATAATTTTGACATTTTAGTGCACATTGTTATTAAGTCATCAAGTGAAACTGTGCTAAACTCTAAAAACTGCAAATTATAATGACACTTAGTAAAATTACTTTTATATCGAAATTACTCCTCTTTGGACAAAAAAAAACAATGTTAGCCAAATCGTGTACTTACCCACGGTGTTTTGACAGGTTAGTTAGTGTCTTATATATTATTGTAATTAAGGAGAGGTTGTAAAAAAATGCGAAAACATTGATGGAATACACAATTTTATTTATATTTCAAACATCGAAATTTTTAAATGTAATCATACATACCTGATAATTATATGTATTCCACTAACCTAAGAAAAAAAAGCTGTCACAAATTAAGTGATCATAGATAAAGTACGGGTCGCTTAGGCCAAAGCTGTCAAATTCTACTCGCCCTGTTCTACTAAAGAGTATGCGAGATAGATATACTAAAACGTCTCCAGCATAACAGTATGCTTTAATTTATAATCTATGCTATTATTATAAAGTATCGATGTTTGTAGAAGATAATCTATAGAACAACAAATCCGACTCTAAAACCCCCTATATAAAACCGGGTGAGTGCCTTAAGCGCTCCCCTTAGTAGTCCGGTGAAACTGTAGCGGCCTTAAAAGGCCAACAGTGTGGTCAGTTCGAAAAAAAAGCTCTAAATCCTTTACTGATAGAACTGCGTTATCTTCGAGTTACATAGACCGTTTTATTATTTCAACTGTAATTCGCAAGCGACTGGTAATTAACAGAAATATTAATTTCTATATGTTCAATTACTTTATTAGTAACGGAAAACAACATTTTAAAACAGAACCACACTTTCTTCATTGTAGCGATGATCGTAATACGAGTAGTGTTTTTATTGCGACATTGACAGGACAGGAATTTATCAAATGAACAGTGACGTCACACGTGCTTACATGGTTTCAATGCCGTGTTTATTGGCGTATTCTTTTAAATACTTTTTGCATTTATAGATGTCATAATATATAGACAATTAATTCGTAGATATTATTTTGAAGATAACATTTTTAATTACTTGATTACATTTTCGAGTACTAGAAATATGCGTGAAGTGGAATACATATAAATACTTCGGTACAAAACATCAATACGTGACATGACTACGTTTGTGTAGTTACAAAAATAGAAATTACATTTTTAGACAAAAAGTTCAACACTACTGGGTCGTTGGAAAACTACATACAAAACGGTATTGGTTAATATACATTTAAACGTGTACAGAGTGGCAAGACTACAATCAAAGGCTGATTATTTAGTAGACTACATGAGTTTTACAATTAGACATATCAGAAATGTTACAATTTCATTTCTTATTAGGTTTTATTTATTACAGCACGTATAAGAGAAATAATAGTACAAAAAAAAATTGTATAATTAGACCACGCTTTCAAGGACAAATCTATACTATTTAACTTATAACAAATGAGCAGCCTCAAAACTAGATTAATAGAATTTTACAGTATATTTTTATATCGCTTATTGGTAAAGCAACCAACCGTCTTGTATTCTGTGGGACCCTCCTGTAATACCAGATGCGCATGGGTTTAAACTTTATAGTTGACTTATATCAAGAAACTCACTATAAATTCACAGAAAAACTCATCGGCATTTGGAAAATCTACATGCTATATGCTTATGAAATTTAACACAGGCAGGCAGGGCAGTTGTGAAAACTTCTATGGCATTTAAAACAAAACACGAAAATAATTTTAAAAGATTCACTCTGTTGATAAATATAATATTACAAATAAATAACTTCAGTCTACTATTAGCATGTTTATTTCTGTCTTGATAAAACTTCATACTTCGCATTCATCCTCCAACCCCGAGTCGCCCCCCCCCCCCCCCATATAAGAAAATAAAATACCGCATTCAACGTGTTGGGAAAGTTGATCGCTTTACTTACAAATATCGTGCTAGAGATTTCATAGAATATGACGTCGTCGTGAGTTACAGTAGATATTATGATGAAAGTATATGTATCATCATACTGTTTGATATGCAGAATGTTATCGCTCGTTTTACAGGGGAGAGAAAAACAGTTTTTTTTTTAATTGAAAGTTAGAATCATTCTGCAGTAATTGAATCGTCGGGGTCTTTGTTGGTTGAAATTTTTAAAATGTGATATATAGTTTGACGCGTCATGAGAATATTTATCCAATGACATTTAACCCTTCAATGCGTACATGTATATTGATATATATGAATTTTAAAACAACAACAAAAACATATAACCTGCAAAAGGTAATATCAACTTTTTCTTTTACACGTAAGGTATTTTCTAAGGCTTTAACATGCTATCGGATAGTATACACAAAGATTATTTTGAATAAAATTAAGTTTGCATTTAACGTCGACTTTCGAATTAAGCGGTTTTGTTTGCTAAGTGACGATATAGGTTTCTATATAATTTATTTAGATATAAAAACAACAATAAAATACAGTAATAAAATAATATAAATTCGAAACACATGTGAAACGCCAATTTGTGTACAAAATAAGTATCATGTAACCAATTTCTTAGATAAAATCATCCCACAATATTTCAACATATAAATTACTAGAATAGCGAAAAAAACCTATAATAAAACCCGGTCATAAAACACGTCACCCAACTATTTCCTTAACCATTCCCTTCCATATCTATTCAATGTTCTATGGCAGATTTTAAATACAGAACGTAACTTTGTCATTAACTGACAGAAATGATAATTTGGATCTAGACACTTTTTATAAAATAACTTTTATTTATGGCTAAATGTCTATTATATTGACAAAAATGAATTTACAATATTCATTTTTATTTTTAAATATTCCCGTTAAAATGCTCAAGGCATCATGGCGTCGGGTGACGTCACACTATTCTAAATACTTTCTCATCGGTACGGATACGCTATAATGTGACATAAATATATCAGAAGTTGTGACGTCACGCGCGTTTCCGATCACGTAATAATAATAATGTATTATGTGATTTTTTTTAATTCAATTTGTATATTGAACATGTAAATAGAAATTATACGATATTCGGTTTTCGTATACTGTAAAAAAAAAACAATAATTTCGTTCAATGTCGACAATCATATTATGGACGGTCAATTAATTTAACTCTTTTACTGAAGATAAAAAATACTATTTCACTAAATTATTATAAATATCTCACATATTAAGAATAATAATAATTAAATCTAAATGTTTTAAGTACAGTAAGTGAAGTTTACAAATAATATTGTTTATAGCGTATTTAACCAAAGCTTTTACGGTGTCTCCATAATTTCAAACACCAAACGAGAACCTAACGTGGATAACGAAACGCAATGAGAGAGTAATGGGAGGAATGTGGAAGGTAAAGATTTTATATAACTAAGATGGCGGATATGACGTTCCCTAATAGGATACCTCATGAATTTTGCTAAAAATAAAAAATATATCTCAAAGTTGCTGTTATATTTATCACTGTGCTATTCCCACGCTAATGTAATGCTGATAATATCTCTGTATATGTATTATGTTTGGATTTGTATGTGTGTAAAAGTGTATGACGTGTAAGTATGTAACATTAAGAGAGTTAACATTATTTTTTAATTATATAAAGGGTACAGAATGCTACTTTAAACGGTTAAATAATGTCATTGAATTCCTAACTATTTTAAATACTTATCTAACACAGATATCATATTTATATATATAACCTGGACACGTATAAAAAGACTTATATTTAAATTTAATTAGCTTTTCTAGATACTGGAACTCAGTGACAGCCGTAAAATGATAGCTGCTAAAGTATACATTAAATGGGGCAAGTATGCGAGTATCTTTAAGCTAATATATGTACAATAAACAATATATAACAAGTTTATATTAAATAAAAAAACAATTAAAAAATATATATCTGTTATGTTCGCTCGTACGACTAACTAAAGCAATTTTTTTTAAATATAAAATGAATTCTTTAAAACATACTATACTATTAAAAAGCCTTTAAAGCACTTATGTATATACTCTTAATAAACGGGTACGTTTTTTTGGTATCTCCTAAATCTAACAGCCACCTATTTTATTGAGATTATTATTTTTTGTTAAATATCATGTAATATGTTATACTATTCCATATTTAAAACCATGATTTGGAGGAAAATTTACCCAACATTTTATTTTATTATTATTTAGGCTCATATAATTCAATTTATGTACTGACTCAGAAATATTTATGTGGTTATACATTTATTATATTAGAAAATAATATTATACTATACTAGTTATCTATATTAATATTATAAAGCTCAGAAGATTGTATGATTGTCTGTTTATTTGAAGACTATGATATCTGAAATTATCAGTCACATTTGAATAATACTTTCTACATTTTATAGTCCGCTTATTAAGAAAGACTATAAATAACTTCTGGCTACGATCCTACGGGAGCATCTATAAATTACGTCACACAAATTTCGTGATTTTAAGAGAACCCACTTACCGTTTTTATCACAGACCCAGTACCGCCAGTGGAGTCACATAATTTTTTTGGATTTATTATTATTAACTATTAATACAACGCTCTCAGAATTGTTAATAACTCTAGTTCGAAATCTTTCTAAATAATTACACAACGGAATAGACATTTAGGTGTAATTGTTATTATTTATTTTTTTACATTTTTAATTTACAAATTATTAAATTCAAAATACGTCAAAACTTATTCATACATTTATATTTAAAATCTCTCTTAATTAAACACAGTTTCTTTGTAGTCGAAATTGAGGTATTTAATATTTTTTATTTAATGTGACGTCACAACGTTCATCCACCTACGCCCACCCTTATCACGCGTTGCCACACTTTGTTAACTTCTTCCCGTCCCTTAATGTGTGACGTAATTTATGGATAGCCCCCTAGTATTAATTACTACACAAAATGTATTTCAGAAAGGCAGCGTCTTCGCCTTCCTACGCTCCTAAAATAGGTTGAGAGTAATTGAAATCTTTAATAAATTGAACTCGAGTATAGCCGCGGGTTATAGCTAATTGTACATAACTCAATAAAAATACTTATTTCATATTCATACCACAATTGCTTTTCTGAATTTATTTCTATGTACGGGACATAGGGCGACTCCTCACTCCACGTGAGATATATTTCTTGAAACATCAAGATGTCAGAAAATAGTATACTGTATTTTATTAATATAAGAGCTACAAGTTAGGGCAAACTACACACTAAATAATACTTGTTTTTTAGCCTGTAATTAAAAAATACGTACTCGACGACTACCCTCGATATTCCAAAATTAAAATACAAAAAAAACTGACTTATGACTCTACTAAACTCCTAACACATTTACTAAATTCGAGTACATCGCCTTAACAACCAACGACTATGACATCACAGGTCATAGACCATGGATTCATCACTCACTTTATAATCTGTGAACGATGTGAATGAAGTGTTATATAATATAATCTGTATAGTAGTCTGTGTGTTGAACATTTAAATCGGGACTAGAAAAATGTTACTTTTCGTTAACTGGAACATTCAAAATTAATGAAGAGATAAAATACATACAACGCTCTAGGCCCGACATTTCTCGTAAATACCTAACGGATATTTCCTCGACACATCGCTTTGAGAAGCAACCTTCATTCTGCATTTTACCCTTTCATGATTATTCTTACATAGACTTGAAGAATTTCACTTCACCGGTGAACAAGACGGACACAATTTCACTTTGATCAAATCCAAGCACGGTCCGTGGAATATATGACCACATTTGAACACCCACAAGCCGCCATCTTGGATTAGCACTTCATTTTTCAACTGCAGTCCGCATAACGAACAGTCCTTTACATCTTTTCCAGACAAATCATTTAATATTTCAACCAAATCCAATTTGGGTATTATATCTTCTGAAATCTGAAGACCCCAGTGTGTTGATTTAGCTGCTATTGTTATAGGCAGTGCCGTGTGTTTTAATATACCCTTTGGAGTATCTCTGAGTAACTTGTATATCTGAAAATTTGATATAAATACATAATTTAGTAATTAGTTAATTGGCTACTGGATGAGCCCTTGGTTGTGTTCACATTCATTATCATTTTTGGACCACGGATTGTGGTAGGAGTTGAATGGTAGAAATCGTCACGTAAAGAAAAATTATAAAAAATGAGATAGCGCCATCTATCCGGTAATGGCGTAAACAGTTGTATAACCTCATTACTGAAAACATAGACACTTCATTAAAACTTGTTTGGTTTTTTATTCACTCGTCTTATATAATTAACTATTCTATATCTGATTTTCTATAACTGAATATCTTTCCTAAAACATCAATTGATTTTTTTTATTGATTTCAGATCTAACGCTGTTTTCATTGAAAATTGATAGAAAATAAAGATATAAAAATATACAGATTACACAGAGAGAACACAATTACAATCAATATTACACAAGAAGGGCTCATAACGCATTTTCCTTACGTGATCAAAATATAGAAATATAAACAATTAAAATGGCCACATGAAATTAAATTCTGAATTTAAAGCATAAGGATTTTTGTTCCTAACAGAGTTTCTCTGTCCTGCACTTTTTTTTATAAATAGTTGAGTTATGACAAAATGGACACTGTAAATATTCTCAGTGTTATCTATAAATACCTACTTTCATGGTGATTAGTCGAATGGCTTTGAAGTTAATTAATCGATGTGTATATATTTGCATCACTAGTATGATATTTTATTCATCCTATGATGCATATTGTTGATTTTACAAAGTAGAAGTCCGATATTAAAATATCTGATCAGGTATAATTTCATTCCACAGTTTACAATCAGAACAAGCTTGATAGATTTCCAGTAGATCCTTGTATACAACATTTAATTTTAAATTATATTATCTGCCTAATTTAAGCTACACTATACAGAGTCTCAAATATTTAAATTTGAATGTTACTTAAAAAAATGTAGTAGATGAAAACAACGATATGGATTGTAAAACTTTATGCAACACAAACACTCTTCAAATACACATACAGTCTCATACACATACTATTAAACACAAACTAAATACATTTAAACACTTTGTTTTTTTTTCTTAACATTTTATACAGTACTTCAAATATATTCTATTATTTTTTCATTCCTTCTTCATATCTTATCAATAGTGGGAATGATAGTATGAATAATTTTTTTTTAGACGTAGATAACCTCTCAATATAGAGGGAAGTCCAGTTTATCAATCAGGGGGTTTGTTTGTTATATGCTATGTTACCAAAAATGTTGTGTATATTTTGAAACATACGCTTGTGAATTACTATTCAGATTAACCCAAAAATAATGACAAATAACTTACCTCGTTCCTCGCATCAGCATAATTATATGCATTATAAAGAACATCCTGTTAACTGTGTCACTAGAGTCGAATCGTACTTCTCAAACATTGTCACCAGCAAACACGTATGATAGAACCTCAACGTCAACAATCCAGAATCTATGAGCTTTGCGTGTACCTCCATAACTTTGATCGCTTTCCTCCCACCAATAGATTTTATCATAAGCCTTCCCAAATCATCCCAACTGAGCATATCTCTCACAGATATATTATCAAATTTTCTTGAACAATTCAAACATATATTTGCATGCAATGTTGCATACAACTGTACTGTAGTATGCCAAGTGTCTATTGTAAACTGTGGCAAGAAAGAATGCAGTAAATTCTCATCAAGCATTTGTAACAATAACCTCAATATTTTAAGCAGGTCTTCATTCCTCCTCAGATAAAGTATTTTGCGCCATAAATACGGCATTTTTCTGCAGACATCGTAGCACTGTTCTTTCGTTTGATTTGACCACTGTCTCTCAATGAATCTATTGATTAAATCTGAAAAAACCGGTTTTCGGTTAGTCCTCACATACGGTAGAGGGAAACCGCATTTGCATCCCATATTCAATAATTTCTGGATTTTCATGTTAACGACTATGCAAGAATCCACAAAATATTTATACAAAACTTCATCCTCTATTATGTTGTTCAGGTAATCGTTTGTTTTATCTGCAGTATTAAGATAGTTTAAGAAGATGTTGTTTGGTATGAATTTCGACTCTTCTAATGCACCTATTGAAGCACAATATCTTTCTAAATGTAACATAATATCATAGATCTTCGTAATATCACAGGTGTAGTTTTCAATTATTGAAATTAAACTTGTTTGATCACAATCCTTGTCAACTAGACTTAGTCTAAAATATTGGTACAACGATTTGCATAGTTTGTCTCTTTCTAAACTATCATTGTCTACTTCTATGGTTTTTTGACTAGGTTCTTTGTAAATAATATCATTGTCTAACTTTGTTGGGGAGACTTCTATGGTTAAGATGTCTCGTTGAGCTATTTTCGGTGTATTAATCACTTGCACTTCTTGTTTTTCTATATTTAAGTATTTCATTTTTTCCTCAAAATCTTCCCATTTCTCTTTTAAAATCTTTTTACTGGTATTAAGTTTATCCGACATGGTTATAGTCAGATCCTTTAGCGTCTGCATTGCTTCTGGCGGTATTGCAACGAATCTATTATAATCGTCATTCTTTGAAATATCTATATCATCATCTAACAAAGAAGACTGTGCATTATATGTATTATCAACAACATAAATACCAGACTTCATTTGAGTTGCGTCATTTACTTTTAATTTTTCAAACTTTTCTAGAACAGAGTCAATTTTAATAAGAAGTTCTTTATTTTGTACTTTGTTACTAAGTCCTGCTAGAATGGTTAATTTTGCTGACAAATCATTAGAGAGCAAATAATCACTGTACAAAGTACACACTTCAGTGCAAAGATTGTATTTTTCATCAACATAACACTTAACCAAAAACTTATCTAATTTCATAAACTTTAAATTAATAAGAGAGCCACTGTGTAACCATATATAAACCATATCATGGTACACTTTACAATCAAGAATATCATTATATTTATCGAACCACACTGTATGGTCAACATTTTCAACATTGAGAAAATATATTGCGTCTTTTTTGTATGCAAATATGACACCATTCACTGAATATATTTTGGCAAAGTTAACAGAACGACCTTCTTCGTCGATCTTTATTTCGTCTAGTAGAAACCGTTCAGTTTCATACGAATTCGCATTGACTACAGTACTTGATTTATTTCCCAAGACTTGTTTGAACTGATGTGTTCTTTTTACAATACCATCAACTGAAGCTTCCCACAATCTTGAAGAAGGCCTTGCACAGAATATGGAAGTGTTTTTAAGTTCTTTGCCCACAGTAAAATCTACATCGTCACTTGCAATATTGTAAGTTCGTGCTTCCGAATAATCCTTTACACTGACAACTGGTAACTCTGAATTTTTCTCTTTATTAATAAAACAGGCTCCAAATTCACCATCTCGCATTTTTTGTCCAATCTGCCTATATTGTTCTTCATTTGTATCACAGATGTAGCATCGAGTTAAAGTGGATACTACTAGCATGTCTGACTTTACATCTATCTGACATATCCGTGAATCCAGATTCATTATTGTTTGAGATGCGCTTTGGAACATTGTTTTCGCCTGTAATTAAATAATATTAATTCAGGATATTTTTCTAGTGGACAATTTATGTAACTGAGACAATGAATGTCGCATATTCCTATTAAATGCAAATTACTCATGAAACACATCACTGTTATTTTAAATATGAAATAAAAAATAATTTCTGATATGAATTTGTGTGACTTCTACTTTTTATGTTATCAATAACAGTTGTTAATTATAATTCACAGATTACATATATATATTTAGTTGATGAACTAATTAAATCTCTTAATCTCTTGCCTATGTGAAATTTTCAGAAGCAGAGGGGCAAACAAAAAAATTGTAATACTAGTTTAAATTGGAAATTAATGCTGCATCACTACACACTGAACTTAAAGTATAGCAGGTTTTTGTTTATTTCCTGTGAAATGGTTAGCTAAATTTACTGCTATACAGTTATATTCAATTTCTGTTATTTTTATATCAGATACAAAACAACTTCTATGTTGTTTGACCGTATTTATGACAAGTCTAGACTTCTTGCGCATTTGACAACACAGATTATTACCCAAACTATACTACATTTTAGTAAATGGTTCATCAGTATTACAACAGATCTCTTTAAAATATCCACTCAATTTAAATGAAAGTGTAAGATATTTTAATACTACTGTTCTGAAGAGTGTATGGTGCTTAAAACTGATCATAAAGACATTGCTTACTTACAATAAAGCTCTGTAATTGGAGAACAGCTATCCTGCCAATATCATCACCACTAAACAATGTATTATTACTCCAGGCCATTGCTGTCACTTCATTTCCTTGATGCTTCTTTGAAGAAACAATGGAATGGCCAGTACTGAGTGATTGGTTACATTCTGTGACTTTTATCACTCCTCTACCATTTGCGAAAGCAATGTGTTTCTCGTTATTTGATATTGACAGTCTAGTGATAGCACCATCCTGAAATATTATGAACAGGAAAGATTATATTTCGATTGATAAATTACATTAAAATTGTTGTTGTTTTCAGGATTAATCTGCAAAAAGGCTGATTCAGTTTCGATAAAAACTCGTAGTTTTTCATAGTAAAACGTACGTTACATATCTCTATTTATTTATTTATGACTCTTCATTCGTGAAAGATCTCAGGATTTCATATCTGCTTAGTAATTATTCTGAAACTAATTCACTTTGTCACAAATTGCCATTATGTTTTTCTATACATACTAAGCAATAAATTTAACAAAGGTTGTTTAAATTTGATCAAAGATGTTTAAAAGAGTTAAGTAATAGTGGTAAATGATTTTGAAAAAACCAGCACACTATTAACCAGTCAGTAGTAAACAATATTGAGAAAAATAAAGTTGCAGGCTAAACTATACCCACTACTTCTACATCTAAGAAAACCAGTAATATGTAATACATCACTACATAATATAAAACAAAGTCACTTTCGCTGTCCCTATATCCCTTTGTATGATTAGATCTTTAAAACTACGCAACGGATTTTGACGCGGTTTTTTTTATAGATAGAGTGATTAAAGAGGAAGGTTTATATGTATAATAACATAAATTAAAACGTGGAGAAATACTGTTATTTTTTCCACTTACATTGGAACAAACGCAGGCTGAACCGTAAAAATGTAGTGTATGAATTTAGATATTCCAAAGACAGCAGGAAATCTTCATGGTATAGGGAAAGGGGAATTGTTTTACTCCAAATTTAACGCGTGCGGGCCACGGGCGGTAATGAATAAATCAAAGCTACTGGATCGATTTTAATCATTTTTTCAGTGAATGACATAGGCTACATATTTTATACCCGTGCGAAGCCGAATATTTTCAAAGGAAATAAGCATTATGTAATTTTAAGTCTGTAAGAAAGCAAAATGTAACTAGGACATTACTAAACATCACTATAGTTCATCTATAGGAAAATTGACTGAAACTTAAAAAAACGGATCGACTATAAGTGATTAAACAGGAGTCCTATTCTCAGGTATATATTCAGTAATTCATGAGTATGATGTATCTATACTGACTGGATCACTACCACCAGTTACATGGTGAAACTTGTCACAGTAGCTCCCTTTTGATATATCACATTTCAGAATCTACAGATGTATATTCTTATACAGATGTGTATTCTTTCAAAAGGCTTGCATGTTGAATTGGCAACAGTGTTCATCAATGTTGATTAATTGTCTCAGTAGCTGACATTGTTCTTGGATTATACTGTGCTTATCATCAAGTACAGAACTCTTAGATTGGCTTGTTACAAACAAAAAAGGTGGTACATTGTCATTATGAAACTTAACATGGAGCCTTTAAACTTAATGCAAGATAGTTACAAATAATAAGAAATCTGAATATGATGATTAGAGATAGGTATCTCTATTTAATTTAGGTCTTAAAAGTATTATACAGGTTTACAAAATTTACAGCTTTCCAATATCTAAAGGACTCACCTTATTTGGTAGAAGCTGTATGAATTCACAAGGGTTTCTGTTGAAAAGATAGATACCACCACTAGTTGCACCGAATGCTATCAAAGTTCTCGATACGTCAAAACATGTGTACTGAAATAAATATATAATGGAAACAATATAGTTTCACTATGCTATGCTGTCAGAATAATATAATTCATTTATAATTATGTCATTAAATGTCTGATGTAGTAATTTAATTGCAAAGCAATGTTTTATATCCTTTATTATAACTCTTCAGTAATACATAAGGACTTTGCATTTGGATACAATTTGGACAGGAATTTGATAGAAAGTTGTCTCAAGTTCTCTCTGGAGATGTGACCTGATTTTGGAAAGTTTAGGGACATGTTATTGTAAGTGGTAGTTATAATCTAACCTTTTTTTACAAAACTATTAAGCCTTTCCTGATAATTATAACACTTGTTACTAAAAGCTATATAACATGATTATAGACACTATTAAATACTAAAACAATATTAATATACTTAAAACAAAGCTGAGTTTTATCAATATAACTGAAATTATGATAAAGTCCAATATACTATACTATATAATAACTAATCACTATAAACTCATTGTCTTATTTATAGTTATAATTGACCAACACAATCAACAGCTTTTGCCTTCACGTTTTAAACAAAAACTATTGTAATAATAAAAAAGATTGTATATCAGGGCTCATTATTGGGTCAGAGGAATCTTCTCAATTCAAAGTATGGACATAATAATCAATACAGCGTACTATACATCAGCAATTTCAAACTCTATGAAATTTATAATTTCATTTATTTCCCATTTATGGAGGTACTATAATAACTTTTCTTAGGTTATAATTCCTCAGAATGTTTCATACCCTCTTCGGTGATAGCGTTACTAGTTTATATTAGTGAATGTATGTAAGTTCTGAAAAATGCATTGGTATATGCCATAGTTATAATCAGCCAAAACCACTTGACAAATCAAAAGCTGTTCACTAGTGATTTTAAAACAGGTATTGTAATAAATGTAATAATCATATGAAGGAGAAAATATGAATCTCAGTGCTTATTGAAGTTCGGAAAAAAAATATAATGTTCTTTTCCCCATCCCACTTCAATTCTACTAATATAGTTGGATATTCTTCTAATAGTTACTTTAGATGAGCATAAAGAAATATCAATGATCCAGTTGTATACATATCTTTAGTAACCTACACTTGAACAGGCTAGTGAGCAACTGCCACTTGTATCCACATAACACCTTTTAGCCACAGAAATATAAATTCATACATTGTCAAGAGAATCATAGAAATATTCAGCCAATGTTTGTCTTTCAATATACATAAACCTTAGGCTATAGCTAAACTCAACTATTTCAATCAATAAACTATGTTGAAATTCACAGGCTAATCCAACTCATCAGAAATATATTAAAAACAATATACCAAAAAAATAACTTTGCAAAAACTAGAAATACAATCTTGTTATTTTTAGATAATTAAAATTTCAACAACAATTATATTTAATAAACACACTCTTAAAAATACCCAAGACTTGTTATTTTGGGAATCAAGCAGGAATTCTCACTGGTTTCATTTATTTTATTTAAAAAATATATTTACTGATAGAAATCATCAATAAATATGATACTATGACTCAATTGAAATAAATTTATCACATGAAAGGAGTACTCATTTTCTTTAGTACTATTTTTCACCTTCTTCCTTCACTATATTTACTTACATTATGTATAAATAAATTGCTCCCTCATACCATTATACAGTTTTAAATCTATTAACAATTGTTTAAAAATAAATTCAAGTTCTTCATTTTGCACTTTCACTTTACATGTCCAAGGCTGACAAAATAATTTATTAGTTATATGCATATAATGAGTGAATTATCAGAAACATCTGGTAAAATACGGATATTTCACTATATGTGTTGTGTTACAAACATTGTTTCTGTTTATTCAATTGTCATATAATCTACATTTCAAGGTAAAAGTTTTGCATATTGTATCTATCTTATTTTATAAATTACACTAATTTATTGACGAAATCGTAGATTTACATGCAAAAACCGATGTGAATAACAAGATTGTGTGTATGAATAAAACAAATATGAAAACTTCAACCAATGTCAAAAATTTTCTAGCGTCGGTAACACCCTCAATATTTTATATTTATACTAAGTCTTACAAGTCGTACTATTTCAATTACAAACGCAGTTCTTATGTTTATATTTAGATCATAATACAAGAAGATGGTTTTGAACATGTTCCAAAATAAAAATAAAGTGACACTAACCTTTATCCTCTGTGCTGTTTTTAGTGGATAGTTAATAGATTCTGTGATATCAGGGAGCTCCAATAATACGAAAGGTGGTGGTTTGGAGCAACACATTTTTATATTATCATTTTCCTTCATTAAAAGTTAAAAATTCCGCATTCAATACAACGTGAAAGACATGAACGAATAACCGAATGAAGACGACTGATTATTGTTGTTGTATTGTATCATTCAATCTGAATGATAGATCATAGATTATAATAATCCCTGTAGTCTACATTTGACAGTAAATTAAAAAGTGCAATAAACTAATTTCAAATATAAATTGTAGTTCATAGGCTGAATTTGGGTCGTCATTTTTTGGTCTAATGGAATTACCACTATTAAAGTTAAATTAACAACATATGCTGATATAAGAAAAGCCAATACTTAAGAATGAATATCGACATAATTCATACTCATCAGTAGTAATTTTCAATAGAAAACGTAGGGTGGCCATAAATAGAATATAATTATATGAAGAAGACTTCTTACTTTTTTGAACATAATTAATGAATTATAAACTTACTAAATACCCAGGTAGTTCTCAAGTGGAAGCAAAAAGTACAGTCCTCAGTAATCTCTTTGGCCAGTCTGAATATAGCCGTAAGTTCGGGTTTGCACGTAATATAGTCCAGAATTTAATACAAAGCAATATTAAAATATTATTATAAGAATATGTTATTGGTATTAATTGTTATTGGTATGTAATTGTATTTAACCTTAAGTTGTCTCGCTGTTATAAATGTAATATAATACATATTTATACCTAACTATGTGTTCTGCGCATTTATATTCAGAGCGGCCAAAAAGTTTGGCATGGTCTCTAATTACTTAGATTTTTATGTGAAAATGGAAAGTATTTAGTAACAAACTATGAAATTTGTATAGATGCATATAACGGAAGGTCAGAGCTTTAATCGGTTGTTGTACTTTTTTACGAAGAGGACATATGAACATGGAGCTTGATATTTTACTCATGAGGGATATATGGGAACATAATACGTATTGGTTAGAACATTCATCCATCGGAAATATCGATCACTGGTAGTTTTTAAGTTATTGCTGTGTAAGTGAGGATCTTCCACCGATCCTCACGAAATTTGTATTACATCGGTAGCGACATAAAAACTCCAATAGTAGTATGAGTGTACTACAATAATTAACTGAAAAAACAAATATTTTATAATGTTATTGCACTATCAAATGTTAGTGGAATGTAATTATAATTATGCTGACAAACCGAGCACATAATGCGGGGAATTGTTATTGCTCTACATTATTGTTTCCATTTTTTTGTTGCTTAGATATTATATCCATCCTCAATATATATTAATCTAATATTTCTAGATGTTTATTATTTCATTGTTGCAATTTTATCGTCAATTTATAGCTTTTTAAATTTTATTTTACTCGTAGTGTTGTATTCAAGGCAACCGATGCTCGGTCACTTTGGCACCCGTGAAGTGGTTGCCATATAGCTGATCACCTTATGCTCTAATCCAATAAATCTTGTGAAGCTGTGAAGACCCATAAGGCCAATAAATAGTATATAGTTAAAAAAAAAAGAATGAGGATATAGAAGTTCGTAAATTAGCTACCAAAGCATTTTGAAGTCTACCTTTTAAAAGTAGCAATGTGGCGGCTATGCTGCCACGTTCAGCTAAAGAAGTGACGTTATAAAAAATGGGACTCTATAGAGATATCATTCACTTTTTAAATAATCGCATCTAGCGTTACGGGTTAGAAAAAATATCTGCAAATATCTTTATATGTATCTATAGAGCTGTACTGCGTAGGTTGTATACCAGCATTTAATCATTTATATATATATATTTATATATTAAGCTGACGTGAAGTAACAGTGCCTGCACTGTTGCGCTTCGTTCGGTCAGTGAGAGCGCTGGAGGTCCACATATATTAAAACGCCGGCAACGCACTTGCGACTCCCCTGGTGTTGCTAGTGTCTATGGACGGCGGTGATTACTTACCATCAGGTGACCCACCTGTTCGTTAGCCCCCTATAATATAAATAAAAAAAATAATAATAATGAAAACATGTTCATCTTGTAATTAAAGTAACCATGTGTATTATAGAAATAAGTGAACAATTACGTAAAAGAAAGAAAGAAAGAACAGCATAAAATAACAGACAACTTATTTAACTATTAGAACAAGATATATATGAGGATGGGCCAAAAAACTTCGAATATTTTTTTTCATAATCATACTGAAAAATGGGTTGCTAGATAGCTATAGAGAATTCTCACCTAAAAATTAGCTCGTAATTTCAATAGGAAGGTCCTCTGCTTTACAGTTTTCGATTTTTACCTTAGTCAAATAGAAAAAAAATCATATCTCCGTTTTAATTGATATATTTAGGCAACAATACAAGAGTACAGTTTTGAAGTCTGATAACCAAAATATTAGTTGGCAAAAGTAACAAAGAATTCATAATTCTATAAAAGCTGTAAAAAAAAATCATATTAAATGTCACAGAAATGAAAAGGCTGATAACGTTCCCGTGTTCTACACATTCTTCCCTAAGTTACCTAATTCGTTAGTATTATTATTACGGTAATACTATTAAATTTTCTGGTTTGATAGTGGCTTGTTGTTATTCAATAGTAACAGGAAATGGAAAACACATCATTAGTAAACTTATCTTCATTTCTATGTATAGTTTCCGTCGCTAAAACAAAAATAAGGATAAATATACTAACCAATTAAATTATCTTAAAATATAAGTAACGGTAAAATGTTATTTTGCAGTTCCTCTATAAAATGCCTTATTGACGTAGAATTTTAAATTAGTGAATAAAATTAGTCAGCTTATCCCTATTTTCGGGATTACATTTTCAAGGGCCCTAGGTATTAAGAAACAATATTTATTTGCGAGTTCTGTATGTAAAATTAAATATGAATTCAATTTTTGGCGCAGTTTTTTGAAAGAGCATGTAATATAAACAATTTGTATTTCAATAACGTGGGAATGGTTATGACAGACTTGACACTGGCAAAATTCTTATTTACGAGACGTCATTGTTAAAAAGTTAAAGTTGAAAGCCAAATATAATTTCAAATACATGAGGCACTCCACATGGACCACCGGACAGATAAAAATGGCGATCTTTCCGATTTTAGTAGTATTTCATTATGTTATACTTATATATATTCTCATTGAGATATAAAATATTTTTAAAGTATAAAGTCTGGGTAATGAACTAGAGCGTTTTAAAATTTTGAGTAACCAGCACGTATGCATTACTCCGAATCCCGCCAGCTAATATTAAAAAGTTACAATAAAATAAATAAAGCAGTAAATAAATAAAGATCTACAATTTTAATTATAGGTATTTACTACTCTTTGAATGCTGTGAGCAAGTAACATAATTAAAAGGTTAAACTCAACAAGTATATAACCAACATTATGAATAGAGTTTTTGGCGGGATCTTAGTCTGTCATGTAGTTGCTTTTATATTTTAATCATAATCTTGTACAATTTGACTATACATTTTGTAATATTGGTGTCATTTCACGTAATATGGTTCGGTTGTTGTTCTCAAGTGAATTAGATAGGAAATAATATCACGGCGCATGAATTCTGAGATGTCGCACAAAATCTCTGGAAAATTCTAACAAGGAGGCCACAATTTTGTTACAATATTGAAATAATGACATGAAACTTTTAGTAGTACTCTCTCTACTCTTATCTACTCTAATTATTTACTACAAAAACAAAGTAAAAGAAACATTATGAATCTGTTTTTTTTATTTGTTTAAATATATCACTCTTTGTGAAGATGTCTAGATCTGAAGTTTTGGATTTAGCCTTATAAATTGAAAAGCATATAACTTAGGGGCATCCATTAATTATCTAGTAGCGATCGGAAGGAGGAGGGGTCAAGCCGAATCTCACTAAATCTAAAGTGGGGGAGACAGGGAGTTTCGATAAATATCACGTAATTTTTGTTAGTCAAAAATCAGTTTTATAAGATATGAGAAAATCAGATTTATTTAAAGTAAACCAAGTTCTAAACTAAAATGTGCACAATTCTTCTATACATTTTAGTAGGTCCCATTTCAGTATTATTTAATTCTATTACCCTGGTTTTAGATTAGCTATCTATACAATCTCAAATACTAGTCTCAATAAAATTAATAAAGAAAAAATTGTGTTTTTATTTAATCAATCCGACGCATTTATATCAAAACACATATTTTGAAAGATCTCACGTGAGATTAGGGAAGGGTGAGGGTGTCCAGACAAACCTCACGACATCTCACCAGGGGGAGAAGGGGTTACAAAAATCTTCAAGTAGGCCTCAAGTAATTATTTGATGCCCCCTTAAAAGGTAAACGTCATAGACTAAAAATATACTAACATTCATACCTACTAGACGTGTAGTTAGGCAGAGTAGTAACGAATTTCATAACCTCAGTTTTTTCACTTCCCTTGCTTCACACAAAATGCCTCGAGTGTTATGAGTGTGTGATGATAGCGATCAGGTTTAACAGATCATTTTAATTTAATATATAATTTTTTTAATTTCATTCATATATTATTACATTCATTTTTAAACTTAGGCTATATTAGTAAAGACATACAACATAATTTAGGTACTCCTATATTTACAGTCTACACCCACATAAGCAAAGTCAATAACGTGTATAGGTGGACACACTTTTTAACAATATCCATCCAGTTGCCAAGAAACAAACTATCAGGTCTGCCCGACAATATTTTCAGGGCACTATTTGAGCTGCAACATTGTTTGCTTTTTTACGAATTATCGCGTAATAATCATCCACACGAGCTTCAGCAAAAATATCCGATGCACTATAATATCGAGGCAGCCCCAACAGTGCCTTGAAGACTTTGTTGTACTGTATACGTAAGCCACTGTACGCATGCAGAGTATATTTAAACCTCTTATTATTTTCTTTTACAGATACGATGGCACGTATTCTTTTTACACATTTAATTATTATCAGTCTGTTATTTAATTGAACTATAAATACCCAACTTGATTTCCTGTCGCCTTATGGCATCATCCGGGAAACTCCAACATTAAAAATACACTTCTGAATCAAAACAAGACGTTATATAAACGTAAATTCAATACAAAAATCTCAGTTCATTTCGTATCGTCGGATACTATGCATTCTTAACATAATGTCAGAAATATTTAAATATTTGTTGATTTTTATACAGTTTACTTTAATAAAATGTTTAAGATCGAGCAGTTTGACATTCGTGATAGACGACACCCGTTCTATGTTTTCTAATATACAACGGGTGGTAGAAAGCGCTGACGCCATTATGGACATAGTTCTTAATGAGAAATCGAGTCAGATTAAAGAGATTGTACTGATTACTTTCAATGATCCAGGTAATTTTTTTAATGTACTTCTTTTAAGTGTTCAATTACGAGATAATGCCCGCATATATACATATTCCAAAATTGATAAGCTATACAAATTCTGTTTTTATTGTGTTCGTAATTGTCAGGACAAGATTTGTATGAAAATAATTGTCTGATAATTCCTAGGGAAAAGTGAACTACTCAGTAAGACCAGTAGACAGAATTGATAGATTGACGTTCGGTTGTACAGTTATTATTTTATTTAATTGCATGGTCGTAGTGTAAAGGGAAGATGAAAATCTCAACTTCTGCATTCGTATACCCATGCGAAACCGGAGCGAATAGTCAGTATCAATAATATTAAAAAAAATAGAGTGCATCGATTTCGATGAGACCTTGTTCTGTTTAAGTAGATATATTTTATTCCTCATTTAATGGGGTAATATGTTAACAATACCCTTGATTTCGTGAAATTTATTTTGAATCCAATGCTCATTTGATTTTCTACATGAGAGGAGTATCTTATCCTTTCTAAAATGTGTAGCCAAGCTTTGTTATTATTTATTATTACAATTTATATTATTATTTTATATCCTTCTGGAAGCGTTGATGGCTCAGTGCTTAGCGTGTTCGAACACTACGTCGGTCGATGTGGACTCAAATTATCGCGAATGAGCCGGAGCTTTCGCTGAAGGAAAACATCGTGATAAAACCATATCATGTTCGTAGAACTTCTTTTAATTCCGCCTGGTTAGCTACCATACTCAAGTTGAAAATCTGTTGCCAAGCAGTTATGGATGTGTTCGCTAGCTGCATTTTTTCCTTAATTTTTTTAGGGATTGATCACAAAGTGACCATGATGCTACCCTTATTAAAAGGGATGCATTAACATATATAATCAATCGTTACCTTCTATTTATAAATTTATTGGGAAGCTTGTACAGCGTATGCTGGTTTCATCCGACAAAGGTAGAGTCAAAATGCTGTTAGAGACCCCAATGCAACGCAGATTTTTATATGCGCTTAGGCAGTACTCTCGCCTCTCTGCTTCATTACGGACATATTCTATAATGACACGGTAGACATCTTCTAATCTGATACATTCAGTGCATAACAGTCATTGTACTGTTTTCATGAAACTGTCAAATTTATTAAGTGGAATATGTCGGGAACGGAGTCTCAAATCTGTAACTATTTCAGCACTAGACCGGTAACCTTTATCAATCTGAGGGAAACGAGGAGGATTAGGTTGGATTGTTTTATACCAAATACCTTTATTGAGAGATCTGTCTGAGGGAGATATCCGACTCCTTCGACATTTCCATACAGCAATTTCTACGATATGTGGAACTTTAGAATAAAAGGGAAAAAAACAAAAAAGAATACTTTCAACAACTTCTTTTGCTAAACAATCTGCCTCTTCATTTCTCTTATCACTGATGTGAGATGAAACCCATAATGTAGTTATATTTTTATTTTTAATGGCTAGTCTCCGAATACCTTGCACAATGTATATGCAATAGATATCCCTCGCTTATTAGCTAAGAGTCTAGGTTTAGCTTGCTTACCGTATTGGACCACATCATAATTTAACATCAGTTCAGATTGTGGTTAAACGCTAAAACCTAACAAGTTTTAATAAAAAACACGGTATCTATATTTCGCCAATCAAACTAGTTGGCCGTCACGATCTTTTGTTACTAAAAGTTCTACTAAGTTAACTGCTTGTCTAAAATCTGAAATTGTAACACAATATAAAATAATTTAATTAGTACTGAAATTATATACTTTGCTTGCTGACACCTAACAATGCATATTGTGTAGAGAGATAAAAACACACTACACCTATTGTCTTACTTGTTTGTGTCAAAACAACTAAATCATAGTTTCAAATTTGAATAACCCTATTTTAAATTAGGCTATTGCGATATTTTTTTAAGTTGAGGCCAAGTGAATTACGAAGTAAAACGAAAAATAATATTTACAGTAGTTTTTGAGTGTGGCGCGCACAACAACAGATCTCTATTATTTTTTATACAGTTCATGCAAAAATTATGAGTCAAGACTCCTCATAAAAATTAAGGAAGCAAAAAAAAAATGAAATTTCTACCCGTATTTTTGATGAGCTGTATCTAAATAAAAAATCGTCGTATCGAAAATATAAAAAAAGCATTTTGAAGCTCCAAGGCTCGAGTTTTTGAATCTTCAGACCAATTTGTTTAAAAAATCATGGTTTAAATGCAACCCGAAGAAATAGACTGACCGTATCGACCAGATAGCCAATTTATTTATCTTTAATTTCTTTGATGTAGAATGGACAAAAAAATTGAATAAAAATTGATTTTCCATTTTATGAAAGAAATACCCGTGAAAGTTATAAATTTGAGTCTCAGGAGCTTCAAAATGTTTTTTTTTAATTATATTTTCTACATGACCATTTTGTAACTTAGACACAACCGATCAAAAACCGGATAAACATTTTTTTTTGTTTCTGTAATTTTTGTGAGCGGAATATTTTTGTTCAGCATGTCGTAACATGTAACCTAATACTACATTTTTACAATACAGCTTCGTTATACCTACTATAGAAAACATAATCGTATAAAAACATAAGACTTTCAATGATTCGTTTATATTATTTTTCTCTGTATAAATCAGCATAGTTACTTTGCTATCAAGTTAAGAACTATCGGGTAAGCAGACCGTTTTTATAAATCTCAATAAGAAGTTTATTTATAAAAATGAGTAAACAATTACTATGTCAAAAGTTTATCATATATTACACACGTTCGCTGATAAAGTTTCTTCACTTACTAACAAACTGAATATATCTAATTTAAATACTTAATTGATTATACTTAACTTAAATGTATTTGAAAGTAGTGTGTTTGCACATAATAAATGTACTCGAAGTTTGTGAGTGTACTTAATCGAAATTCAATCAATTCAAGGTAGTCTTGGTGGTCTAGTGGTTTGACCGTTGGTATATCAATCCAATGTCTCCAGGTTAAAACCCCAGGATTTTTTCGGAATTCGCGTACAGTTACTAATTTAAATTGGTAACACTATCAGCTGACGGTGAAGGGAAACATCGTGAGGAGATCTGAACCTAAAAAATGTTCTTGTAATACCATCGTATGTGGGAAATTTTCTCAGAGTTTGAAATTGCCAATACGGTTGGCGTAGTGATTATACCTATAACTTCCTTCGGGAAGAGGCCTATGGCCCTGCAATTGATCTCTTAAAGACTGATGATGAATCAATTAATATCGGATGCTTCTTTTTTTCTATGTTATTGTTTGCAGACATTGTAAAAATTAGATATTATAAGCAAATTTTAACGATCTCATAACAATATAACTAAAATTATAGTGCCTGTATTTTATCCTAGTCAATTTCTGAAACGATGGAACTGAATTTTTGAGGTTTTTGCTAGAGTACTATTCAAAGTCGTCACTCTCCTTACGTTCTTTCATAGAGACTAAGCAGTAAACAAAAAAATATAACAGAGATAACTTAAAATCAGTATAAAGTTTATAGGAATCATGTATTCGTGAAAAGCGTTCAAATACTCCTTTCTCAAAGCCCGGCGACGCATCTACGATTCCCCTCGTATCGTAGATGTCCATGAGCGGCGATGATTATTTACCACCCGGCTATTCGGTTGCCTCCAATCGCATAAAAATACGAATGCAAGTTTGTTTGTCTGTTAGTTATGCTTTACGTTTTAACTGCTCAACCGATTATCATGAAATTTTGCCTGAAGCCACGAACAAAGCTGGTTTCTTTATAAAAGTGAAATAAATATCAATGCATTGCATTATAAAGGAAATATTGAATAACATTTAATTATTTATTAAAAAAAAACTGTCTTTGACTAACACGGGACAGAACCATGTAGAAGTATCCGTGCGAATAGCAGGCGACATTTTAAAGTCCACACCAGCAACGTGCAGCTTGGCGTCTGGAAATCACCTAATGAAGCGCCATTTTTTGCCTTTTCTACGAAATGTATTCATTAGTCTATAAAATAATTGTAGTTAAAACCATACTTCCTTTGAAATATAATGTCGAATTTTGTTCTTAATTTATTTTCAGATGTTGTACTAAGAATAAAAACTAGCAGTCGTCAGGAATTCAAAAGCGCACTGAGTTCAATCGAATCCAGCAACTACTTTAACAATGATTGCCCAGAGATGGCGCTGACGGGTGTCAAGCTCGCTCTCGAGGAAAGTCTTCCAGGGTCATATATATACGTATTAACCGACGCTACAGCCAAAGATTATAGAAAAGTTGATTCAGTAAAAGTGCTATGTGAGAAAACACGGAGTCAGGTTGGTAGATCTTTTAATTAATATTGAAAATTTTATAATATTGAAAATTTCAAGATATTGTGACATTGTTTTTTGAATGCGTTAATCTTTGGAACTAACAGTGGGAGTACCAGCCTCTTTTTCGAACTGACTGTACGCCGTCTGCCTGATGGTCCTTTAAGCACTGGACGTTAAAGAGTGTCAGTTAAAATTATCTATGCATTTTATAGCATACTTATTGAGGAAGATTATGGGGCTTCTAACATCATGCCTTTACTTCTTAACGTTGGACCATTTCTCACACAAAATGAACGTTAAAAAGTATCGTATGCAAAATCTAAATAATAGTGTAGGCGGACTGTTTGTCGCGGTACGTGATTTGAAGGGTAGAGAGCGTGTTGACCGCCCGACTAGAACCGATTTGTGTCATTGAGGTAACATGCTATGCGGTTTTGAAACGCAGTCGGCTTTTTTTGGAATTTGTTTAAGCTTACCTAACAGTAATTAAAAAAAGTGAATAGAACCGAGCTACAAAGGTAGTATTATGGCAAATTTAAATAGTACTTTTGAAGGATTTATGATTGAGTTTCCTTCTGAATTTTTTTTTAAGTACAGTTTTAGTTCTCTGCGCACAGTGAAGTGAAACGTAACGCTCGGGTCGGTGACGCTGAATTGTGTAAACACGGCTCCAGTAGTCATCAATTACGTGTACTATCTGACAAGGAGTGTATCGTTTAAATTAGAAGTTTCTCTTCTATCCTGTGTTCAAAATTACACCCACTTTTTATTTGAGTTGAAACTTCATTAATCGCGTTGGGCGATTTTTGGTAGAGGGAATAACTTGTGCGTTCGCGTCACCGATGAACTCGACATGCTCGTGACGTATTGCGCTTACACCAGACCAGCGACGTGTAGTATAGCGTCCTGTGTAGGTACATGTAATATTAATATTTTGTATTGAGCTTCTGCAGCCCATCATATGTTTGATTAATTAATAAACTGTCTAAAAATGTATATACTTATTGCTCGGAGTGTCAATAGATGTGAAAAGCAGAATAATGTTAATAATTTCAATTTACAAATTATTACATTTAAATAATTTAGACTATAATTGATTTATAAATACGAAAAAGAACACAGTAATTCAATTGTTTTGAGTTTTCACTTCTGTTGGCAGTCCTTGAGACTGCCTCAATTTTTTTTCCTTTATGAGTAATTCTCCTTGCATGTTCACTGTAGGTCGTATTTATCCTCACTGGTGACTGTCACAGGCCTAACGGCAAAGGGTACAAAGTTTACCACGAGATAGCAGCCGCAAGCTCCGGACATGTGTTCCGGGTCAAGCCAAACGAAGTTGGCTCTGTAAGTAATATTTTTGTTTTTACACGAGCTTGACAAAATGTTGACAGATTATCCGATCAACCTTTAGATAAAGAGTGAGATGACAGTCTATAACATCAAGAGTGAGTGAATGGCTGTCGATGTGTAATGGTGCTCGTAATCCACTCAGACAAGAAATATATTTACCTTGTTTTTTCTTTTATCACACTCGTTTTTTCTTTTATAGACTAGTAAATCGATCAACGTGCCGATACGGTTGCCTCTTATATAATGTTTATCATATGTAGGTATTATATAACAAATTATATGATAAATCATATGTCACGCCTGCTACATTTATCAAAATGCTTATTACATATGTAGCGACACACATACCTACATTAAACGTGGTATGTGTGTACTACAAGAATTCAGACATAGGCTCAAAAGCGGCACTACGAAAGTCTAAAATTAGTCGGATTAACAACGAAATTATTAAAGACTCGCCGCCCAGGTGGCGACCATATGCTACCTGGGTGTAATTGTATTCGCACGATAGACCGCTCACACAATGCGGCGAATTATATTAGCTTATTGTTTCCATTTATTGTTACTCAGTTGTATTGTTTGTTCCTAATTTTCACTTCTATTTTACAACTATAATATTGTTTATGTTTTTATGGTTTCGTATTTTTGTCTGTAACATTTGCACGTGTTCCGTCTTATTTAAATATGGTTGCTTCGTCAAATAAAAAGAGATTCGTAATCCAGCTGCCAAAGCGATTACTAGTCTGCACAAACGGAGTCAGTTATTTCATTTCCCTTATTTCAACCTTCTGAAAGTAGCAAAGTGGTAATCACTCTACCACTTCCGCTAAAGTGGTGACGCGACGCCGCTCCCGCGTCCTACAAGTGGTGACCCCGACGTGATCTCCTACCCGGCCGAAGCCTTCAACCGACTTGATCCTCTACCTGGTCGAACTATTCAAACCGTCAACCGACGTAATCTTCATACAAGCCCGACATGATCTCCTGCCTGATCGAAGCATCTACCCGTCAACCGACGTAATAATCTATCCGGCCGACATCATTTCGCTCTCCAAAACCGACGAAATCGCCTTCTGGGTCATGCACCGTACAAGTGGTGACCCCAGAAGCAACACGCTTAAGAAACCTCAATTACGGCAACGCAATTAAGTACTACACAAACACGTAGAGACGCTGAAATTCACCCAGAAGAAACAATCTCAAGCAAACATTGAAGTTTTACCTGCAGACATCAAGTAAGTCAAGAAGAGTTCCTTAGCTACACAAGCAACGAAGCTCTACTTGCAAAGAAACGCTGCGCACCGAAGCCACATGTCGTCAACATGATGATCGAAACAGCCCACATCACAGAACATGTATACAAATCTTATTATGAAGAAGCCACCAGAGCTCTCACAAAGCGCATTCCGCCACTCTGGCGCGATAAACCACGACTTTGGTTTATTTATTTTGAAGCTGTAACCAGCATACTTAACAAAAATCAAGAGCAACTAGCACAAATGGTGATTAAATACCTAGATAACGAAGACATCGACCAGATCGCCGACCTAATGAGTAACCCAGCAAAAACATACCTATACACTGCTGTAAAAGAACGCCTGATCACCGCTTATGAAGCAAACACAAGCCCGTCTACGACTGACTATAAAGCTGTACCTCAAACTCAAGAACAAGAAAACAGCATGCATCGGTTGGATCAACAAGAGAATCTTCCGTTAAAGAAGATTACCTTGCCTTACGCCGATCCACCGCCTCTATTGCTTCAAGACGCGATACCCCGAACAGTTACTTCCAGTAGCAGCCCTAAAGAAAGTGCAATCGCAGATACACTCAGCCGAGTTGAAGCAATCTCGTTCCCTTCTACGCTAGATTGCATAGCCGCAACAAAACTACAAAAGTCACAAGAACAAGATCGCACTGTCCAACAGCTGCCTCAGCAAGACAATCTTCAGCCAAAGAAGATCACTATTTCGTCCGTTAAGCCGTCATTCTCAATTTGTAAAACATCACAAGGAAATTTGCCAGAAGAACTCAGTCACAACGCTTTCGACGCCGCACGCAACATAAGCCACCTGGGCAGGAAAACAACATGTATACCAATATCGCAAATATTATCTCTATCGTCTACACACACCGACGTTTTCACTAGGGCGAGGCCATGCACACGTCATCGACGGTGCATAATACAACGTCGCATACCAACGAAGCCTGATAAACGAGACTTAAAACCACCACCAAAGGAGTTCAAGATCAAGCTACATGCAACCACCACATTACATAAAACCATTACGTCTATGTTCACATCTAAGAAAAACCGCAACTCTGTGTCATTTGGCTATACGATCAAATCTCCGCGACCGCCAGAAGCACATTACAACATCAGCAAGAAATACGACAAGTCCTACGCTATTCAATTACAAGACCGCTAAGATGATCGCCTTGCATCAACGACTCCAGCCTCTCTACCGGATCAACGATAACGCCGAGCAATCTACACATAATTCACCCTCAAGGAACGCGATATTACGCCCTAACAGCATCAAGCCGCATACCTACGACTCATCAATTTCAGCCTGTACCGATCAGCCGATCATGACGTGCCATACGTCCTCATTCCTCTAGTACGCTTCGCTTAAGGGGGAGCACTGTAGCGACACACATACCTACATTAAACGTGGTATGTGTGTACTACAAGAATTCAGACATAGGCTCAAAAGCGGCACTACGAAAGTCTAAAATTAGTCGGATTAACAACGAAATTATTAAAGACTCGCCGCCCAGGTGGCGACCATATGCTACCTGGGTGTAATTGTATTCGCACGATAGACCGCTCACACAATGCGGCGAATTATATTAGCTTATTGTTTCCATTTATTGTTACTCAGTTGTATTGTTTGTTCCTAATTTTCACTTCTATTTTACAACTATAATATTGTTTATGTTTTTATGGTTTCGTATTTTTGTCTGTAACATTTGCACGTGTTCCGTCTTATTTAAATATGGTTGCTTCGTCAAATAAAAAGAGATTCGTAATCCAGCTGCCAAAGCGATTACTAGTCTGCACAAACGGAGTCAGTTATTTCATTTCCCTTATTTCAACCTTCTGAAAGTAGCAAAGTGGTAATCACTCTACCACTTCCGCTAAAGTGGTGACGCGACGCCGCTCCCGCGTCCTACACATATCACGTGGATCTAATGTAATTTTACGCTGGCCAAGTCATTACAATTCGTAAAGTTTTTTTTTTTTTTATATATTATTGGGGGCAAACGAACAGATGGGTCACCTGATGGTAAGTGATCACCGCCGTCCATAGACACTAGCAACACCAGGGGAGTCGCAAGTGCGTTGCCGGCCTTTTAACTATATGGGCCTCCGGCGCTCTCACTGACCGAACGAAACGCAACAGTGCAACCACTGTTACTTCACGTCGGTTTTTTGTGAGAGGGTGGTACTACCCCGGGCGAGCCGACCCATTCATGCTGAAACCAGTAATAGCTTCAACGTAGCTCTACCACCTACAAACGATGACCAAGCTACGCGTAGAGAGGTGATAAAAATGACATTGTAACTACATTGGCTATCAGCTAGAAGTGAAAATCGGTTTAATTTGAACTTAGTTTACAACAGTATTAAGTTTTGGTTTATATTATATTATTTTACTCGCAGTCTATTTGTCCTGTGACTTGCCGCAGTTCAGAGTCAACGTTAATCACTATATGTGTAATAACTGGTCGTGATTTATCATCTGGAATATAACATTAATAAAAATAACATCAAAATGTCTAAAAAGTAGCTATAATATCCATACCTACGTTTTATATTGGTATACACCAAGTTAATTTTTATTTGATAGGTGCTAAAAACAATCCAGGAGACAGTAAAGGGCAAACAGCAACTTGTAACTCGGAAAACTATACAACCAAATGTGTACTCTGAAGTTCCGGTAAGTTTTATATCTTATATATACATCTGTCGGCGTGAAGGTTTCGTTTACGGTCAAAACTTATTCGTCTTACCGTCCTATGCCAATCCAGTGGAAGGCATAAATGCATAGCGTACAAGAAGCGGAGAGTTATTGCGCTAGTTGGCATTTCAGTTGAGTGCTTTAATTGTTCGCCTTAAAGCCTGGTCAAGCTGTGAAGGCCAGTCAGGTCAATAGTGTGTAGATAGTTCGAAAAAAGGGGAGAGTATATTTACTTGCATCTTCGGACTGTTCGCACCTATCGTGTGAGCTATCAAGTAAATTAACTTGTCACCGCCTGCTAAAAGGTTCTCCATACTGCCGAGGTAAGGAAAATGGCAACATGTATCTGAAAAACCAACCGGAAAAAAGAAAAAAAAATGTAGCAAATTACTACTAATTATTTTCTAGATTGAGTTTATTTTGATCACAGCAACTCATTCTCAAAGAAGAAAATACGGTTAGGTATATATTTTTCCCTGAATAACACAGAGAACAACAGATGCACTTCTTTAAGTGTTTTCGTCTACAACTACTAGTATCATATCTCTATATATTCTTCTTAAATATAAACAAATGATAGAGGTCTGTCGTTGTGCATGAATCACTCAGAAGCTACTGGATAGGTTTCGTCATTCTTTTTTAGTTTTACATCTTAGATCCCAAAAAAAATTAACACGATAACTTCATTTATAACATTATCTTTCATATGAGATTTTTAAAAGTTTCAAGAAACATCGATTATTATAAGATATACGCATCTAGCGAAGTGTGTTTTCTCGCTAAAGTAAAGTAGGGCAAGCGGTGTGGTACTTATGTCCTTTCCTCTTTACATAAAATATATTGTTAAGATAATAAACTACACAGACGAAATAGCGGGTGTCAGGTCACAAATATATAACGTGGAAACAACAATGGTACTATCTTAGAAGTATGATGCCATCTTTATCAGTTAGTCGTGCTGTCGCCAAAGATGATTCTATTATTAATACTAAAAGCGATAACCTTAAGCAACAGATACAGTAAAACAACTCTGCAAAAAACTATGGAATAAGTAAACGGTCTGGTGATCCAAGTGATAATGTATCGTATTTACTCTTCGGGCATCCCTTAAGACATATAGTGAATATTAGTAAATTATGGTAATAAATTGTTGTTAAAATTTGTTTCTAATACGAACCAATATTTCTTGATCATAAGTCATTAGTAGCTAGTCAATAGTAAGACATTAGTACAAATGCCAGGACACAAGTGCGGTCGTTTGGACCAATAATAATAGCATGGCATTAATAATTCTGTACTTACATATCATTTTCTATTACAGTTTTCAGTCGATGATAGTACGGAATATTTGATAGTGTCCGTATCTGGCACAGAGGTTACTTTAGATATTACCGGACCATCTACGAACATGGAAAAAGTCATGTGGACCACAAATGGCAAGGTAAATGAAGGCAACATACGACAACATCTTGTTTACTTGAGAAATAAATTGTAAAGAGACATCAAAATATATATCGTTATAAATTTTTCCCATGTATATTTTAATAAATTTGATTCGTACAATGCGATTAAATTTTTAGTTAAACTAAACGTGCAAACAAGTAATATACTATAGCTACAATTTGATCACGAACAAGATGGAAAGCACCTGCATATATAACCCAACAATTTCCTTTGGTAGCCGGTGTTCTTTCTAGTTTAGTGTGTTTTCTGATAACGGTGTCACCACCGTCAGTTAACCCTTTTTTTTTTTATTTACGTGGGGAAATCCTTTATGGATACCCACCCTCTCAGGGGAGAGAGTGGGTTATGTCCGACTCGCACGGACTAAAACCCCACGGTGTACCGGCCGCCGATTTTGGTTGGGGCGACATGGGATCGTGCTGAAGCTATCACTATGTCGCCCCATCGGTCAGCCCGGCGAAAGGCCGCCGGGCTTCGTCTTAATAGGGAGGTAGACGGTAGACTGGGTACACAACCAGCTACCTCTCCTCGTCAGCCGGATCTGTGCAAGGAGGAGATGGCCCCCCCGGCCCACCTCCACAGGTCCGGCTACGGAGGTGGAAGGAGGCGGACAAAGCGCCGCCTCCTTCCACCGACCCTCCTTTGGCGGAGAGGGCCGCTAAGAGGGTCCAGCTCTCGGACCCTCTCCGCTGCCTCCTTCTGCGAGATAACTTCCTCGCAGAAGGAGGCCATGGCCATCCATGCTTCTTCGCTGCCGAGCTTGGCCACAACCACGGTCGGCAGCGACAAGTCACTACCTACCGCCGCAGTCAGAGCGCGGCGCTGTTCTCCCCACGCAGCACACTCAGATAGAGTGTGCTGCGCGGTATCTTCCTCAGCGTCGTACTCGTGACATGCGGCGGTAACCAAAGCAACCATGGCCGGTAAGTACCTGCACCAGTCGAAACGTCAAGGGAGCAACCGTCAGTTAATCCTTACTTATTATCAATTGAAGTTGACTATTGAGATCTAACATTAATTATCTTGTAATACATTAACCGCTACTTTTGGCCTTACTGAAAATATTAATTTAATATTAGGTGGTGGAGATATCCGACCCTGCTCCGGGTGACTACGTGGCGTGGGTATCAGGGACCAGTCCGACGTCCGTAGCAGTACACGCAAAGTCTGGTTACTCATTCCAATACGGGTTTTCTCAAGTGGCTCCAATAAGGCTTGAAGATACGTCACCTAGACCTGCAGCGGGTAACATTTTAGTATACCATCCATCATTGAAAGCCTGGAAAAGCTAGCATTTTAAAATGAGCAAAATTACTTGATTTTTTTTATTATATTTTGTTCCAATTTAGTAAATAGATATTGAAGCAGAATGCTTCTTTTAGAAATGGAGAAATGAATACAATGTTAGTTTTATATTGAGCTAGAATGGTGCAGGTAAAACTTAAAATTTAGCACATAATAACTGCTTATCAAGTACTGTTAAAAAAACGTATAAATTTATCAACCATCACAATTTGAGCAAAAATAGTCAACAACGATATGTTAGGTTAAGTTAGACTGACGACTGGGTGTTCCGCAGCGCGCTGACAACTGGAGCGCGCATATCGTGTTACGCGGATGACACCTTAGTCGTACCCCTCAATTTTTATATACTGATATTCAATTACTTTTATGTATTCAATGAATATTGTAATAAAATATAATTTAATTATGCTCATTTTATAGTGCTTTTTAGATGTAGTTATTGATATCCAACGTAACATAGCTTTACATAATACTGTAGTACTAATTTGAAGTTTGTTCTTATTAATCATATATTTATGTAACTTATTTCAGGTATGAAAAATTACCTGGCAATGTCTATTTCTGACCCCAACAACGATGTTTATGTACAGTCAGCACAGATACTGGACATGGATGAAAATATCATTACGGAAATACCTTTGAAGAAAGTTTCTGACAACTTTTATACCACCAGTCCATTTGTGGTATCTAACGCGATGTTTAAAATTGCAGTAAGTACAATAATTTTCAAGCGAAAACGTAATTCTAATATATTAAATTATATAATATTTGCATATTCATTAGTTTTTCTGTACTCGAACGTATGCTTCTGTACCCATGCGTAATGAAGCTAAGGGTATTAGCTTTGTCTTAAATCTATCTCGGGTTTCAATTTATTTGTGGTATAATAATTGCATAGCCTCTACGGCTGCTGCCTTAACTTGTGAAATAACCTTGTTTTTGCTTACCATCAGCGATATGTAATGCTGACATTCGAATACTCGTTACCACATTTTTGATATACAACATCTATTGGCGAGTCTTGGCAGTAAAATTGACCCCTATGTTATCACGGCAAACGGCATGATGCTCTCGTATGCCGTCATCTTTCATCTATGCCACCGTCCTTGACTCCTTTGTGTGTGTGTATGCCAGTACACTACTCCGTTTGAGCCGCGTACTATTGCTATCCAACTACAGTTGTAGTATACTTGAGACGTTTACCGCTTATATGTACGTTTTTTATGTTTTCTTTAAAGTATTATTGGTTTTTATTTATTAACCCTAATACTAATTTAAATATTTCATATCTATCGGGCGTGCAATGACTGCTGAATTTTTATTTTTATTTACAATAGCGTGACGAACCCCGTGTTCTTTTATCTGATACTACTAGCATTAGGTGTTAAATGTCATTCTACAATCTTTATTATAATAGCAAATAATTGATAGAACAAAACGAAAAATATGCTAGATTGGACAAAGGCAAATCGTTAAGTGACCAAAACAAAGGTGATCTTCACCATTTCAGTTACTATATTTGTATATACTCGTATATCTCACCAGGTATCTTGAATAATTAATTATTCCCGAATCATATTTTACCTTAGATAAATTTACTTCATGAATGCCTGTCGTCATTATGCTTCACTAAATAAAAGAGTTTAATTTAGAAAGAAACGTGAATAAATACGGAAAGGAATGGACCGGCCCCAATTGTTATTAATTCTAGCAGTACGTGAGGATCAGGCATTAAAAATAAGTTTTTATAATCTACAATATATGGCTTCATTTAATTGAAAATGTAAGTAGTATGGATGCCACAGATACATAAATCAAGCAACAGGCTTCTTTTTTCAATTTACTAATGCTAAGTTAGTTACTATAAATAATCCAGTGGATAAAATATTTATTCATTACAGGTTAAAGGAATAACAAAAACAGGAATACCTATACGGAAAATCTCCAAGAAATCGTTTCAACCAGAACCGCCTAATCCCGGTACATAAATATCATTAATAATCCAAGGCATAAACTGAAAATCATAATATACATTAAACGTGCAACGTTTTAATATGCAAATATAATAATATCGCACCCTTAATAAAGTAAGGGGCCTTTACTTTACTAAGGGTGCGATATATTTTTGTACACTATATATCGAGGAAATAACTACGGGACATTGTTAAAAAAATAGGAAAGTCATTCATAATACTTTTTAGGATGTTCAGTGGAATGAGATTTATCATAAATTAATAACATAGGAGAATACTTTAAAAGGATACGGAACGTCTATAAATATGTGACCGACACACGATACAAAATAAAATGTATCGTGCTCTTTTTTTTTTTTTTTCGAACTGACCTACACTGCCAGCATTATGCCTTCACAGTTTCACCGGACTACGGTGTATCGTGCTCGATCCTTGGCCGGCCTTTAAAGCATTTAGTCAGTAGTAAACGGCCTATAGTAATTAAGTATCATGGGGGTGGGCTATCTACTACGTCAATAGTAATATAATAGGATCTACAGAGTTGCTAATCAAGAGAAGGTCATTGGTATAAATAATATGTTTGTTTTTCGAGTAAGCAAGAATTGTTCAAAAATGAACTTTACAAAGTATTAAGAGATATATGGCAACATCATTATGAAAAGTTTAAAATTTCTGATTTTGTGTATAATAGATAAATTCTACGACATTAATTATGGAAATTTTCAACCTTTGGATCGACATCTTTTAGAAAGGGAATTGTAAAATAGTAGTAGTAGTAATAATGAAGAGCATAACGCAACTTTTCTTTTTTTTATACTTTAATCTCATCTGATGTTAAATAATGATGTGGTCTAAGATGGTAAGTCACGCTTAACCTAGAGGGAGACTAGCTCTCAAGTGCAGCTGCCGGAACACACCAACTAGGTGCTTGGTAACAGATTCTCAACTTGAGTGTGGTAGCTAGTCAGACGGGCTTAGAAAAAGACCTACCACCTACCTTGCTATGGTTTTATCACGATGTTTTCCTTCACCGAAAGCTCCGACTCAGTTGCTAGGATTCGAACCTACGTCCTTCGATGCTATGTCCGAACACACTACCAACCGAGCCATCATTGCTTCAAAACTACTAGATAAATATATAATATATATTTAATAATAATATAATATACACTACGAATATACAAATAGATACTCTATAACAAACTAAACAATATGTTATAAGCTGATTACCATGGTCCTTATTTTGGGTACAGTGACAATTTTTTTCACGATAGTCCTTAGTCGGTTTTAAATCTATAAAACAATTCCTACCGACGTTGCAGCTCTTA